>OX393573.1:9601479-9765713 GCA_947652115.1 Blastomussa wellsi
ACCATGGAAAGATCCGAGAGTCCATTCTCGTCCCCATAGGCCGCGATCCTTTTGGTCAGCACCAAGAATCACGACCTCTGGCCGTAACCAAATTGTGAGCATGCGTAGAAAACACGTTTCGTAGCTTTCAGCCAATCAGACGACTTTGTGCATGCGCAGAGTAACGGGTAGTCTGTGATTCGCGGACTTCCGGTGTTGGACCTTCCCAGAGGTCGTGATTCTTGGTGCTGACCAAAAGGATCGCGGCCTCTGGGAACGAGAATGATTAGAGTCCGAAAATATCGAACTTCCGGTTGAACTGCGCATGCCTACCTTTCATAAGCTGGACCCAACGAACTACATGGTATTAAAGAATGCCTTGAAGACTGCAGTTTTTTAACTCGTTTCTATCCTGTAATTTTTATTGAACATTTTTAGCTAAATATTTCTTTTCGGAAGGGCCTCATTGAATAACACCTTTGGATGTGAGCTCCCTGGTTAAATAACATTATTATTATTATTATTATTATTATTATTATTATTATTATTATTATTATTATTATTATTATCATTATTATTATTATTATTATTATTATTATTATTATTATTATTATTATTATTATTATTATTATTATTATTATTATTATTATTCACCGTTAGTCACGCCCTCTCTTGTAAAAAGGGGGGTTTTGTAGCGCAGAGACATGATTAGAGTTACGCACGTCAACTCCAAGAGTTACCAGAGCAAGCCAACATCGGAAGTGTTTAAGGAGCAAGAGGAAGAGAAGAAGCGCAAGTACCAGCAGCGGGTGTTAGATGTAGAAATGGGTTCGTTTACGCCTTTAGTGTTTGGAACCAATGGCGGAATGGGAAATGAGTGTCAGCGGTTCTTAAAGCATCTCGCGGACAAGATAGCTGAGAAAGATACTGAGCCTTATCATGTTGTAATCACTTGGCTCAGGACACAGATTTCGTTTGAACTCTTAAGATCGGTACATGCATGCGTTAGAGGTTCGCGAACGCCGTTTCGTAGCAAGATAGAGCAATCATTAGACTGTAAAATAAATGTAGCCAGTGCGGATATTTGAAATACACGGCTTATGTGCTTTTATACCGAGGGCGTTTTATGGACACTGGTTTAGCCGTCATTAGTATAATTCGATTGTTGATTTTAATATCTCGGTATCATGGGATTTGTAATTTTATAGAATTTTGAACTTCTATTATCAATTATCTAATTTTTACTTCTATTATGTAAGTAAGTTATTTTTGTTATTAGTATTATTACTTTATATAATAAATATTGTTATAAGTTCCACATGGATGCATGTAAGATTCGAGTTTTATTTCTCAATAAAGGTTGATTTTATTATTATTATTATTATTATTATTATTATTATTATTGTTATTATTAGTATTATTATTATTATTATTATTATTATTATTATTATTATTTTACTTCCAGATATTTTTATTGTCTTCAAAACCAATCAAAATCGTTCCTGTAACGGAATTTTCGAGAGTCGCTCGTTTCGTCAAACCTGCGCAGTAAGGAACGAAGACTCGAGGTACAAGATTGGTGCGATCAGGTAGAGGCCGCGATTCGTTTGGTCAGCACCAGGGAATCTAGACCTCTGGCCGCAACCAAATTGTGAGCATGCCTAGAGGAGTCCGTGAATCGCGGACTTCCGGTGTTGGACCTTCCCAGAGGTCACGATTCTTGGTGCTGACCAAAAAGATCGCGGCCTCTGGGGACGCCAATGGGAGTCCCAGGAGTCCCGTTGGTGAAAAATTTGGGTTGTCACGTGACCGTCCGCCCAACCGTTCGTCCATGTGCACGGATTACGCCTGGGGTCTAGTTTGTTTTTGCCTTCGTTTCTCCGTGCTTTGGATTCACACAAAATGTTTTCAGTTTTGTTGACTTAGAAATTTGCAGAGACACCGCATTACTTCAGATTATTTTCTCGTTTTAAAAAGGTAATTTAGACATTTCGCCTCGGCCTATACGAAGCGAATGTATGTAAGGGCAGCAAAATCGTTGCCACGTTGTTCATTTTCTAAAAAACAAAAAGAGAGCAAGATGAAAGTGAAGAATTGTCATCGCAGTGAATTTCCAGTTTAAGCAATTGGAAAGAAGAAGCCTAAAAATATTAGGGCTTAAAGGTGATTCGAACCCGTGATCTCCGCGAAATCCCGGTGCAATGTTCTACCAACTGAGCTACTGGAAGCCACACATTGGGAGCGAGGTCAATTTATTGAGTTCATATTTTCCCATGGAGTGAAATGATGTGAAATATATATCAAATAATTCATATTTTTTGAACTGCGGATGTAGATGAAAGTAAAGAATGGTCATCGCAGTGAATTTCCAATTTAAGCAATTTGAAAGAAGAAGCCTGAAAATATCAGGGCTTCAACGGGATTCGAACCCGTGAAAGAGAGCAAGTGACACCCTGAACCCACGGTCTGACCAGTACCTCACGCATGCGCACAGCCATATCACCCGGGCAGTGGCAGCCACGTACAGCTGTTGGTGTTCGAGTGTGTCACTTGCTCTCTTTTTGTATTTCATTTTCTAAGCTGGGTGAAACACGTGAAAAAAGAAAATAACAGGGGAAAATATATCATCGCAAGTTCTTCTATTCACCTAAAGCTTTCTACGTCATGGAAAGCTATGACAAATGATCGACGCTAACGTTGGAAGATCTAAAAAAAATTGCGGGGCTAATTTTTAAAAGTCAAAAGGAGTTCAAGACTTTCTACCATTCCTGCGGGTGACCAAGACAACAATTATCGCTTCATGACCATATATGGCCAACGTGACAATTTGTTGAATAATAAAGCAGCTTGTTTTCCAGATTTGTGAGAGAACCTGAACGGTATGATTTAAACGCTCAAGCCATATATCATAGAACTCCGATATAACAAAGTCGCTCATAACAGTTTAACAGTCCCTTAACTCATTGTATCTTTATTCATAGGGCTTTCACTTCATGTACGCACCAGTTCTTGCCGCGAAACAGTTATTCTGCACTCAATCTCATTCGCCTTTTAACTTTGGTATATCCTCAGCTAGGGAAGATGAACTTTATTCGTTTGTCTCACGATGGATTGACTTTGAGGTGTTGATCGCGACGTTTCTACTGTTATACTGCTAGTCTTCCTCACGCGCTGTAGTCCATGCCAGTGCCTGAAGTCTTGCCTGAACCCTTCCGTGCTCCCTATATGTTCGCAGGGTTCAGCACCTATATAGGACACGTTGAAGGGAGAGTTCAGGCACTAGACTACACTGTTTGTAGCACGCTAGCGACATAAACAATCGACCACATCGCGTGACGAAGACTAGCAGCGTAGAAGTCGAAACGTCGCGATCAGCACCTCAAAGTGACTCTATCGGGAGACAAACGAACAAAGTTAATCTTTCCTATTTTACACCAAGATGAGCAATAAACACATCTTTAATGAGATTCCTCAGTTTATGCACCAGATAGAAAGCCCTGTTCCATCAGGAATGCGCGCGCTTGTCTCCAGTTTCCGTAGAGTCACCTCCTCTGGATGGTGTTTGCCCTCCGCACGGTTACCCCCACCCCTCCTCCCCTCCCCAAGCATTGAGCATGACCGGGGCTGGCACCTTTACATTGTAAGGCCCAACGCCTTCTGAAAGATGTTTTTACAGCGGTAATTGTTCGCTCTGAAAATAAATGCCCTACTAAGAGAATATCTAAAACCCTTAAACGGACTTTAATTTGAGTCAGAGAGCTCCTAGTCCTGTAAACTATCCAAAACTATCCATTGTAGCATTCACTGTTTATCGTGTTTTTTGGTGCTATTAGCAAGGTGTCCCGTCTTCGATGTGATCTTTATCGTCTTTATCGTCATTCTTTGCTTGAACGGTTGAAGGCTGGACACGAATAACCGTGGAACTTTTCTCTCTAGAAAAAAAAAACAACCGCAAAAGCATTGTTTTTATATAGCCACTTGCGAGTATGAGTAATGAGCTGATGTTGGCACCTTATTTTTGTCCACAAGTTCACGAGTACCATACCTTCGTTTTTTGCCATGCAAGTCCTGCTCCAATTGTGACAACTCATCATATGTTTGTTAATGAATAATGACTTTTCTTGGCAAATCGTGACTTATAACCAAAATATATATACCAGAAATCGTTATAAAATATTTAGCAATTATTGAATGAGCCTTAGTAGGATAAGAAGAATTCTGCAGGTTGAGGAGGGGTGGTTGTTATCCACCGAGGCCGAAGGCCGAGGTGGATAACAAGTTCAGGGATAACACCCTCCGTGGGTCGTGTGTGGTTTATATACAGAGATTGAGCTTCGCTATTGGTTGGTGCCTGGTAACGTAAAAACAACGGAATAAATAAGTTGAATGAAAAGCGTTCGTTGATACCGTGAGGATTAAGAGTGCCGGAAAATTTTTGTTCTAGAGTTTTGCGGCTTTTCGTGCTTCCTTGGTGAAGGGAAAGGCCGCAGACTGCCATATGTTGCTTAGAATGATTTGGGAGATTGAAGTGTCTAGCGACCGGCTTAGATGCATTTTTGTCGTCTTTCTCTACGTCCCGAAGGTGATCTCGGAATCGGTCGGCTAGTCGTCTCCCTGTTTCGCCGATGTATAACTTTTTGCAAGGGTGCAAGTTATGCAATAGATGACATTAGCTGAGGTACAGGTGAAATCTTGATAGATCACTTGGGTCCCGATATTTTGTCAACGAACGCACACGACCCACAATTCCTTGATTCGCTCCGACCAAGGGCTAACGCTCGAAACGTCAGCTCTCGAATCTCTTTACGGTGGCCAATTCACATTATCAACCCAGTTGATAAAACCAAATTATATTGTTCCCACCCGCGCAGCACCACAGTTTCTTTAGAAACTTACCCCCTATATCCTACGAAAGCCGAATTGAATAGTTGCTTTATTATTCATTCAAAATATTAACTGGGTAATATTTTCTTCGCCGGATGTAGTTTGTTGCTAGAAGATGGGTTTCCCAATGTCCTATAAGAAAATAATGCCCTTTTGAGGTCTAGAAAAGCAGCTGAATGCCCTCGCCTAACGGCTCGAGCATCCACTAGCAGCTTTTCTAGACCCCAAGCGGGCATTATTATTTATAGAACATGGATACCCATCTTCTAGTAGGTAAATGAATTATCAGATTTTTACTTAGGATCACATCAAGAGTGGTGCATTTTTAAAGAATCTAAACCAAACAATATCCACCGCGCGCTCGCCTTACTCAAACCGACGAAAATATACTTCTGAAGGCGAAGACCCGTATTTTACGTTTTAAAGTTCGCTCCGATTGGAGATCCATAACCATGGACTTCTTCATCAGAGATAATTTCCTGAGGCGGAATAGCTCTTCACAACTTTGGACTTATTGTTGTTGGCTTGTTTCGACATTGTCCAGAGACTTTTAGAAGTATTATATGCTTACCTCATAAATGAATACTTTGTTCTTAACACGGTCATGACATTAGTTCCGTGATTTCTCCACCATATTTCCACAAGTACAAGGATAACAGAGAAACATCCTCCTCCTGCCAGGACTAGATACACACCTAACATGTTCTCCAACTGAATCCTCTTGCTGTCACCCACAGCTACAAAGATTAAGCCAACATAAATATCGATATTATTTTGTTGGTTGGACAGGAATTGCTTACGAATTGTTTCCTGTTCAGCCTCAAGTTCAAAGTACGGATATCGCTCTTTTATGTTTATAATCATTTCTGCGTTCAGAATGTCTGCGGACCCAGATGACGACTAGGACATTTATATAAAACTATGAACATTTATTTGGATTTTCTAGTTGTTACAGTTAACTTGAAATAATTAAACGCTCCTCTCTAATAAACGCCTAACTATTCAACGCACCCCCTAACACCACAAAAATTTAATAGACGCTGATCATTTACGGTAGACCATTTCCGAGTTCTCTTTTGCCTCAGTGTCTATTCATATGAAAATGTATTTGACCTGCATCTTTATTTTCATGCAAATTAGACTCACTTTCTTATCAATCGTTTCCACTTGGACTCGTTGTGAAGCATTGGGAAAAGGAAACTCGGAAATAGCCTATTGTTTCACACAGCAGATCCTTTACTCATAGGTATAAGGGCACCTTCGGACTTGGGGAGGCTGTTGCTCAATTTCCGACTGTGATAGTATTAAACCGGTCTACAACAGACCGAAAATTGCAACTACTGCTGCCAGAATCCTGAGCGTTTTGCACGAAAAATGTCGACAATTTAGGGGGGGGGGGGGGAGGGGGTGCTGGTACGGCTCGCACGCCTATGTCTTTACTTGATAGCAATAGTGGCAATCATATGATGTCTTAAAATTCAAAAAGGCGCCGCGCGGGAGATAATCTTTTCCATTTTCTGTTACTATAAAAAATTATTTTTCAAATGTCCAGCAAAATTTGAAATTTCGACACTTTCAAACAATTCAACGTCAACGTGGAGATTTACAATATAACTAAGTAAGAAATTAACTTTTCGAAATTAATATTCAAATTTAAATAAGAAAAAATAAGAATTGACCCCGACGTGATTCGAACACGCAACCTTCTGATCTGGAGTCAGACGCGCTACCATTGCGCCACGGAGTCAATCGACAGTGCATACTACTAGTAAATCAATACTTAACTTTCCGTTGGTCTAGTATCTTCTTAACATGACGAACGATCGACCGAAATTCTTTGTGAATTTTAAGCCGTACAAAAGAAGAGCAATAAATAAGCAGTTTTAATTAATGGTGGCCGGGACCCGGCGTTAACAGCAGGTCTGATACAAACCTGCTCCAGTGTTTTGCTTGGGACATTGACTTTTGTACTCCCACCATTTCCTCCACAAACTGTCCAACACGCTTGTTTCTTGTAGTTTCAATATAGCAACAGAGATGTTCCTGATGTACGGAGAGTGTTTGGGCATAGCGATACCGTAACTACCAGCCCCTAAAATTCCATTCACTTAAAGAAACAGAAAACTATAATAAACTTAAGAGAAAAAAAATCATTTGACACGTCAGCTCATTAATAAAACAGTGCATAAAGTTCTTTGCTATATACACAAATACTAATTCAGAGTTGCCTTTCGCCAGAAAAAAATATTAAGCTACAAGACTATTCCTCGACCATTCGTTATGTACTTCGTTCAAGGAAACGAAAAGCGCGAGATGACCTGTTACAGAGAAAAAGACGTAACGTTTATTGCGGCTACTTTGCATGTGATAAACAAAAGTAGCCCTCCCCCCTCAAAAAAAAATTGTTGACCCCGGCGCGACCGGTCTAACACGCAGGCGTCTGATCTGGAATCAGCAACTGTGACACTTAACTCCATGACCAGCATAACTTAGACTTTAGCTGCTGAATGTTTCTAAAAACGCCTTTTTAACCGTTATGTTATTTTTTGGGGATGCTATGATGCGAAATTACCCTTAACTTCGCTAGTAAGCAATTTCTGTACTTTGAAACTAGATTCTGATGCCATATTTTACAGTAGCGCATGCCCATAACTTTTATTTTTAGTTTTTTTAATTTGTTTTCCTCTTGTTTCTTTTTCCCGGCTTTTTTATTCTCCTAAACATCAGTCTTTTGTACAGTCTGAAACAGGTTCGGCCTCGCTTGATTACTGGAAAACCCTGGAAGAGTCACTGAACAATCATAAATGCTTGGGCAACTTTACCACCAATTTGCACCAAAAACTTATCATGTTTTAAGGTGATTTGTTCTGTCAAGATGCAGGCGTTATTCAAAATGGACAGTCGTGTCGAGCAGATCTAACCTGTCTGTATTTGGTGCTTATCACAAAACTCCACCAAGCGGTTCAATGATTGCTCCACAAAATACCGGGAAAAGTTGGGTTAAGATTAAAGCACACTTACAACTGGTATGTTATAATATTGTGATTGTGTGCATGTGTGGTTTGTATTGTCGGGTAGAAATGTTTTAGCTTACCGGTTCTTAAATCACACGGCTTTTGCATAATGATGTATTCCGTTGATGGTTTTTCCGCCATAAATACCGCATTTTCAACTTTCCTTGCCATCCCATACCCCTCTGCGGTAGAATTCACGAATGTGTCGGCAGCGTTCATTCGTTCCCAGAGCTTTCTGTATGTGTGATACTCGGCCACTCGAAAGAACTGGTGGATAGCACTATCGCGCATGACATAAAATGGGTAATCTCCGTCCACGACGTCTTCTAACGTGTTGATTTGCCTTTCGCTATTGCGCACGGTGAAGAAGGCGGCTAAATTGGCGGTGTAAGTTGAGATCCATATCAAAATACAAAACCAAAAGCAGCCAGCTAGGACACGACCTGGTAAAAAATGGTTGAGAGAAATCCACAATAGGGCCTCATAACACAATGGCTGTCAGAACAAGCGCCTCCATAAATAAAGAAATACTGATATCGCGCTTACCTGAAAATGATTTGGGCGTGTGATCCGCGCCTTGTTGCAACATGGAAGCAAGGCAAAACCATAAACTATTGAAGAAGTCAAACTCTTCCCCAGTCTCTCCATATTGCATATGCCGCGATCGGTGACCGTAAGGACTGAATAGATTTACGAGGTACATTAAGATCGTCACAAACAGAAGGCAAGCGAGCGTTACAAGCCAAACTGTAGTGGAGTAAGGAAGCATGAAAGTTGTAAGATCATGGTAATTAGTGTCCACTTTCTTGCTGATTAAGCTCATTGTGAACTGCATAAAAGGCTTGCTAAACTCTAGCACCTGCAGTCGCTCAGAATTGATGGTCAGCGGAGAGGTGGACAAGTCTGCGTGCTAAGTGTGAGGAAAAGAAAAATAATGTTAGCTAAGGGATTTCAATCCAACCACCTTCCCTCACACGAGGGCAAAATCACCTCAGAAATTTCCGAAGATAAAGAAATTGCACTGATTATATTTCAGTCTCTTTTTTATTGTCACTGGAGAATCCTTTAACAGCGAAAACCTCCCGATAATGTGCGTGACCTTGGGCTTCTATTCCTTACAAAGCCTTCATTGCGCACGCGCTACGGCACGAAAAGTTGGCTTTAACCCATACCTTTAAACAGGGGTAAAGGTGGCAAAGGCCGTCTTTGACTTTAGTCAAAGATAGTGCGCTTTTGACGTTTATCAAAGGTATGTCAAAGCTAAGTGAAATGTGTCTTTGGCTTTTGCAAAGGTGACTTTGATGCGCGTCAAATCCGTTACAACGTTGACGCGGGTCAAATCTCAGGCAAAGGCGATGTCAAAGGACATTTTTACCATCTGTATTAAAGATGGTGATTTGTCGCACTTTTGACTCGAATCAAAAGTTGGGCTCCCATGGACTTTGGTGTGTTGTTTTCAAGTTAGGTCAAGCCTTTTGTCCGGTAGATTAAGTCAGGCAATAATATTATTATTTTACGGCAATTAAAATTAGTCAGTTGTTGGTTATTTGCGTTTATCCTTTTTTAGTGAATTGGATACTTACATTTTTTGTTATCTCTCCCACTATACCCGTATAGCCTTTTTCTTTGTTCCATCCTCCGTATAATCCATCAGGACTTTGATAAACCTCATATCTGAACGAGAGCATCGCTGCGATTTTGTCAATAAGGTCAATACTAAAGCCTTCCAATTTACCATCTTTTCTTTCCATCACGAATGGGGCATCCTATCATACAAAAACAAGGAGGTATTTATAATGCAAATGTCTGGAAAAAACATCGAAGTATATACCATTTTTATTATTCATTAGTAGAAATTTAGCGGTGTTCTATTAGAAGTCCACCAATCCAATTGGTTTTTCGCTGATAGATTACAATCGCACGCGTTGCCCTTAAAGATGCTATTTTTTCTTTATTTTATCGTTTTAGAGAGTTTCTACTAAAATAATTGGTCTACCCGCCCTCGTTTTCTTTGAGCCTCGTTGACTATGCGCCTATAGAATACTCGGGCTCGTAGTCTAATTACTGTCCATTAGGCAGCTTATTCTTGAACGCACTTGAGAATTTTGGTTCCATACATCCATTTTTGTTCTGTTAGTTAGTTGGATAACTGTACTCAGTAATTTCGTTGTTGTTGTTCTATTTTTAGTCAAACTCGTAGTACTGGAATAAATGTTTGTACGACGTTTGAAACCTCGGATGTATGACTGCTAAGCCATGATGATAACATTTTCATCTGCTTTAAATGTGTATATTTTATTTTTTTCTGCATGCATCTAAAATGAAGTTATTTCACACTAGCCTGCAGTGTTAGCGGCATCACTTCTTTAACTGATTGATCTTAAATGAACATCAAAGGCAATGTTTCTCACCTTTACTACAACTACCTTGAGCCGCCTGTTAAGCTTGTCCAGCGGTACTATCCCAGACGTCTGTTTGTTTTGTTGTGGTGTACTGGAGAGTTGAAGCTTCCTCTGCGAAGAACTCCACTGACCAATCTAGTAAATGTTGTGAAAAAGATTCTTTTACATTTTCGCTCACTTTCTATAGGTTTATTTTGCGCGCTCAATATTGCGATGTCAGGCGATGTTTATAGGGGTTTGTTTCCACGGATAGTGACAAATCAGATAACGAGTGAGCGAACGAACTAAAACTAACCGTCACAAACTTGTCATCTCGAAGATTCCTGACGTCAAGCCTGCTGTTGACCCTGCCTCCTGAACCATTAAACTGAATGACATCTGTTGTTCCTGTTATGACAACCTGAAAAAATATCAAACATACTTTTAGCCTTAAAGTGCCTATGAAATGTACCTTGTGAAATACACGATTCCAAAGTTTGAGACGTCTGGCGTGAAAAGTAACGATTTTACAAGCCTTCAAAGTTGAGCCACTTTGCTCTTAAAAATGGTATTTCAATCGCGCGGTCAAAATACCACGTGACAACTACCTCTGACGTCATTTTGGTGCCAAAAATCGTTCTCGAAATCGTTCTCAGTTTCTATTTCCTCGGGGTTGCTGGATTTTTCTGACCAATCGCCCATTTATGAATCGCTCGACATGTTTCTCACGTAATCACTCCACGCTGACAAGAAACTTTGATCCATCAAACAAAAGTTTGGCACCAAAGTGACGTCACGGCGTGGATTTTTCGGACCCATTCCCTTGACCATTTTTGGAGGGCAAAATGCTCAACTTTGAAGGCTTGTAAAATCGTTATTTTTAATCCCAGAGGTCTTAAACTCTGGAATCGCGTATTTCACAAAATAAATTTTAAAACAAAGCACAAAACAAATTCACTTCATAGGCGCTTTAAGAAGCCGGATTGATTTTTATTTCTTTCGGAAAAAATCCTGTTTAAGGGACTGCGCCCAATTCTTTTTAGCAAAACAAAAATACTATTTTGAGTTTTCCTTCAAACTGGATGTAAAATAACGTAATGTATGGATTATAGCCAAGCCTAAAAGCAGAGCTCCACATGTACATTTTTTGCTTGTTCCCAATAATTGTCAAATGCTTGAGCCTGCCATCCAATGGAAACATTAACCAGTCCGCGGTCAGCTTTAAAAAAAGCACGTGACCTCAACGAGTTCTACACAAGTCAGCGATAAGGCCATGTGATAATGGTCAGCAGATACCTTGTGTTGACATCACCTGTGGCGCATGAGCACAAAGCCACGAGATCGTTTGAAAAAAGTTTTAATCTCTTTTCGAATCTCTTTACGGTGGCCAATTCACATAATCAACCCAGTTGATAAAACCAAATTATATTGTTATACTTCCCACTACAGTTTCTTTAGAAACTTACCCCCTCTATTTCAATTATCGCCTGGAGAGTCGTTTTCTATTTACTTAGGGCCATATCTCAGCCATCCTTAGCCTTGTGAAATTTGTTTACATCGTTCGCAGACCCTACGCAAGATTAAATTTCCTCTTCTTTGTTTATACCTTTACGTTCATGGGCTTCACCCCTTTCGATTAGATCTGTGTGTAAAGCGTAGAAGATGTACGAGTTCTAGTGGGATAAGTTATATATATATGTCGTTAGCTGAGTTACTGTGGAACGAAAATGGTCTGAAACTGTAGTAGGTCTGGAGGAAGGGGTGGGTCTGTATCCTGGTCGTTGGTGTTCACTAAAACGGTCTTTTAAGAGGTCTTTTGGTTTCACCTATGTACTGTTTGTTGCAATGTCGACAGTGCATCATGTAGAGTTGCAATCGATATCATCACGAATGGTTGTAGTTTTCCCAGTAATTAACAGAAAAGGTGTAGTTAGTGCGGCCGTCGGTGATGTAGGGGAAAGTAATGCAATTATTTACCACATCTTAAAGATCCTTTGGCGACGTTGGTTTGCGTAACAGTACGTAATTTGGGTCAAACTAAAACGTCGTTAAGGTTGTCCGTCCAACAAGAAGCATGGTTTAAAGACGCTGTTGAAACGTGGGGAAGGAGAGGGAATTTTAAAATGTTTTTGCTTACATTCTTATATTCTTTGTATTCTAGATGATAAAATCTGCCGAGCTTGAATCGATGCACCCGGAGCAAACAGTGTTTCCGTAATTTTATCGTAATTACAAATCCAATGGCGCTTTTGAAGCGTGGAAAATAGAATTTTGACGGCTAAGCCTCACCGAGGCTTAGGGGAATAAAACAAAAGATTTTGTATTGAGGCTTTGGGATGAATAAATAATTTCTTTTGTTTTATTACCTCAAGCCTCGGCGCCATGTTAGAATTTTAACATATCGGAAATGGTCTATTGCAAACTAAATAGATTCAGTGCGCAGACTCTCCAGGTGACATAATTCGCTTAACCAAGGCCTATTCCGTACGGTCACGTGACTACCAAATTGTTTTCGGCTTGGTGGTCTTTTCAAATTAAAACTTCTAAACCAAGGTGCTAAGCTTGCGCGCAAAGCGCGCTGGAACTCCGCTAACAAATGGTGAAATAGCTCTTTAAAGCGTACCTCTTTTAAATGTTCCAAGATAGTGTCGCCATTCTGTGATATCTGTGATCCGTCAGTTGAATCATTCTTCCATTTACCAGACGAAATCACTGCGTGCAGCGCATGCGCCACCGTCCAGACAGCATCGTAAATAAGACGAGAGGAATCCTTCGTGGAAAGAGGAAATTGATTTCACGCAATTAAAAACTGATGATTAACTCCATAATTTTTGTGTATTAATTATTTAGGACTTCTCTAACAAACTAAAAGTCAAATACATGTTTTAAAATAATGTTGGGTCACGTTTGCAATAGGTGAAAAGTTGCCGAATTCAAAAATGTTTGAGCAAATTTCCGATATCTGGATTCGTTGGCATTTGCTGCGCTGTGCCTTCATGGTTTCACTACTGTAATTAACCCACGGGCCTACATTGTAAAGTCCATGCATTTTTCCACAAATTAGGCTTCATTGGCTTGCGAAAAAGCCATCTTACAATACGCATTGTATTTATAAAAACAATCTTGTATTTCTGCGGCCGGAGAAATGTAACAATTCAGTAAACGAAAAACCCTTCTGTTACAACATATTTTGTATTTGTTTTATATTCGAACTTAAAGTTCCTCTGGATTCAAGTTTATTAAGATTTGCACCCAAGGCTTATAACTTCTATGGCAGCATACTGAGTTACGTAAACTGTTTAAGCTCCGATCAAACGGTCATGATAATTGAAGATAGTTGATGATAGTTCCAGCTATCATGTCCGCTTTAGCCTGTTCCAGGCTCTCAGATAGTGGGGCACGCGAAGAAAAGAGGTGGGGTGGGCACTGGGGTGGGCGTCTTCACCCGACCTCTTCGCTCTTCCGCTCGCTTCACTCGCGTATCTTTCCTTCGCGTGCCCCACTAACTGAGAGCCTGGAACAGGCTATGTCCGTGAACTATCATTGACTATCATCAAATATCATTCACTTTTCACTTGTTCAAAATCATTTTAAAATAGTCGTTGATAGTTTTTCCCGCCTGGACACGTACATAATAGTTGATGATATTTCGAGGAGTCAAACTGTCATCGACTATCGAAGCGGCCTATCGGAGCTCTATTCTGTGTGTTCATGGGTGTATACTGGCCGTTGTTGACGTCGCTGTTTGTATTGCATTTTCAAATTAATTCGAAGAGCACATCTCCATCGCCCTTGTATGGAGATTTGACATCATTCGGTTTCTATTGCCGTTAAGTTGTCGGATCGGAATATCTGAAAACAGACCTTAATGTGTTGTGATGGTAATTCTGACACCAAGCGTTCCGTCATGGGACTGTTTGAACTATGTGGTTGAAATCCCATGACCACTTGCGAGGATTGAACAGCCATACCAGAGGACGAAATCTGAGTTGAATATTAAACAAGAAGTGTTATTAACGATATTTAAAAGCCAGTGCAGTTTGTTTAATAAAACGGTTAATAACCATCGCTCCGATTTCACTAACCAGGTCGGCAAGAAGCCAGTTGTGTGGCTTTTCAATCTTCAATGAGCAGGAACAATGCACCTGAATAAGATCAAACAGGTCAAGTATTGTTGCGAAAACAGCACATGTATGTATACCAAATCAGCCTACAGCCAGCCAGCTAATAACTTGAATGAGAAGATCTAGTAATGTGGTACAGGAGGCTAAAATTGTGATTTTCTGCTCCTTTTCCATTTGCCAGATCACCCGGCATCTTGGGACTGCGAGAACAAGCAATGAAATGACAAACGTTTACATGAATTCGTAAAACCTTGCTAAATGCTTGGGAAAGTTCACGTGAAAGATATAGTTACCAGGCGATATTTGGACAAAATCATACTCTGTGCTGCAGTCTGGCCTAAAAACACAGGCATTTCAATTGCTTTGCGTAATTTTTTACCTACTTGATTAATAATCTCCTGTACCCAGCGATAATCCAGTAAGAGTACAAATGCTTCGATTGGTGCGTCGTTGAGCCCAGTCAGTATTCGTTTGGTTTCTTCACAAAGTTTTCTACTGTCGTCATGGTGATCGAGCTCAAGAGAAATTTTAGAAACCTTGGATTTGGGTGGCAGCCGGGACATAAAATCGTGAGCTAAATGTCGCCATCTAACTGAAAAAATAAGACAGACAACTCGCGTCACAGTTAGGTATGTCTATTTGTGATCATTTTTCTCTTTTAAGATAAAATTATCACCTATTTTTTTTACACGTACATTATCTTCCAGAGAAGTTGACGTGCTTTATTGCTAGAGGTAACCAGGGATACGGAACAATAAGAAATATTGGAATGGATCTGGAGCAATCGGATTGGTTTATTTCAGTTATTGATATATGTTGTCCTGCCTGTTGTGCTAAAAATTTTCTTTTAACTCACGTGACGTCGGATCGATATGGCTGAAAGAATTTTGTTCCACAACGTGTTTAGAGGAGAGCAAAACGTTTCAACTATGACGGCCAGGAGATGATGAAAAAAATGTCAGCAAATCGCACCGTTTGATCCACTTTTGGTCGTGACATTCATTCTACTAACCTCCTTTAATAGCAATCAGCTAAATGCGACCTTACTCAAATGTCAAGAACAATTCTCTCTTACACACCATCATACAAAACAAGAAGACTTGTCCATTGATAATGCGTAATTATTCCTCTTATTGCATCTGTTATGTCACGCGAGCTTGGCGCCATATTTATTTGGTATGAGGACTGTTTTGCTCTGTCAGAAGAACTGGACCCCATATGTGTGGTTACTAAGGGAATTCTCAGCATAGTACTCAAAGCCTCAAGGGTACCCAAAGCTGGTGAATCCACCAAAAGTGAAACAACGTTGAATCTCAAAATTTTTAATGCTGTAAAGACATAAAAATACACAATAAGGACTTCACTGCAGTGATGTAAATGTTGATTCTGATAAATGAAATAAAGATTCTAATAAATTGACCTCGCTACCAATGTGTGGCTTCATAGCTCAGTTGGTAGTACTAAAGCATCTCACCGGTATCACGGTGGTCACGGGTTGGAACCTCGTTGATGCCCTGGGTTTTTTCAGGCTTCTTTATTCCAATTGCGGATTAAATTGGAAATTCACTGCGATGATCATTTCCTACTTTCATCTACATCCACATTTCATATACAATTATTTCATTTACTTTACGTCATTCCAATTTAAGTTAAACTAATAGACACAAGGTTTTTCAATAGTTTGCTTTACGTACAATACTCCAGCTATACATTCACATGATATTCTCCTGCGAACACAACATCTACCCGGCTCCCAGACCAAAGTTCAACTTGAAAACTGAAAGCTATGTCTTACCGTAATCAAACATTTCGTGATTCGTGATCAGTTGCTCTTCAAAAGCTACCATTGTTGTGTTTGGTAGTAAGCTTAAGTCTGAGTTTACATGTTTGATTGCAAGTTTAAATATATTCCATGCCTGGCTGTTACTTGAATTTGATGAAAGCGCTAAAATAAAGAAAACGGTTTCTAATTATCATCATCATCATGTTCATCATTATCAATTACAGATATAAACTTGTACCCCTCTTGCAAATCGGCTCAGCTGAAGATTAAGCCAAGCTTTTGTATTGTATGTGTTTTTTAGCACAGCACTGATGTTCGTTCTATTATCCACAAAGGATCTTTGGACTGAAATAGGTTTTTTAAAACACTGTTTTAAATGAACGGCAACTTTATGTTCGTGACTTGAGCGAAAAGATAAAAAGAACCGATAAGAAGCTTTTGAAATTTATCAGGAGTGAAGTATATCATAATCATAATCCTCTACTAACTATGTTCTGCTTGTAGTTTATGTTTTATCATAGTTAGTAGAGGCCTGGAAGCTTTAAATTCCATTCAGGCAGCTCGTGTAACTATGACACAACAACGACCACACTCTTTGTAAGTTCATAAGTTTAGAAGCTACAAAACGATTTATAATTAAAAAATAAACAATGTTTTATATATATTGATATGACAGATAGCCTGGATGCGGGCGCCTGTTAGGTGATGAAGGAAACGGGGCTTTTCACGACACATAAAATTGCCAATTCATTATTAAACTGTAAAACACATGCAGAGCTAAGCAGGTGAAATTCAAAGCACTCACAAAATGACATCGTTTTGCTGACCATAATTTTTAAACATTCTTAACAACACCTAAAAAGTGTTGAAGAAGACAGCAAATTCAGTCCGTAAACTGAGCTTTACGGGCAGGTAGTCCATATTTAAAACGCCAAGAAGGCGTACAAATTCACAACTGAACGTATTTTAAAAGTGGCATGCTGTGAACGCTATCTCGTTAAATGTCGACAAATAAGGGCATCCCTTAAAACATTTAGTCAGATCTTATTTCGCAGTTAAGTCGGTAACTAGAAAAATGGTGTCACATTTGCCAGAATCGTTCAGAACTGAAGGCTTTACCAACCCCATTTAACAAAACTAACGTTTTTACTTAAAGTGTAGCAGTAGTGTACCTGGGAATTGGAACTTGTTTGGATTTAACCGGGAGGATAAATTCATCGTAGTTTTTAAACCTGTAAGAATGAGTAATCTAACGGCTTACCAATATAAACAGCTGACGGTACAGTACTCGTAAAGCTAGCGATGCGATAGTACCATGATGCAATAATCACAAACGCCAGCCAGAACCGCGTTGGAAAAGCAGCCATTGACTTCGCTCCTGTATTAGAAAATTATAATTAGTTTCATTTCACATTTTTAGGGACCCTTTTTGAGGGTCTAAAAAATAATTTAGACCATAACACTTTCCTAATATCATTCAAGTTGTGAAGTCCACGACTCACATCGTGGAAGAACATTGGAATATCTGCTCAACGTAGCAGCTATCTCAAGCCGAGAGATTTAAGTGCTTTGGTTTTCCAGCTGTTTCAAGACGAGAGAATCGAACATGATTGCAGCAATTAAAAGTGGCTATCATTCGTAGCTATAGCAATAAACGTGGCTTCCACTCGTACGAAGAAAGACTAATTGAAAATTTGTTACAGGGGACCAAAACCAAAGCCTGCTGCTTCGCCAGTTGGAGATATCGAAGGACTAAATAAGCCTAGCTAGGCGTTCCGTCAGTTGACAGTGACTTACGCGAACTAGAAATGTAATTACAATTGGACTAGGAATTTTAAGGGAGAACTCAAAACAAACATGATGATTTTTGCTTTAAATGAAAATGTTAATGATGTTGTGTCTACTTAGAGCTGGACGTATTATATTCACTTCAATCCGTGTGAAACCTATCCGCAGAACACGTCATAAAAATGGTAAAATACCGCTGAAACATTGCTGTTTTCAAATTGTTTCCATCTACCCAGTGTGTTCCTAATAGGACACGTTATAACAAACCTCACTGGAACTGAATAGAGGGGGCAAGTTTCTAAAGAAACTGTGGTGCTGCGTCGGTGGGAAGTATAACAATATAATTTGCTTTTATCAACTGGGTTGATAATGTCAATTGGCCACCGTAAAGAGAAAACTGAAAAAAAACTGAGCTGTTTGCAAAACAAATGGACATTAATACTGCTTTGTAAAGACAAATTAAAGCAAAACAGTGCCGCTTTCCAGGTCTTTCTGAACGTAAATCTCTTGCAATGACTCTATTTCTGCCAATATTGATTTTACATTCCAATTTTCTCAAGTTGACAACTTCAAAAATTGAAATACGTTCTTGTGACGAGTTTAAGAAAAGTCTCTGCCAGAAATTGAATGTTAATGCTTTTCTGTTTTTAATTGTTTTTCAAAGATCTCCCATTGACCAACGAAATGTGTTATTACTCAGTTTCTATAGAAATCAACCGGACAAACGAGTAATTGTTTATTTTATTTTTATTTTTTTTTTATTTCTGTTTTAGGCAATTCATAATATACGTATAAATATAAATCGTCTCTTAAACTCTAAACAAGATTTAAAAGAT
The DNA here is from genome assembly GCA_947652115.1 of Blastomussa wellsi. Taxonomy (NCBI): domain Eukaryota; kingdom Metazoa; phylum Cnidaria; class Anthozoa; order Scleractinia; family Plerogyridae; genus Blastomussa; species Blastomussa wellsi. The sequence continues at coordinate 9,620,269 of OX393573.1, forward strand.
GTCGGAAGGGCATTTTGCACTGTGTCATAAACAAGTAACATATTTATAAGATGTCAGAGGGGCATTTTGCACTGTCTGAACATTCGTCAAAACGTGCTGATAACACAGTACACTAGGAACTAACACCAAAAACACACTTTTGGAAATTTCATGACATTCAGCACCTTGGATTTTTATACAAAAAAATTCTTAAATTTCGTAATTATGTTTGTCAAAGTGTGCAGGGTTCATTGTCAGTGCCTGACGTATACATCCTGGTCAAACGATTGTTTATTTTCTCAGTGTTGAACTTGTTTTAAAAAAATTAATTTTTAGTTTTGCCTCAACTTGACAAGAATTATATCAAAACCACAACATAAAATAGAACTTAAAGCTGTCATTTCTGTAAAGCATACACAATTACCACAGAGAAATCAATAACGCCAAAGCTAAAATACCTCATGTAGCGCTGGACGTTCATAGTCACTGTTAGCGTACGAAATAATCAATATTCTAGCTATGGTTGAAACATTCCATATCGAGTAACTTATAGCTCGTCGTGTTGAAATTATCATAATCAGTGACTTGCTTTTGTTTTTTATTACAGTTATAAATTTATATTTTACAATTTAACTGACAAGATATGCGATAATTTTAAATCAGATGAAACAACGAAGAAAAGAATAAGTTTTGGTTAAAACTTGTAAGTTGAAACCTCGCCGGGCAATAAATGTAACTGAAGTAATTTGCGGAGTACAGCCCACGAAATATTAAAGCCAAGGAATTTCTTTTACATCTTTAATAAATTATTGTCGCTGAATTTTTTACTGCTATGATTTCGAAAGGGCCTAAAATGTCATATAAAAAAATAATTTTTTGAAACTCAAATACCAAAAAACAAAGTTGCATTCATTTATCTTAACTACTGATTTTTATAACGTTTTATAACGTTTCGCATACAGGAGATATTTTTACATGAAACTTGTAATTGTAAAATACCTAATTTTAAAAATGAAATAATGTAATATACACTTACATTTAATCACTTCTCTCTTCATTTCGATTTTTCCGTATTAATGGTGATAATTCTGTAAAGGACGTACGGAAACTGTCGAATAGCAATTTTATTGGCGCGCCTGACTCTGCTCTGAACCTAACTCATATATAGGTTGAATATTCTCATGAAAAAACAGCGCCTGCTGTGGAAATAAATTGACGTCTGAAACCGCAATTGAACGAGGCAGTTTGCCAAATTGCTTTGTGCATTTTAAATTCCATTCCGCCATACAAACGTGTTTGTATTGTACTGTCCGTGTTCAATTTCCTAGATCTAACGTTCATGGTTGATATCATGCATCCTAAAAAATGTCAACTGATTTAACAAATGATAAAGGAATCGTTTGAAATATCCGGGTTTGAAAACCGTTCATATAGTCAATTTTAATAATAAAGTACACTTTAGTCAGAGCTGAATATAAGTGGCTGTTAAAGTATAATTCGTGCGAAAAAGATTGATAATTTTTGGTAGAGAACACCCGGGGCACAGCCTTTGCGTATGTTCTTGGCTAGAATTGAAATCCGTAACACGACACCACATTTCTGTATGCTAATTTGGTGCAATCAATAATTAATACGGGCTTTGGAGTTGCATACCCTCCCAATGAGAGAACTGTATGATGCTGTCACAGCTTACTTCTGAGAAAACGTCGCTCAACACTTTCTACAGCCAGCATTATTTTTGCACGGACCAACAATCCAGTTCACCCTTGAAAACGGCAATGTCACACAAATGTCCAGTTACGATTTGCGATGTTCCCCTTACATCCGATTCCGATGTTATATCAGAAATACACCAACACACGGATAACTCTGTCAAAAAGTGATCGTTTAGTGGTACGGGATATCTCGACCGTAGTTTTCATTCATTGCTCGTGACTGTATTTTCCTCGACGTCTTATTTCGATCACGAGTGAGCGTAACGTTTCAAAAAAGAAGAGTTTTGTTTGTTCTTGAGTTCTTCTGTGATATATATTCAACACAACCGAACCGATTAGCTAAAATCAGGAAAGGCAAGGCATTATGGAATGCGCGATTTGATATTTTGACGTTCAAAAACCTTTCCTGTATTTTTCTTGTGGTCAATCGTCTTCTCAATAAAAGGCTGATATATTGGAAAAGGTTTAGGTGGTATTTACGGGTACGGTGGGTGAAGGTAAAATATCAAAGGGATATATCCGTAGCTCTCAAGGAGTCTTTTACCTTCAAGCAGTGTGGAACGGCGTTCATATAAAAACTCAATCAGACGGTTTTAAATTTTATTTATCTGATACTCGGACCAAACGTCGAACTGTTCGTACGTCCAACTATATAAAACTCAATTATTTCCTTTTAGTTCGAATAAACCAATATTATCTTGCATGACATGAAGCACAAAAATAACGACTAGAGATCAAGTTTGGTACAAAAGACGAGTTAAATTGGCATCGACTTAAACTGCATTAAATTCGACTAATAAGAGTAAATTTCAGCAGAGATAAATCAAATTGTAGAAGAATACTGCCTTAAGTTTCTTTATAATATCCAGTTACCACAGGGTTATAGTGCTCGTTGATATTGAACGAGGCCAAGAAAGCGAACAAGTTTTACTACATTTACAACGTTTTCACGACTGTATAATTCCACGTCTTCAAATGTCTGACCATGGCTATTGCATCCTTTCTCCACAGGCAATCAACTGAGGTGAATTGCATCTTGCGATATGATTGGCTATCCTAGTCATTTTCAGACACCATTTAAATGAACCTTTGAGCCCACCTTGCGTCTTTATTCCTTTTTTAAGAAGAGCAGCTCACCCGCAACTGAGAAGCCCAGCGCGGGGGCTGGGACGAGTGCCCAAGCTCCTCAGCAACCTCCTGGAAGAAACAAGACAGGGAAAATAAAAGCGTGTTTCATTGGAGATACTTCGTTTTATTTATTAGACTCCCAAAGGGATTTACGTCGTAAATTGAGGTATCGCAAGTTTGCTAATCTCATCAAGGATGATCTAACCAATCAGCGCATGCATTGGTGTTATTTCTTAGCCAATCATTAGCTTTCAAACTTGGTATTTGTTGAAAGAAAGTCAAGAATAGCATCACAAGAGCTGCACTGAGGTGGACATGAGATAGTGGAAGAAGCAACCGAGGCCGGCCACGAAAAGACATGTGTGAGATGCGTGGGGGAGAACGATCGTCTCGATCGTTCTCCTCCACGCAGGAAGTCTAGAAAACTGCTACGAACAGAAAGGATTGGAAATATCTGGCCTCAGCTCAGCTTTATGTGCCACAAAGGCGCTTTTGATTTGCCTGCTGATTGGCTCATGGCGTTAATTACGTTTGATGTGAGACGTGTCAAATGTGGTAATCTTGGTTTTGGCTTTCAGGGACCGCAGGGCATATAGGTGATTGGCGGGGGGGCTAACGCAAATGCCGTAGACAATTGTAGCGCGCGCCCCAGGCGCAAATCCATGGGTGCGACTATATCACGGGCGATGAGCCGGGATGTTCATCGGTGGACACCTGACGATGAGTTATACCACATCGTATAATAGCACGCAGCGCTATTGTTTTAGGGCTAGGGTCCATTATTACTGTTGTTTGTTTATCATTTTTTCACCCGAAGTGCTTCTTAGGCTAACCGGAGTTCTGGCTGAAAAAATGATAAACAAACAACAGTAATAATGGACCCTAGCTCTAAAACAATAGCGCTGCGTGCTATTATACGATGTGGTATAACTCATCGTCAGGTGTCCACCGATGAACATCCCGGCTCATCGCCCGTGATATAGTCGCACCCGCAATCCATCTATGGAAGCCCGGGGATATGCTCCCCTGGACAATTTTTAAAATGAATGCTCCCAAAATGGATGAAAATGCATCCCGATACACCAGACGCATTAAATTAAATTTTATTATAGCATATCTGTGAGAGCAGTGAAACTGTAATATTCCAAGTGGGAGAATTTAATATTTTTCCCCAGCCCCCCTCCCCCGGCTCCGTGGATCGCGGCTTTACAAGATCCTCAGAAGTAATGAATGTGCGCTAAACATTAATTATTTATTTGCACACGTCTTCCCGGCGCTTGACGTACTTGTCTGGTAAATGGTAGTTTCAGAATTTCAAGTAACTGTCGAACCTGCAACGAATTGCAAAATATAAATTAAACATGAACTATGGAAAAGTTAGAGAACGATGTATATAAGGACGCCAAGATGATAAAGAAAATAGGAAAATCTGGCCTTCTTACACACCAATACATACTCATTCTGACCGATTAACTGATACGTATGGCTCGACTGAAACACAACTTAAGTTTCGCTAAGAACTATACGGAGAACTAATCGTCATTTTGTCGTGGAGAAGAAGTGCGACAAAAACAAACAAAACCGACGAAGCATGCAGAGACACGAATGGTTTCGGGACATAGTGCTCCAACCTCTGAAAAATCATTCCTTTCTGCCTTTCGTATTGCTGATTGAGCCATCCAGTTGCGTAACACATAACGTGGATTTACATCTAAAATGACAAAAAAACTCATTTTACAATTGTCCCTGCAACCATAAATATAAGTAGACTTAAATAAAGTAACACCAAAGTGACAAATCAGTTTGGTGGGAGGCGCGGTGGCCTAATGGTTGGTGCGCTGTACTCCGGATCCGGACGGTCCTGGTGTCCGAGATCTGGCCGGGGCACTGCGTTGTGTTCTTGGGCAAGACACTTTACTCTCACTGTGCCTATCTTCACCCAGGTGTATAAATGGGTACCGGCGAATTTACTGCTGGGGGTAACCCTGCGATGAACTAGCATCCCATCCAGGGGGGAGTAGAAATACTCTCTGTCGCTTCATGCTACAGAAACCGGGATAAGCTCAACCTGGTGGGCCGAATGCAGACATGTTCGTACTCAGGCGCGAAACAATAAAGATAAAAAATGATCATTACGACACTCTACCTTGCATTCGTTGTTTCCTTTTTATATCAGTATCGCCACCATTCCTAAGAAACGTTAAAAATATTAAGCAATAAACTCTAAACACAAACCATTGTTTACAATCATAATAAACAACTTATTAGCTCTTGTAAAAAATATAAGGAAGGCGTTCATTTTCAAAAATAAAAACGGAAATTTAGCCGTCGGGTTCTCCAAAGTACTCAAAATTTGGTCATTTCCCTCCCTCCCCACCCCCTGCAGTCTTTCATACAACCCTCCCAATTCCATTAAGCATTCTTACTCGTCGCCGTTTCCTCTCGGTGCTTTGGTGGAGGTGTTGGCGGAGCGGATGGTTGGGTAAGTAACCGTTCCCAAAACGAGAAAGCAATCGAGAAAATGCATTTCACCCTAAATCGTTTGTTGGCAACAGCAACTAGTCCAAGGTTCACGCGAGTAACGCAGTTTTTCTGTATAGACTAAGAGCATTGCACTCGTTTCTTAGTACGTCCAGCGTGAAGAGAACTTCTTTTTAAAATTTGTACTCTCGACTGAAATAGATGCCTAATACGGCGAAACTAAAGGTGATGTTAGACCAAACGAGGAATCCTCAACTCTTTTGACAAATTTACTCTTAGTTGTTTCCAATAACAGTGACGGATCTAGACTTCTTTCCAAGGTGGGGACCTGAAAATTTTTTCGGCTTTTCGGCCCTTCACCCCTTAAAATCTTTGCCCATAAAGGGGGGGGGGGAGGCTCCCCTAGATCAGCCAATGAATAATGCCCAAATTCTTAAATTGCTATTGTTATGAAGCAGAGCATCTTTGGTGAGAATCAATTGGGTAACAACTCCACGTCATCAAATCCAAAATGGCGGCGTGTGTGCAATGGCTAGATCGGATATTATTCTGACGATACCTTTCAACTTTGACCAGCTGGTGTACCGACATAGAGTATCCGACGGAAAATCGATTGCTGCGGGTGCACTGACGAAGAGAGTTTTATCGAAATCGGTGTTACGGTGCAACGTAATCACGTCATGCCCCATTTTACACCACACGAACCACTTGTCATCAAGACATAATTTTGGAAAAGCAGTACTGGAATTTTTACCTGATCATGATATACTTTTCTTTAAAAGGTCTGAAAAATTTGAAGAATTTTTACAAGAGCGATTCAGTTTTTCATGCAACAAAAACCTATTAATTCCTAAATATTATTGAAAGGTTTGTCCACAATGCTTGATGCAAGATAATTTTGGTCTTAATTTAATCTGATAGCATCTAATTATATTGACTAAGTGAAAATATATGTTAGATTTCCGATAACACTGGTTTGAATATGAGCTGGAGTGGAGTGCTATTTTGCCTTTTCGTCTTTTGATCACTTATTAAAAACCCATAGATAATTTTTTTTTTTTAAACTTCTTCTTCAAGTAGAGTATCGAATATTTAACCGGCATTAATCCCCGAGTTTCAACTTCATTCAAACATTTTAAGGCTGGGGTAAATTTGTAGCCTCAACTTTGATACACATTTTCCGGCTAGTCGCTTTTGGTTCAAATTATGCCTCGAGCGCACCTGCGGCAATCGACTTAATCAGTAAAATTTTGAATTCTGGCACTATTTCAAACAATTCAACGTCACCTTGAGTGGAGGTTCCCTTAAACGACGATTTTTAACGCTGCGTTAAAAATCGACGTCGTGAAACATGGCGCGCGGACGATTTTTAACGCAACAAATTAGCATAAAATTGAAGCGCGGGAACAGCACGCATAGTCAAAATGAGGTTGAATTAAAAATCGTCCCGTGTAACAAACCGTTGCCGCCCGTTGTTGCACAAATGTTGCGTTAAAAGGTTCCTCGTGTAACAGATTAAAAATCGCCGTCAACAATCGTCCCGTGTAACATCCTTAAGGGAGTCGCGTTAAGTCTGTCAACCATCTGCCAGTTTGACCCTTTTGTTTTCGAGAGATAGAACACACAACCAACCCACTAACTAACCAACCCGATTGAAATTCACCTCACCCACGATACTGGCCTATCTGGAAAAACAGTAGCAAAAACGACTACATCCGGAACCCGACTGGTCCCTCACAAGTAAGGATTTCAATGACGTCATCTACCGCTATCGCACAATAGGCCATTTCCGAGTTTCCTTTTCCTTCAGCTTCAAAACGAGTCTAAGTGCGAAAATATTCATTTGCAACTAAACCGGTCGCGAGACACTTCAATCTCCCAAATCATTCTAAGCAACATATGGCAGTCTGCGGCCTTTCCCTTCACCAAGGAAGCACGGAAAGTCACAAAACTCTAGAACAAAAATTTATTTTTCAAATCGGCACTCTTAATCCTCACGGTATCAACGAACGCTTTTCATTTAACTAATTTATTCCGTTGTTTTCACGTTACCAGGCACCAACCAATAGCAAAGCTCCATCTTTCTGTATATAAACCACGCACGACCCACAATTCCTTGATTCGCTCCGACAAAGGGCTAATGCTCGAAACGTCAGCTCTCGAATCTCTTTACGGTGGACAATTTACATTATCAACCCAGTTGATAAAACCAAATTATATTCATTTGGAGATAAGCTTGTTTTGCATGAGAATGAAGATGCAGGTAAAACACATTTTCATATGAATGGTTTCGCAAAAGAGAACTCGGAAATGGCCTATTGATTAACTCATTATTGTGCCTTTTTAACTAAGATACTAAAAGGAAATGAGCATCAGGTTAACAGGTTAAACCCCACGTACAGATGTATTCTTTCGGCGTAACGTGACACCCAGTCTCCCCAGTTTTCGTGAGCTTGCATTTTCTTTAGCGCCCACGATCCATTGGGCAAGCGGTTTGAGACAATATCATGTAAGGCCATTTCACTAAGCTCACGGAATGTCATGGTAAAATCCGCACGAGTAACCGACATAATCTGGAAATAAAAGAATATCGTGCGTCAACATTGGCTAATTTTCATTGTTAATAAGCGGACAGACTCGAGACAGACACATAAATTACGCCATCGCGCGCAGCTGTTGAAAATTGTTTAAAGTTGAACGCCGTTAGTCCTCGAAATAAGCGCCAAATTGCATCCAAATGGGACTCCTTTGAAATGCTACGTATACTACAGCGAAAAAATAAAAAGAAAGGGTTTATCTTGTTCTCTCTCGACTCCAATTTTGTATTTGGAAAGAATGTACCATGACAATTGTTGTGCCTAGATTTTCAAAATAAGTCCGTTTTTTAAACAATGATTCCCTGTTTAAACTGTCCGCCATTGCTAGATTAGTGTCAGTCGAGGTGCATTTTAAAAAGAGAGAAAACAACGTCATCTATATATACATCTGTATATTACTTGATGATACTAAATAAGCAGCTGAACATTGTCAAGTAACTAAAACATGTATATCTAGACATTACTGACAGTAAAATTTGAACAAAGATGTTGTTCTTTCTCTTCCCGAGAAGGCATGCAATTTGGCGTTTTGACATTATTGCAATGAAAAAAAAAATAAACCTACCCAAAGAAGAGAGTTTACGAGCAGTTCATCGTTTTCGTCTTTATTTAATAAACCAAGCTTGTTACGGAAAGCATCCAACAACCTGAAATCACCAAACACGTTTGCTGTTACAGCTACCTGATCATTAGAGTATCCAGATTTAGGATAAGGTACCAGCTGACATTGCCTTTTTCATTGGTCAAAGTATTAACGAACCAGCTAAAGTACGAATATATGTACTTTTCTGCTGTAATAAATAACAAAACGAAGTCAAAACACGCACACAAACTGCCTACTAAGGTTCTTAATTTGCTGCATCCCTGCATTATGTCCATGGTTCATGTCGTCTCTACATTATCTTACATGTGTGCGTGTTCATTTTGTCGTTGCTTCATGTCACAGCTACTCGTCTTAGGGATATACGCTGCAAGATCAACGCGTACCTATAACCGTCGGTAGAACCGAAGAGCGAGAAATCTAATCGATTTGGTATAACTATAAGCGGATTAGCTATAGATAGAGATAGTTCGCAGCTCTCTAGAACCTCTAATTTCATTGGATCTTAATAGCACACAGCTCTATTGTTTTAGGGTGTAGTGTCCATTGTTACTGTTGCTTGTTTATCGTTTTTTCAGCCAATACTATGGGACCTTGTAAAGAGCTGCGTACCGCCCCTATAGATACATTGTTTAATACACATTGGATAAACAGGTTTTTTTTTCGACCCAAGTCTCATTTTTTTGCGTACATATGTCTCGAGCCTAATTACAAAAGTGGAGGCAATTGATACCGCACTGAACATAATTATCGCGTAAACCACACGTCCATACTCATGGCTCCAAGACCGAAGGAGCCTGTACACCAATGTATGGCATTTTCCAAGAGCGCAGCCAAAGGACAATAAAATTGGGTCGCCAATGCATACTATCATTTGATTAATTGTCGATAACGAATGAATCAATGCGGAATCAATGCACAGCATTGGACAAATGCGAATTGACAGCCACTTAACATCTCATATGATTCAACCCATAAATGCTCGATCCCTGACACTCAATTACTCTAAAGCTTTTCGATAGCCTCGCAGCTCCTATAACCTCTAAATTTCAGTGACAGGGATAGGGTTGCAGCCTTATTGTTTGGGCTAGGGTCCATTGTTTGTTCTTTTGTCTCACCTGAAGGGTGTTCCCCAATCAGGTGAGACCTTGTAAGAGCTGCGAGGTGACCCTAGCTTTTTGAATATTAACCCTAAAAAATTGCTATTTTAAATCACAGACAAACCATTTCTGTCCTGAACACCCTAAACGAGACTAAAATACGGAATTCAAGACGACGAGGATACCGGTCCATCATTATGTCCCTATCCGGGGTTTACAAAAAACACGCTTTATTCTGCAATGGAAATAAAATCCCAAAATCCAACGAGAAAAGTAGTTATTGATTCCAAAAGCCTACTCTGAACACTTGAACACCTTATTTCCGATGAAAAAGAAATGTTGCGTGAGCACGTAAACTGTCTCGGCCGGATTGCCAGACATTTTGTGAACACTTGTGAAAATAACTTTTTTCGTTGATGCAATGTTTTTAAGTTTGCTGGATGAGTGTTATCGCCTTTCAACAGCTTCTTCTCCGCTAAGTTTGGTTTACTTGTTAATTATGTTCAGCCTTTTGTTGCTTTCCACTTTACTTCAATTTTACATAATTAAAAGATATTTCACCTTTCATTAAACAAATCCACGTAACTGAAAAGGACTTTCTCCCCACTGGAATAACAAAAGAGTATGTGCACAATTTGAATAACATCAAACAGCATAACTGCGTTCGACAACAGGATAACACAAGCCTAATCTCGAGCTGTGCAATTACAGGAAAAATCAATCGACAATTCTCTTTCTCTGTTATGGACGCACATTTGCCTCGCTTTCATTATTGGCCTGGCGTGCTTGCTAATGCACGTGGTGGTGTCTTCGCTTCCATCGTACAACAAAGCTTGTGAGCATCATAAGCAAAGTTGACTATTAACATGTACTATTCTTGTGACTGGCAACGTGAACAGTTGTTTCGACGCGACATTGAAGTGCTCGCGCGCTTTCGCTTGTGAGCGGTTTTTGCCGTGCGAACAGTAAGTTCCACTGGCTGCTCAATTTGTTGGTTTTTAGGCTGCGATGACAATTATTCAGTCTGCGCCATGTGCAGCAGTTATATTTTAGCAATAAACAGAGGTTGAACTTACAGCAGGTAAATGAAATCAATCAAATTATAGCGAATTGAAGAAGTCGAACCAAGCTAGAGACTACGGTTGAACGCATCGTAATTATGATTACTCCTAGTATATATTTTAATAAAATATTCGATCAACTTACTTGCGATAATCTTCAATCAATGGCCTTAAGGCTTGGAGTAACTTTTGTAAGTTAAAAAAGCCAACATTAGGTTGATTCTTGTAACTGTATCTTCCTTCTTCATCAGACGTGTTTGGAACAAAGTCTGCATGTAAAAAGTCAAGTCAAACATGTCCAAGGGGATGGGGATTCTTCTGTTTGTTTTTAGCAAAACAGCAGAATGTAGGTCATGTAGCCCCCAATCCTTTTAGCCCCCAGTCGATTAACTCCCAACTGAAGTCGATTAGCCCCCAACTTGAAGAACGAGCGGAAAACGAGCGGACCCGGGGGAAAATTAGCCAACCCGGTGACTTTTTTCCCGAAAATCCAGCGAGGATAAAGATTCCACTGGGTCACCGGATACCAAACAGCACTGCTTATACAAAAAATGTGCCTAAAATATGAATATGACGATATCGAGTATATTGCTCAAGGAAGGGGGGGGGGGGCATAATTAGTTCTTACCTATTTTTCGAAGCCACACTGAAGGGCCAAACATGAAAAGATCAGTTTGAAATTTTTCGAGTTGAGATCCAAAGCTCTTGATGGTATCACTATGATGTTAATCCTTTTATAACCTCACTATTAATTAACACGAGGACGATACTGAGGAATATTGGCTGAGTGCAGCGAGATCTGTGCAAAAACGACCAAGAGCCAATATTTCCCAGTACGGCTCGAGCTAGGTTAGTAAGTAGCTTATTATCTGGCACTCAGGCCATGCTAGTTTGGTTTTCTCAGTCACATCAAATTCAAAGGGCTTTGACCGTGACGTGTTTTTGTTGACTTGAGCAACTCTTGAGCAAATCTATTGAGTGAGAGTATTTTGCAAGTTTTCTTTTCGCTGGTTTAGTTGCAAATTTTGAACCAGAAGAACCAATCGGAATGCACAGATTAACCTCAAGACTACCTTGCCAAAATAACAAACTGGCACATTAATTTCTAGCAAAATGGGACCAAATACATCTTTAGCTTCTTTGGAGTGATGCTTGTGACAGTCCCCTTTTATTTGTGAGTATTTTGTCTTTATTTTATTTCGCTCTACAAATAGTCTAATTACAGTACATGCCTTGGAAACATTTGTTTTAAAGGTCATTATAAATGCGTAGTGCACTACACCGTGTCAATTCTTCATAGACCCTATTCATAAATGGCTGCCAATTGAAAATTCTTTTGTATGCATTCAAATTAGCCTCACTAAACTCGTTTGGGAGTAAAAGTTCTTTTGAATTATCAACTCAAAAACGAGGTTAGTCAGGCTAATTTTAATACTTACAAAAGAATTTATAATTGGCAGCCATTTATGAAAAGGGTCTATACTTACATGTAGAAAAGATTAGGAGCCTTGATCAAGATGAATAGGCCATTTCCGAGTTCCCTTTTACCTCTGTTTCAAAACGAGTCTAAATGCAAAACTATTTATATGGAAATGAGCTTGTTTTGCATGAGGATGAAGATGCAGGTAAAACACATTTTCATATGAATGGTTTCGCATTTTAGACTCGTTTTGACACTGAGGCAAAAGAGAACTCGGGAATGGCCCATGATTGGTTATTTTGTCATGAGCATGGGACAAAGAAAAAACCAGAGTCCTCAACAGGTTTTGAACCCACGACCTACCAGATACTGGTTGGGGGCTCTAACCAACTGAGCTAATTGAGAACTCTTGGCGAGCTATGCATTACGTGGTAAATGTTCAGCTGGCTCGTTGAATAAAGATGAATTGCTCATGAGCACCTAGACACTACCTTGTTTATACAGTTGTTCATATGGAACTTTGGTGTCAGAGCCTCAGCTTCTTCAATATAGCAGCTCTATGTAAAGTTTGTTACCTGGGTCATAGTTGTCCATGAATCCAAATGGGCCATAGTCTATTGTGATCGACAGGAGACTGAAATTATCTGTGTTACAGACACCTGCAAGTATTATGAATATAATCACCAAACATCAACAATATAACCACATTTGCCAAAATGTGCCATATATTTTGCATTAAAAAATATTCCAGGAGTTGCACAAGCTACGATTGGTCAGTTTTAGTTCATTATACCTCCATAAAGCATGCAGCTTATGTTGAGTGCGTGGCCTATCGAGTTATAATGCACTCTGCTTACATCACAAGTAAAAGTATGCACAATTTCTTTAACATTTTATAAAATAAATAAAGAACTTGCACTCATGCATTCGATTGGCATTGTTAAGGGGTTTTATAAGCGCTTGGGAAATTTTAAGAACGCTTAAGAAGTGTGAGAAGTACTGGGCTGTGTCTCATGTTTTTCTATTCATATATTTTCCTGTGTGTTTGTGTAACTCAGCAATGCACTCTAGTTAAGGCATTTTTTAATTTCCTAAACAAAAAATAACAAAAGAACCAGAAGATAAGGGTGACAACAATGGACAGGGAACTGCAAGAACTGAGAGAACAAGGTACAGGAAAAGGAGATTTCAGACCAGACTTTACAAACAGTCAGTTGTATTTAATTACTGTACGATGAAACACCAAATATCAGTTTAGAACACTTTACCATGAGCAAATCCAACTGACTGCCACCTGGAGATCAGGTCTGCCGTCATTGAAACTACTTTTGAGAAGAATGCCTGTCGGAGTGAGGAACATAAAGTGAAAAACAGTTGCTGAGACTGTGGAGTAGAGCTATTGTGCATGAAATACATGTTAACAAGAAGCTGTCCTCAATGTGGTTAGCATTTAGAAAAAGGCAACAAATGGTTAGACAGGAATGACAAGTGTGATATCAGTGCAATCCATGCAATCCTGACACTAAACTGAAACTATAATGGCAATGAGAAAAGAAAGCATGATCACCAGGAGGGGATCAGAGGGCTCCAATATATGGGCTATATAGGTATGCGCTGCATGATAGGGTATGGTTTTTGAGATTCTTATGGAATGGTCTGTTCCAGCTGTTAAAGTTGACCTGTTCAGTTGCCATTCTTAGTTATTGTTTTTCCCTTGCATGGATATCATTTTTCGGGTTTGGGTGTTAAAAAGGGGATCAATTTTTGCTTTCTTCATCATTATACAGGGTCAGGGTTTAAGAACCATTGCAGCACACAGGAGTACCTCCCATGTGAGTAACAATCCTTAGCCAGTGTGTGAGGCCCAAGTTACAATAAACATTGTAACCATTTGATATCATTGATCAGAATGCATCCCTGAACTTTGGAACACTCCAAGTCTAGAGAGAAGGTGTGGCCTGCATAAAGATATAAATTTCATGCTGGCTGGGTTGCAGCACAGATCTGACCTATTAAGTAATGATGAGACCCCAGCAGTCCAAAGGGCGCATAACGCTATCCACTGGATATATCACTATCAGTTACAGCATACATGTTGTATGTTTTTTTTAACACTTGTCTGCTGGAAAGTGATTTATCCAGTGGATAGAATTAGTCACAACCAGGTCAGTACATTTCATATCCCACTTCCTATTCAGAATGTGTATTCCAAGGTGCAGTTAGGGAATTTTCCAGGAACCATTTCCACAAAATTAATGGCAGAGGTACCAGTATAGGCAGAGAACAAAATACAGTTCTTACCAGGTACTTGTTGGCACTTTTGGATAGATCCTGAAAATATTGCTCAATGACAAAATCCACAACTTTTCTTTTAAAAAGAAAAAAAAAACATATCCTTTACTTCATTGAGCAAATGGTGCAACTGTTCAATATTTTGCTGTCCGATATAATGAAATGCTCAATCTGCACATGATCACAATGCAGACATTAAATTTTGATTCATGGATTAATTATTATTATTCTGAGGTATAAATAAAATTAATGTGGGAGGTGCAGTGGCCTAATGGTTATTGTGCTGGACTGGGTGGTGCGGGTTCGAGCCCTGGCCACGTCACTGCACTGCGTTCTTGGGCAAGACAATTTACTCTCACAGTGCCTCTCTTCACCCAGGTGTATAAACAGGTACCAGCAAATTTAATGTGATGGACTACTGCAGCATCCCATTCAGGGATGGAATAGCACTACTCTCAGTCATTTCATGCTACAGAATTAACTCTGGCCTGATGGGCCACTAGCTAGGCTTGTATGCAGACTTTACCTATAATTAAATTTATAAGAGGTTTGAAATCCAGGCTTACTATATGCTTTGTGGGAATCTATCTGCAGTAATGTGAGGATTTTCATTAAGATTCAAGGCAGGTTAGTGTTAAAAAACATGCTGCACATAAAAAATAACAGAAACAATTTCTTCAAAACATAGATAGCTGTTGTTGAACCTTGGAATAACACACTGATCAATACAGAACAGGCAGGTATACAGACAAACCTGAGAAGGTTTACTTCACCATCATGTGCCAAGATTTCAAGGGAGCCAATCCTAAACCATGACTTTGCCAAACGTAGAACAACTCCAGCTGCAATAAAGAGATATTAGTTAACATGAAGAGTGCTACAACTGTAGTGTAATACAAAAATTAATGCACACCAATGCACATGTATACATTAAATTAAAGTGTACCTTTCTCTTGCATGGGGTGTCCATCATAAAATTGATCTCTCCATACGCGATCATTACTCACAACAAGACTGGCTGCTCTGCTTGTGGGTATGCCTAAATGAAACATTGCTTCACTGGCCAGGAATTCCCGCACAGAGGACCTCAGGACTGCTCGACCATCGCCATGTCTGTATATATGAAGTATTAAATAAAAAATTAAACAATAACACATTTTACATTTTATTTATACAAATAAACAGTAGAGCTCTTCAACTTTGAATGATGCTTGTTAGTTTTCATGGCCATTTAATTTACTGCCATCCGTAAACCTAAATTGTGATCGTTACATATTTCACCACCCTTCATATTACAGATGTAAGTTTTATTTTCATTTGATACTCAGTTCCATAAGACAAATATATTTCCCTTCCTGGACTTTAACCAAATCAAGCTAGAGTGTGCCAGCTGTCTTTCTTGGAGTTTTAACTATGATTTCACTAAACAATCTGTGGTATATCACTGAAAATACATGAATTTTTTACAATATTACCGGCATTTTATAAAATATGTACTGTAAGTACTAGGTAAACATAATAATGTTTACATGTGCAGTCAGTACTGGTACCTTGAATAAGGAGTTTTGCCAGAGCCTTTCAATTGTAGTTCCCATCTCTCTCCTTTTCTACACAGACATAAACATCAGGGATCTGGTTCACATTATTTTGCATTTACATAAATTATCTATGGCCCATTAAAATTTTAAGAAAAAATGAAAATTTTAGTTGAATGCTTCTTCACGTGTTGATTCAAAGGACTGTTCTACATGCAGACAGGTGTTTTGTCCTTAATGGCTGTGTTTTCCTGTAAATGAGCACTTTGCTTAGCTAATGGCACCCAACATATTTACAAGTCATGCAAAAACCAGTGTATAGTAGTGTGAGAAAGTGCAATAACCTTGGCTGAAAATCTAAGTTAATGTTAATTTGACAATGAGATATTATTTGTATATCACATGTATCACAGTGAAGTATAGGCTTGATTTCTGCCACTCTCTTGAGTCCGGTCTTCGTTCCTCCCCGAGAAGGAGAGGAGGAGCATGGGCTCCAGTTCCCAAACAGCGGCAGGTAATCGAGCCTTAGTGAAGTAGTGCCAGAAATGGTTGCCCACTGGCAACCAGTTGTAAATTAATAATAATAATAATTAAAATTTATATAGCGCCTATCCAAGCCTGCTCTAGGCACTTTACACAAGATTCGAAACAAAGAAAAAATAAAACATTCCAAAACCATCAAATAAATGATACAAATAGTAAAAGAATTAAAGCTGTGATAAAAATGGCCACACTAACAATAATAAGCTTTCTTAATGGATACATTCAGTCCTATACAAGAAAAACGTTTTATGGACTTACCGGTAATTACAATATTTAACGATTAAATAATTTGTAAGCTTAAACATTTTTACTGGGTTATAGTTAACAAGGTTGAAGGCCTAATCAACTAAATTCTGGTTGCCAGTTCAATTTTTTAATCATATTGGTGATCAGGATGGTGTAATTTCAGACCTTGTTAATGGATACATTCAGTCTTATACAAGGAAAACATTTTATGGACTTAATTACAATATTTAACAATTAAATAATTTGTAAGCTTAAACATTTCTACTGGGTGAGAGTTAATAAGGTTGAAGGCCTAATCAACTAGCATGCCATAAGAATTGAAAGTACTCATAATCTTAAATTACCAGTCTTAAGTAGAATACTACATGTAAACTATTTCGTTCAACTAACAATTTCCTTTATTGCATAGATATACATGCAAGTTAATTCATCGGTAAACCTGTTTGTATATTCGCCCAGCATTACGGCTCGTCCATCTCCTAACTGACCAGCCCAGTCTCCAAACTGAGTACAAAAAATATAGAAATTATTATCCTCAACTTTATTTGAATCATGATTTGGTTTGATTTGGTGCTCTGTGGCAAAATGTGTCCAGGCCTCCAATCAAATTAATAATAGGGAATGAGGAAGCAAAACAATGATGGTATAGCGCAATAGGCTCCATAGCAAAAATCCAAATAAAATTAGTTTTGAGAGGTTCAAGCAACGAAGTGTTCAAGAAATTTGGATTTCATTGTAACACATATAATATTGTAGTATTTTTGCTAATTTCAGCCTTACAACTGTCTTGTTGAAATAAGAATTGTAAGTTAATAGTAAGATCTTTTCACAGTTTCACTCTCTGTGGGGGAGGGAGGGGGTGGCGAACATGGTAAAATTTATGGGGAAAATAATGCAAAAAGTAAGGAAACTAATGTTATTAATGAAAAATTCTAATTCAGTTCGAGATACTGCACTTGTCATAAGGGCGAATGGAATTCAAGCTGCAGGGCTGTCATTAAGTTTTCTAGCAGCTGCAACAGTGAAGGTAAAATACTTAGACAAGTGTAAGTTAGCAATAATTACCTTCCTCACCCATAACATGAAGTGAGATCAGTTGCAACAGCTGTTACCGGTTATGGCCCTTAATGACAGCCCTGAGCTGCACTCGCCCAGCCTCCTCCAGCTACAATAAAAACATTTGGGCAATTACCTTATTCACTTATAAGGCGCACCATTTTTTGAGAAAATGTGCTTGTTCGATCAAAATCTGCTTATGAACCAGGAGTTTGCAATTCAGTGCTTGTATGAGATTTCAAAATAGTAAACATTGAAAGTGAGAAATGATCATCACAGCTAATTTCCAATTTAAGCAATTGGAATAAAGAAGCCTGAAAAAATCAGGGCTTCAACAGGATTCAAACCAGTGACCTCCATGATACCGGTGCGATGCTCTACCAACTGAGCTGTGAAGCCAGACCTTGGGAGCGAGGCCAATTTATTGAGCTCATATTATTTTCCTGTGAGGAGTGAAATGACGTAGAGCATATGAAATAATTCATGTATGAACTGCGGATGCAGATGAAAGTGAGAAATGATCATCGCAGTTAATTTCCAATTGGCATAAAGAAGGTTGAAAATTTGATTGTAATTTAAGCGTACAGAGAGTGTAGAATAGTTTTGGAAAGTAGAAAGTTACGCTTATTTTGGATAATATTTTCTGGATATGAAAATCATACTTGCCAAACTGGGTGAGTGGTCCGTGAATTGTACGCGCCTGACAGTACTGGTTATCCATTTGAGAAATTTAACCAAGCTACAGTAGTAAAGCCATAAATAAGGTTTTCTCTTTTATATACAAAGCAATTCCTTGCTTCCCAGCATAGCTATGCTAGGCTGTATTCCATGCAAGCTATGCTGAAGATCTTCAGCTTGGATCTTTGCCTTTTTCCATAATATAATCGGCCTTTAAAATCTTGATGTACATACGGAGATTCTTTGGGCATCAAACTCCTGATTAATTTTTCCATACCTTTTTTGCAACTTTGCCATGATTACCCCCAACCAAGATGGAATGGTGTCATAAACATATTATACACTAAATCAACAGCACAGTACCCTAACTAAGCCTCACCTGATGTCCACCATACCTATGCGATAGCAATATTGAGCCTGGCAATATTCTATTTCCAGCAGCAAATTCTACAAACGTTGATAATTCTAAAACAGAAGATGTTTTCAAGTCAAGAATTTCTCTTATTACTTCAGTGGATATTGCCACTAAATGAAGTTTATGTTTAAGCGGAACAGGTTGTACAGTTGAAAATACCACTCCGTTTACTTGTCTAACATAGTTTCTTGCTTCTTTATCAACAGGAAACACTTGCAATAGCACGCTTTTGTTCATAAAACTCCAGTCGCTGAATTCCAGCAAGTCCGTCGCTCGGCAAACCCTTTGGAAAATAAAATTGAAAAAGCCGTCTGTGTTGCAACGACAATGTTCCTCAAGAGAGATGCAGTGATTTCTCCAAATTTGGTCACCTCCAAGAGTGAAGGTCAAGCCTTGTGGCCAAATAATAACAAAAACTGTAACAAACCGATACAAGTAAAACTCGTCCGCCATGATTGTTTTCCTTGTTGTATTTGTAAGGAAAGCCGCTGTCTGAAATGTCAGCCGTCGTCTCGATTTCCCGGGCACTTCCCGCGCTCTAACCCGCTCCTCGCACCCCGTCTCGACAAGACTGCTGGGACAACACAGCCAGCCCAGACAGCCCAACCTGGAGCTTGTGAAAGCATCGTAAAACTAACCACACTGGTGTTGCCTGTGCCATCTTGCTTCCCTGGGAGGGGAAGTCCCGTATGAAAATTACGGGGATGCTGATCTGATACTGAAAAGCATTTTTGGGTAAAGTTAAGTATAGCGTGTATTGCGGGCGTATTCTGAGCGAGCGAGCTCCGCCATCTTGGATTAGACGCCCTACTTCACACTCTAAGAGAGTGAAGACAGAAGAAATGCTCGAATAACGCGGTTGAAACAAAGGTCATATTCCACAGTCCAGGGCACAGATCTGGAACGTGGATAAACACATTAACAACAAAACAGTGCGCTGTACTCCTGAGGGCTGAAATTATCTTGATCATGTGGAGAATGAACGGGCATTGGGATTTTCGGTTTTGCGGATTTGGCCATTTTTTTAGATCGGCTTTTCAGTTTTTACAGCAAAAAACTGCCATAATTTGGCCACTCAGTTGTTAAGTGGCCATTTATTGTTAAAATGATATCCAATTACAATATAACTGGAAATGAGTACCTCCTTCCAGCAAAGGTGAGGGCAAACACGCCTTACGTGACACTACTTATGTTGTAATGCACCACCGATAATGGAAGTAGTAAATTGGGTGAGAAATAACTTGCCCTGCACCGAAGCTTCTTGGAAAGAGGCCTGTAACCGGTGCTCAAATGTTTAAATTTAAACATATTCAAGTCCGGGATGAGACTCCACCCGGGAAACAAATCGCGGGCAGGTTGCATAAAAGCATTTATTCCCTTTTGTAGTAAATCTAATTTATACGCTAAACAGTTAACCCCTTCTGAATCGGTTACGTTTGAAGGCCGATCTATTTCTCAAGTTCCTCGACCGACCCGACACAGAAATTTTGTGGTACTCGCTAAGTTTCCTGAAAACGAGGCGGCGAAAATGATGAAAAATAATTGTAAAGGAGTCTAGATCGAGGAGGGTTGCACATTTATTTCAGGAGGAAAAAACTAACCAGTGGCTATAATTAATGCATAATCTGAGTTCTGTAGAAAAACAGACAAATGTATCATAGTGAGTAACTGTCCTTTATGTTAACAGATCATAGCAGGTACCTTGAGGACCGTTCTTTCTGAATTTGCATTTTAACAGAAACGCCATTTAGTCTAAAATATGGATAATCATTATTCATTCTTCCGCTTTCGCACCACGACCTCAACCCCCACTCTGTAACTTGGTTGGGTGTTTCGTTAAGAAAGCCTCAGGATCCATAGATGAAAAGTATTATTCACCCCAATGGAAAATCTGTTTACAGAAATAAGAAAAATTGGGAAAGAAATATCTTATTTAAGGTAAATATTTAAACAGAAAGTGTTCAAAAATTTGTAAGTCTGATTTCTGACACTTATCGTTACTAGTCCTGTTCTTTAATGATCAGTGCCTAAACTAATGACAGGAGCTACTGGGTGGGTGGTGGTGGGGAGGGGGATGCTGAAACGCGTGAGCCAAGTTGGGGGGCATGAAGACAATTAACGAAAAAAGTCCATAAAAACAAAATAATATCAACGTTTAACGCTTCAAACACAACTGTTGATTTTAAAGTACCTAACAGATCATAGTGCAATAGTAAGCCAAACTGACCAATCACGTAATATAGGGGCGCGATCCATTGGACCAAAATTTACGGAAATTCCGGAATCAAATGGAACGGTCATTTTGTAGAACCTTCAAACCGAATTTTTGGCCCAATGGATCGCGCCCTTGGTATTTTCCAAAGAGGTCCGCTTGTTAAGAAATCCAGTTTTAGTGAAGTAACAGCTGATAACTGAAAACCCTTATAGAACGGCAGTTGCCGGGACACCTACCGGTTCCACGGCGTCTCCTTGGTAAATAGTAATTCTCGCCAGTTTCGTCCTTTTCAAACCAGTTATAAAAGAAAATATTAACACAACTTATTATTGGCGCTCACAAACAAGATGTGTTACGTTTTCAGTAATTTTGTTTTGTTATACCTCCCAGTTTATGACTGTCTTTAATTATTTTATTCTTTGTTATTATCATTTTTGACGATCAAAAATTGCGATAAAACATTCCGTAAAAGCACATTTAAAAAGTGTTTATCAAGACGACGTTTCGACGTTTAGCTCACGTCATTATCAAGTCAAAAAAAGTAACGATAAAAATGTTTAAATACTGAATAGAACAATAGGTGATGTAATATTCCTTTCAAACAAAGAGTTTTGCGGGAATGGAATCAGTCTGCGTGTTGAGACTGGGATTGCGTTCCTTGATGAAAAGAATCTCGTAGACAAGACAATCAAATTTCCCTTGGCACTTCTTTAAGATGCGGAATTGGCTTTCTTTGAGGAGGCTGATGTCCCCATGGGACATATGTGTGTGTTGGGGGGGGGGAGACGCTAAAGCCCCCCAGCCCCTCCCCCTGCGCGGTCCCTGTTGTCAAAAAGCATTATGATTCTCTAGGCAGCACCTACTTTATACCACGTGACATAAGACCCAGTGATTTCATAGACATTCTTTTAAAAAACGTTTCTTTTTAAACTTTTTAGATGCATTTTATCCATAATGGTTCTTCTAATGTTTTGAGCTTTTATCTACTTTTATTCTTTTCTTCTTACACCTTTTTAATATTTTTATTGTAAAGCACCATGGGCAATCAGTGAAATTGGCCCTATACAAAACGTCTCTCTTATTTGAATACTTCGGAAGAAACTCACTTGATGTTGACAGATTGTTGAAAGCTCTTGACGAAAAATAATTACCTTAATAGTTTATAACTTTCCTTTACCTTAATTTCTTCTTCTCTGCTCCCTAAATCCAAGCTAAACTTTGATAAAAACAATATCAATGAGATTTGTATCTGCAAATTATAAAAAATATATTAACTTCTGTTTTAAATAAGGTAATTTGGGAATAAATTAAGTTTATTTCCAACAAAAAAGAGAAAGGAAGGCATTCTAACTTTATTTATTTTCAACTAATGGTGGCCAGATTGACGTCTTGTCATAGACGCTGGATGCAAGAAACTCCTGCACTGATCACCATAGTAACCGCCGGTTGAAAACAACTCTTTTCATTGTTAATGTACTCACGAGCCTCCTTGCCGACATTTAGGATCATTTGGGTTTCCTTAAAGGTGACATTTTGTGGGACCTGGAGTAAATATATAAAAGCCGGAGATATCAGTAGCGTTCATACTTTCTGCAAACATGGACTCAGTTGACGGCTATGACAATAACTAATGGCTGGACTTGATTAAACATAAATACATGAAAGTAAAGAAATTGGATACATGCGCGAACCTATACAATGAAAGTTGAAATTGTATGCCTCCGCTGAGGTTTTGACATTAATATTCCAAGCTTGCCGCCATGAGATCTTTGTTCTTTTCAGATTTCGAGACCCAAAGAAGAGGATTATTGGCCATGATTGGCGGAGGGCCCTACACATCGAATCGATTACGAATAAGTTTATTCGTCTGGCAAATATTCGAATATAACGTTTTTCTTTACAAGACCTTTTCTAGGCTGATATAAACTAGCGCGTAGAACAGGCACACACACGTATTTGTGTCGACGAACTTAAAGTGTTAAATTTATTTTAACAAGAATGTTTATGTTGTAAATCATTTATAATTTATAATTGCCAATAAAATGATGTCAAAATTTATTTAAGTTGTTAGTGATCTAAGATGGATGGACAAAACACCAAAATCGTTTTCATTTGCTTTGCTGCGGCTGTCCATGGTGTTGTGGTTTCCACAGAGAAACGGATGTTAACATGTGGTGAGTTGGTGGATAAAGGTGGTTATATTTTGTTTTATTTTCCACGGTAGATGGAAAAGCATTATATAAATACTCTTTAACAAAATAGTTTATAAAAACTAACTCTGTTATTGTTTTTTACCATGGCTGGCTCGGGCCACAATTCTCGATACTTCAAGACCTACGGTTTTTTGGGTATACCTATCTGTTAGTTCAATTCTTGCTTTCTGGAGTGTACGCCTACTTAAAAATAGCATATAATTTGGCAAGTTTAAACTGAAATATTTAGGCTTCTCGCAACTAAACGTTGACGGTTACGTTTACACATGCTAGTACGAGTTTGATATTGGTAAATGCTTCAAGGTATATATTACGTACAGTTTCTTATTTATAATGCTTCCTGGTTCTCGTTTTTCTGTCTGTCACGATTCAGGATTTATTAATAACGAAAATGAAGACGATTCTGAGGCAGTGCAATTTGCCGCCGGCATTGAGAGCAACGCTGAAAGCAATCTGTCCATAACATTAAAGATTCTAAATATATCAGCAACAATAAGCTTGTTTGACCAAGGTAAGATATTTCACTCACCCACTCACTCATCCTCATCCTGCCCATGACGACACTTAAGGCCGGAAGGTAAGATATTTAGATAGGATAAATTACATTATGAAATGGTAGTGAATAGCTTTTACCAAAAACATATAGTCCAATGAATTATAAATACATGGATATAGTCCGCTAAGTTCAGTGCCACATAATGAATCCGATCGATAGAAACAAATTCAGCTATTATATTATTTTAATAGGCGCTTTCCTGCTATTGCGTATAGTTGTTGTTGTTGAAAGAATTGACCTCTTTTCATTTTTCACCATCTTGGCTCAGATTTTACTTCAAAAACACTCGATACAGTGTTTCATTGGCTATCCAAGAACCTTGAATTTCGTCCAAAATACTCCTCTGTATGTCGTATTTTTAACTCTCTTCTCGGTGTTTGGATATCCCGATGAAACATTTTTCTCTCGCGTTTCTTGGTACTTTTATGTAATTAGTAAGGTAAAGTATATATTTGGAGGAAATAGAATATAATAGAAAGGATAGAAATTAACAATAACATAGAAACAAAAATGAAAGTGACATCATGTCGAATTAAAAATAATTAAAATATTATATTTACGTATTTACACTGATGTCGGTTTAATGTTGTGCCAAAAATGTTAGGTGCATAAAGAATAGGCGTAGCGGGTGGTAAAATTCTCACAACATAACCATATGAAGTATTATTAACAAGTTATGGATGAGGATCACGTCTTGATATCCGAATTTGTTCTTTGTAAGAAAAAAAGTCATATGCCATACGTCAATGTTTTCTTAGCTGTTTAACCTTGTTTTGCTGTAATTGTTGTTATTTTCAGCCGTTTCAATATTTCGTCAAGAAAACGTCATAGCACTCATTGGGGGAAGCTATTCAAAAGAGCCCGCATGCGCACTCTCAACAGTAACCGGCATTCCTCTTGTCCGTCTCTATGGCGACAAGAGGCAGTCAGACCAATGTGAGAAAGCAGTCGACATGTCAACGGAGAACAGATATCTGGCGCAGGCTGCGTTGGACATAGTAAACAAATTTAAATGGAAGAAGATCTGTTTGATATTTGATGGTAATCATATTGCAATCACCGAGAGCCATCATCAAAACGTTAGGGCGATGTAGCAGCTTTCCTAACATATAATGTGATTGGTTTGATACCCTAGCCCTAAACAAAAGACTCAACAATTGAAACAATGACTTTGTCTTGAAAGCAATAGAAGCTGCCTACAATAACAAACAAAAGTAGTTTTGGATAGCTGCTACACTACGTTACGCCGTCTAATTTTGACATTTGGATTTTGATTGTCACACTCGGCCTTTTATTCTTTTACGTAATATATCAAACAAGAGAGACAGTGTTTCATCGGGATATCCAAACACCGAGAAGAGTGTTGAAAATACGACGCGCAGCGGAGTATTTTTAACGAACTTCGAGGTGTTTGGATAGCCGATGAAACACTGTCTCGAGTGTCTGATATATCTTCTCAATCGAAACAATAACTAAGGGGTAAACGGAGAAATAAAATCGTCAAAATCTATGCTAATTGAGATCGGGCATCCAAACCTCCTTCACGGTGATGATTTTCTTTGTTTTAACTCGATGAATTATTAATGAGTTTGAGAATGCCTTTTTAAAGTTGCAGTACACTACATTCGATATTTGTTAACGAAAGAATCTGAAAGCCACTAATAGACGTAATATATCAAACACTCTAGACAGTGTTTCATCACATTTCCACACTGAGAAGAAAGTTGAAAATACGACGCGCAGCGCAGTATTTTTGACGAACTTCGAGGTGTTTGGAAATGTGATGAAACACTGTCTCGAGTGTTTGATATATCTTCCCAATCGAAGCTAAAACTACGGAGAAAACGAACAAATAAAATCCTAAACATCTATGCAAATTAAGATCGGATTTCCAAACTGATCTCTTTTGTTTTAACAGATTAACTTAGACACAAAGGTATCTCTTTCTTAACGGGCACAAATATAAGACGGGCAATTGTTCTTGATCCTAGTCTCTGTAAGCCGGACACCTCTCTCAGACGGACATATGATATGGTACCCATCCTGGACATATGGTGCCCCTGCGGGCTGAGGTACAGTCACGTGCTTTGTCTACCCGCTACTCATTTCACGATTCTCGTGTTTTGACAGAGAGTCGCCTGATTGAAGCTGGTTATTTCTACGTCACTTACAAGAAGTTACAGCTCACCATGAACTTAATTCAGCTTTGGAAGCATAACAAGCCCGAAATGATGAAAAGGACAATATTGAAAAGTATGCAGCAGATACAAACTTTTCAACCTGATGTTATTCTGCTTTACACCAACAAAGAAAATACTGAATTGATACTACAACAGGTATGGTACAACTACGTCTTGGAATGCTAGTCACGTATTTTAATTCTCACTTGGTCATCCCTGGCTCGCTTTACGGCGTACGTGTAGCGCGAATATACACCTGTTTCGAGAAAGATTGTAGGAATAAAGCGTAAAAGTGTTCGCGACAACCCCGAAAGGCGTTGTCATGGTGTTTTGTCATGGTAGTTTGTGGGTAGTTTTAAGTTCACGGTTCCTTGACTTCAGCATTTGAGAAAAAATCTGAGGAAATGGCGCGAGACATGAGTTATGTTTTCGAGTAATAATAGAAGCAACTCAAAAGCAGGTTCGACAGCTAGTGTCAGGAACATACCTTGTTACCCAGATTACCATTCGGAATTGTCGCGTACACTTTTGTACTTTTTTTCCAGTATCCTTTCTCGGGACAGCTGTATGTTTTCCTTTTACTATCACAAACTGCTACGCAAAATGCAGCACTTGCCATGACTTGCACCCACTTGTGACAACTTGTAGTTTCTTTCGCAACCCCACCTTGCCGGATCGAGATACAGTGGAACCCCGCTATAACGAAGTGTCACGGTACCGAAAAAAAACTTCGTTATATCGGGGTCTTCGTTATAGCGAAGACCCCGCTATAACGAATTATCCGGTTAACAACAAAAATATTCGTTATAGCGGGGTAATTGTCACGTGTATTTCACTTGTTTTTAAAACACGGAGGACAAATCTCAGTGGAAGTGACTGGTAAACGGAGAAACAAGGGCATTGGACTAGAAATTCCGGCTACATATTCGTTTTACCACAAGAAGCCTTCGAACGTGAAAAAGTTAAAAGAATTAATAAGAGACAAAGAAGATAGAGCAGAAGTTAATTGATGTCGAAATACCAATGTCTATGACAAAATAAGCCGTTGACTGAAAGGTTGCTGTCTCTTCACTGTTGACTGTTGATCTGTACAGTGTTTATCTTCTGTCGCGTGTTGACAAAACCGGAATAAAGCAAGCTGTGAATTCTACTCCACACTAAAATCTGTCGTTATTACTGACTGCGAGCGAGCGACAGACAAAATATTCGTTATAGCGAGGTAAATTGTGCGTTGGGACCGTCAAAATCGTTCGTTATAGCGGGGATTTCGTTATAGCGGGGTTCGTTATAGCGGGGTTCGTTTCAACATATTTTACTGTAAATCTGCCGGGCTTTCAAATGTTATTCGTTATAACGGGGTCTTCGTTATAGCGGGGTTCCACTGTAAAAAGTTCACGGAAATTGACGAAAAGTCATTGTAAGATCAATATGATCGGAAGTCAGCTATTATTGTATGTATATCGTTGGACCATGCCAGCCTGTTGCACTGACAGAAATGCATATTTTTGGGAGGGACGGGGGACTTTCGTGCAACTTGTAAATAAATCGACTTACAGTCTCGTTTAACTACCTGTTTTTGCATATGGCATTTAATCTTAAATCTGTCGGTTTTCAATAGCAATATATTTAAACGCTAAAATGCAAACTTTCAGTTCAAATGGATATTTGGGGATGCCGTAACAATATTAGCGACTTTTAGATCGGAGTATGAGTACGACTTTATAAACCTGGTGCATAGGCTTTGAGTCATCACATTTCACACCATGCAGTCTCCTACCAACAGTTTCATTTTCAACTGTTCAGCAACAGGGAGGAGTGAGGGCTCTGGAGACGTAACAAGGTTCAAACTCGTTTTCGTACTCGTAGTCCAAAATCTAAAGATCGCTAATATCTATTCGCTAGATTATGCAGTCACAAAACTTACCACGAACGTTACTTTGCTTATGATATAGGAACCATGCTATCCTAACATTCCTTATAAATGGATACTTCATCAACAGGTATGCCGATTTAAGGTAATTCCCTTGTAAAAGACCCTGCCATAGATTTTCGATGAAACTTGGTATACTGTTGTAACAAGTCAAGAAGATTCTAAAAAACGGAATAAAAAGTGGGGGTCACCGTGCTCGTTTCTACGTTACAGTGCTGACGAATACGGCTATTTGCGTTTCTTTGGCAACAGCCGTGCACAACCCAAAACTAGACAACTAAGGTCCATGTTTTTCATAAAGATTCCAACATCACACAGCGTTTGACTTTATTCTATTGTTTTTTCACCTACGTAACAAAAAAATGCCTTCGACTCGCTTTGTTTTTAATCAACGCTCAAAAATTGAGTTATTTTCGATATGCGCTGTTTGCCCCTTTAAACCTCAATCCGTACACTTTACTTAAATTGCCAATGGGGGTCACCGTACTGGTTATCACGATAGAGCTACAGAAAGTACGTACGACCTGCATTTTTTCCGATTTTCGAGCGAGGACTGGGGCGAGTTTCAAATTGGCATGTCCTTGGAAGGGCCTTGGAATGTGCAAGACAGCATAAAAAAAAAGATTTTAAGGAATTTATATCGAGATGTTGCAATTGGGACGTAATATGATAAAGATGAAGCTTAAACTACAAAAGTAGTGGTTTATCACAAGGTTAACAGCCATCCTCGGTAAGTGGAACTCAACAACTGACGTCTTCTACTAACGTTATACACATTTTTTAAACATTAAGACTCAACTTGGCCAGAAAACACCGACTGTCGAAAATCTATTCACTTATACCCTGTGATTGACGCAATTTTAATATTTTTTCTGTAGAAGTTCCTGTTAACAGCAGCCAGTTTGGTTATGCGCAGGGAGAGATATGCAGTAAAAAACCATTGAATCACTTTAAGGAAGCTCGATCGGATTTTTGAGTGACGATACCTCTCAACGTTGAGCAGCTAGTGTACCGCCATAGGGTATCCGACAAAGTACGGATTGCTCCAGGTGCACTTGAGAACGATCAAAGTTTAAGATGAAGTACGTTTTATCGTGATCGGAGTTACTATGGCAACGTAGTGACGTCATGCCCCACTTTACTCGAGACCGAATAACTTGTCATCAAGGGATAATTTTGGAAAACCCTTCCTGGATCTTTGACCTGACATACTTTTCTTGAGGTCTGCAAAATTTGAAGACTTTTTATAAGAGCGATTTCGAGAAAGTTTATGGCGAATTTTTAAGGTGTTAAAATATCGAAACAACGTATTAGTTCCTGAGTGTTATTAAAACGTTTGTCCACCAGGACTGATGCAAGATTACTTTGACCTGAAATTAATTTAATAGCATCCAATTACATTTGGTGAAAATCTTAGAAAAATCGTTCTGTTCGATTTCTGAAAATACTGGCTTGAATATGAACTGAGAGGAGTGTTATTTTGCGTTTTTGTCAAAATGGACCCTTCATTTATTAAAATGGTCACTATTTATAAAGGGGTAAATAATTTTTCTAAAAATTATTCTTCAAACCGGTCGCGAGACACTTCAATCCCCCAAATCATTCTAAGCAACATATGGCAGTCTGCGGCCTTTCCCTTCACCAAGGAAACACGGAAAGCCGAAAAACTCTAGAACAAAAATTTATTTTTCAAATCGGCACTCTTAATCCTCACGGTATCAACGAACGCTTTTCATTCAACTAATTTATTCCGACGTTTTCACGTTACCAGGCACCAGCCAATAGCGAAGCTCCATCGTTCTGTATATAAAAACACACGACGCACAATTCCTTGATTCGCTCCGACGAAGGGCTAACGCTCGAAACGTCAGCTCTTGAATCTCTTTACGGTGGCCAATTGACATTATCAACCCAGTTGATAAAACCAAATTATATTTTAATATAATCCCCGAGTTTCAATTTATTTGAAACATTCTAAGGCTCTCAATTTGTAGCCTCGACTTTGGTAAACATTGCGCATATTTTCCGGCTAGTCGCTTGTGGTTCTAAGGGCCTCTACATATGAGCCCGGTTGACCGGGCTAGCCCGGTTAGCGGGATGAATTTTATCGTCTGTTCATACGGGAAACTTCAGCCCGGTTAACGAGACGCAACGGGGTAACACTATCATTTAGGCGTGAAATCCAACGAACAAGCCTGGCGAGTTTTCGCTCGTTTTGGTTCTAGAAACCTCTAAATCCTTTTATCTTTACTTAAACGATCAAATGAATTATCCTGGACTTAAAAAGACAAGAAAAGGAAAGTAAAAAATCAAATATTGTCCGTTCTATCACGAAAATGCATTGTATCACTTTCATCCCCTTAACCGGGATGAAGTGCTCATATGGGAAAATTTCCAGCCCGGTTACCGAGATCTCGGTAGCCGGGCTGGCCCATCTTCCCATGTGAACACATCAGATTTTTTCAAGGGAAATAGCAGAAGGCCGAGATCTTGGTAACCGGGCTAACCCGGTCAACCGGGTTCATATGAAGAGGCCCTAATTACATATCCATTGCCTCGAATCTCCGTGCAATTGTAAATTTCAACTCCAAACCTGTCCCAGCCAGTAATTACCAAAACAAAGAAAAGTCAAGCTTGACTGGCTGAGGTCGCTTTGCCGGACGGTCTGGCAGTCCCAGACCCCCAGTGCGGGAATAATAATAAGCTTGCCCTCCAACATGGCGTATTTTGTACCATGTGACCGTTTGTTGCAAAAGACCTTTTGCAGTAGAGAACGCATCGCTATACTGTGTATCACGTGTTCTTCCAACTGAAACTGGTTTAAAACTTATGAATTCTCCACTTGCACAAATCCCATAATACACCTCTTTTACCCCCCAAAATTTTGCATAATCATTGTTTGCAATTTCTCCTGGGACATGAAGATGTCCCATGGGAAATCTAAAACAATGCCTATGCAAATTTTTTGGGGGGTAGAAGCGGTGTATTATGGTATTGTGCAAGTAGAGAATTAAATCACAAAGGGATTTCTAAGGCTTATTAACTATACAAGAAACCATGCCTCGTCGCTTTCTGTAACATCTAAAAGTTGTGTTCTTTTACGCAGGCATCCTTTAACCCAAGAAGTCTTGCCAACAATGTTGTTTTGACATTTGAGCTTCCACATATGTACAAGTCAATTGCTAACCACATTGGAAACCAGTTTATATCTGCAGAAAAGGTGAACAAGCAACAACCTTTATTAGGCTGATGCAGCATCCGAGCCTAATAAATACTAATTTAGAAATCAAGTAACAAAAATATGAAAAATTACCACGATATATAACCATGAGTATGTAACCGTGCGTCAGCAATGTACCCTTGCCAATACATTAATAGTGTCCTGATCAAAGTTTATACTTGTGTGTTTTAAGAGATCCTTAAAACTGATGTAACCCAAAAATAGACATCGCTTTGTAACCAAGATGTTGAGGAGTTCAGTTAAGTGTAAAGGTTTTGAATCTGAATGTAAGTAATCCGTCCAAACTGCACTGATACGAAATTGATGATATTGAATTTTTTGCATTTTAGTGTACAATACGACTTTCTTTATCATTTTGAACAAGAGAAATAATATTTTTTAAACTTGATCTACGACCGCCATCGCCACTTCCGAGTTGCCTTCTACTTCTGTTTCAAAACGAGTCTTGGTGCACAAACCTTCCATATGGAAGTGATTTTTAAGACAAAAGACGTGAGTATAATTCACTTCTATATGAAAGGTTGTGCACCAAGACTCTTCTTGAAACAGAGGAAAACAGCATCTCGGAAATGGCCTAATTGTTCGAAAGCTTGGTTGCGAAATGGAGAAAGTCAACATCGTCAAAATCTCAACAACAACTTCCGGGTTGAAATTATAATAGCAACAACTACTGAAAATCAAGTGAAGGGCAACAATAACTTTTAACTCGTTTTTCGTGGAATTTTCTATGACGATTGTTATTATAATTTCAACCAGAGGTATTGTTGAGCCCTTGAATTCACTTTTTTCAAATCGCAACCAAGCATTGGAACAAGGCAAAATAATAGTGTCGGCACTGATTTTTATGCGGAACGTTGAAATTGAGTTTATAGCTCAATGCAATGTAGTTCCATTACTTGAAAGCCTGTGTCGATCGTCTTGTAAATCTGTAATATTTCACCAGGGTCTCTCAGTTGCTCTCGCGTATGATGCAATCCAAGTTATCAGTCAGGCATTGCAGAAAGACTCGTGTTCATCGTTTAACGGATCCAACAGCCTTCCAAGTGATGCTGATGTGTTGCTTAACTGTATGAAGAAGGTGACCTCACGAATATCAGTTAGTACTATAAAATTCATATGGGTAAGCTTTTACCAACACGTTGTACAAATTAAAGTTGTCTGATATGGTGTTCGAACCTTCTGCATGCATGAAAACCTGTTCTTCACTGAACGATAATGTTCAAATTAAAGTTGTCTGATATGGTGTTCGAACCTTCTGCATGCATGAAAACCTGTTCTTCACTGAACGATAACAGTTATATTTGCAATGCTGTGAAAATTTAAAATTTAGTAATGACAAATTTGCCAATCACAGTGAAGTTCTTTTCTCACTCGCATAAGGTTTTATCCAACTCTGGAGCTTGAAGGCAGGAAGTTCAAAGTTGTATACGTTGAGGTGCAATTATATACCATTTCACAAAACTACATATATATATATTCAAATGAATGCTCCCAGAATGGCTAAAAATGCATCCCAATATACCGGACGCAGGGAATTATAGCATATCTATGAGAGCAGTGAAACGGTAGTTTTTCAATTGGGTAAATTTATTTATTTTTCTCAAATAATTATTGGGGGCACCCCCGGCTCCGCGTTCCCTGATTTGGGCCGACTTATAACATTTCTTTTAAAAGAAGGCTCATTCGACTCATTCAGTGTGTAAATACAAATTTCCGTTGAAATTCACTTTAATTATTGCACTGCCTGGTGTTCCATGGCTATAGTTATTTTAGTATACAAATGAATATATTCGATGACAAGAAATTTATATGGTATTTACCTTTACTATTTCATGTTTAGCTGTATAGTAATTATTACACTGATCGTAAGTTACTTCGCAATTTAAAACAGGAACCGCCGTTTGTAACCAGAACGAAGAATGAAGATGGAACATTTTCTTACGAAGGATACTGCATTGATCTGCTGAATGAGCTCGCTACAATTCTCAAATTTACATATGAGATGTACCCTTCCCCAGATGGACACTACGGTGTTACATCCGACAACGGGACGTGGGATGGCATGATAAAAGAGATATTAAACGGGGTAACTTGAAAATAGCTCCCAGTTAGCTATAGTGTATTGGTCAGTGAAGCCAAGCTTTTTCAGTTCACGTACTCATTCACTGACTGATTGACATGCAAGCCTTCGTGTCATTCTTTTCACAAGTATCGAGTTTAGAAGTTTCAAGTTTAGAAGTTTCTTTGTTCACTGATCGCGATGCGCAGTTTATACGAGAATTTTCATACAGTGTAAACAATGTCTGATAGGTTCTGTTTGCTAATACATGTTTATGCATTAGTCAATTCCAGCCCTCCTCCCGTCCACTCAGGGATGAACCCTGGGAAATAGGAATTTTTGAAAGCCAAATGGCGAATGCCGCACTCCCGGGAAAAACTAGTTGATAAAATATAACGGGGTAGGGGCTCAAAAATGTTTATTTTCCTCATCACTTGTCTTCCTTCCCCCAAGTTTTATGTAATTCAGACCAAATTAGGTCCTAGCTGGGTCGTATTTCCTTTTAAATATTGCAAAGGTAAATCTAGCGTCCCGTGTATGTCCAATCTTGTCCTGGATCTTGACGTAATAGATAATTAGGTAAAACCTATTGGGCATTAAAAGAGAGATGGTCAAATGTCACAGGGTAACTGGACGTAAGGCAATTATTGCCCCACCCCCGGGGTGAACATTATGGGAAGATGCCCCCGCTATTGCCCTGCGAGAATGGGCATTGCTGCAATTGACTGGCGCATTACTATCGGCCAGTAACCCTAGGAGAATCCTACCCTGCGGCTTATCCCAGGGTAGCTGTTGGTTTTACAATCACCGACTCTTACTTTTTACTGTTACCTTAATTGTGAAAATGTGTTACTAAGCGCCTTGCAGGTACATGATTAGAAATAAGTCCCTTCACGCTTGATAATTAACGAATAGTATAAAACGAAGGAAAACACCTTACCAAGGAATTTTTGTTTTTTTCTCTTATTAGAATGCGAACATGGCATCTGGTGCTATTGCCATAACTGAAAGTCGGGAAAAAGTGGTGGATTTTAGTGTTCCATACATGTACTACACAGAAGATTTAATACTGAAGAAAGGGCCGTCCAACAGAGCAGCTAATTTGTTACAGTTTATGGATCCCTTTGAAAACCAGGTTTGGTTTGCTACCTTAGCCAGCCTGGGGGTCATCTCTGTTGCTGTGTTTGTAATAAATTACTACAGTCCATACGGATACAAAGATGATAACGGTAAAGGAACTTCAGAGGGGTTTAGCTTTTTCAACAGCGTGTGGTTTGCATTGGCTTGTATGTTACAACAAGGAGGTGATAACACGCCAAGGAACTTATCAGGTAGTATTACTATTAATATTCATGTTTACGAGTAAGGTATGGCCGCTGCTAAGTGCATTACACATTGATTTTCATGAGTCAAGAGTCAGAGTTTTGTGCGCGAGTATTTATAGGTCACAACTTGCATAATTCAGATCAGCTTGCGCACAAAACTCTAGCTCAGCACCATTCTCGTCCCCAAATCCGCTTGTCTCACTTAGCCGGCTGGGCCTGTGCACGAGGAACAAGTGGCTCTTTGGACACATGATTTGATTCGCTGAAATCAAACAAAGGGAGTCCAATCACATCAGCCGTTTTAAAATCCCAAATCATTAGCACGTTTAAAACGGTAGATGTGATTGGACTCCCTTTGTTAGATTTCAGCCAATCGAATCATTTGTTCTCGGAGCAACTTGTTCCTCGCGCACAGGCCCAGCCGGCTAAGAAGGACAAGTGGCTCTGGCGACGAGAATGGCTCAGCACACAACTTTCAACTAAACCGGAAGTGAATGGGACTTTCGAATCAGGAACTGGGTCGGTTGTTTTTCATCCTGGTAGCTCCTTCGTGAGGTTGTTTTGACTTTTCGTGTACTGCATGCTTCGTGAAAGCCACATTTGATCAACCTCGTCCCCAGGGCCATCTGCGGTTTCAAAATGGCGTCCCATTGTGAAACCGCAGATGGTCCTGGAGACGAGGTTGACATTTGATTTGAAAACTTGTCCCTAGTCCTCGAAAGTCAAAACCTGAGAACCGGAAGTCTGCGACGAGTCCTGCCAAACAAAGTTTTCCAGCTCTGCAGGACTTTTAACCAGCTGAAGCCTTTCCAAAATGGCGGCATCGGACACGAATAGGTTAGAACTCTTCAATAACATACATTTGGGAGATTTTTTACCTAATTTTCACTATTTTTGGTGTCATTTAATTTGGGCTTCTTACTCATTGGGGCTTCACAACATCTCTTTTTTTTCTGGAAGGATGCAAGATTTCAAATGAAACTTGGTATGCAGATTGATCAGACTGAGATGATGAGGTGCAGTTTCGGCCCCTGTCTGAAACGTAAATGTCAATGGTTAAAAAAATAATAATTAAGTTAATTTAATCTTTCAAACTGAAAATTGAGCATGTTGATCGGGAATATTTCATTTACAAATGGGGCTGCAACTACGTTGGTGTAAACTGTTCCGCTGAATATATTTCAAAGCACTTATCAAAATATTGTCCACTTCTACTGAGAAGATATTTGCTTACAAACATTGTTTTTTTAAATCACCAGCCAATAGCTTTCTGGTTGGCATATCAATGACAATGGGTGACGTCACTGATATCTTATCGCATCGCATTTAATAAAATAAATAAGTCGGAAGTCTATCCTCGGCTTTCGTATTCAAGCAGAAAAATTGTTTTTAAATTATTTTTCAAAATGTCCGATTTTTGCCGGTGCTGATACCTTAACCAATAACTCGTTTTTAGGACGTATTCTCACTGGATGTTACTGGTTCTGTATCCTTATTTGGGTGTCAACATACACTGCCAATTTGGCCGCGTTTCTTACCGTGAAAAATGCTGCACAACCCATAAATAACCTTGATGACATTGTGAGGTCTTCCTACCAAGTAGGAATAATTGGGTCCACAAGTACAGCCGAGTCTTTCAAGACAAGTCAGTACCCGCCACACAGGAAGATTTGGCACAGAATTCAAGCGGACGAAACATTCGTTAAAAATACATCTCAAGGAATCAAGTGGGTGCGGGAAAGAGACGGTTTTGTCTTTATTAATGACGGACCCATCCTCCGACATATTGCGAATCAACAGCCATGTGATCTTACAGTAGGTAAATGAGTCAGGATATCTTTGTGGTCACTCCAAAAAGCTTATTTTTGTCTCCACCTTGTCTCCACTCCTCTCGAAAGAAGTCCAAAATTCGACATTTGATGTCGCCATTTTGAAACTCTACGACGTCATTCCGTCCGACTCAGAAATTGGAGGGAAGCAGAAAAACGTACAACTGACTTGGCATCCCTCGAAAGCTCACCAAAATGTATTTTTTCAACTGATTACTCACTTCATTATCTTCACTGCCATCACTTTCGGGGTTTGAAGCACGTATGGCTCAAATGATACGGTTTAAGGGCAGCCATAACCTAGAGTGGCCCCCAGTCCATGGACTACCCAAATAGACTACCCTACCCCTAAAATCTCTATTTAAGGTAGTCAATTTGACTATGAAAATGGATTACCCTAAAAGAGTTTTTAGGGGTAGGGTGGTCCATTTGGGTAGTCCATAGACTGGGGTCAGTGTTTTGTCCATCACCGTTTAAAGGCTTGCCGTAAGGCAGGGACAAAATCCATTGTACGGAATGACGACACTAAAACGCGGCCTGGCTGATGAGAACTGTTTCAAAATGGCAGCAACGATGTCGAATTTTGGGCATGAATTTCATTAGGAAAACCACTGCCGCAACGTCGGTCAACATAACCGAACTAACGTTAAAGAATACCAAAAAACTTTTGTATCAAATGATTTCGCGTGCCAGGACCACAAGACCATCCCGGGAGGTCGAGATGACTCCATCCCGACCGCTCGGGTAGCCAATCACAGCACGCGATTTGCTTCATGTTGACCGCCCACAGGGCCAGTCATATAATGCCCCTGGCTAAAACTGAGATTGCCTTTCTTGTCCTTCTCGGCAAACTGCTCATTTTTTGGGCAATCTTTACTCCTCGAGCATTACCCTCCAACAGTGCAGCCGCCTGAATGGAGGGGATTGTTTAGTACCAAGTTTACACATTGATCGTAAGTCATTGCCATCTGAACATGGTCGCGCTGGAGACGCGTCACTGTTATGGTCATTTTGTGTCAACAGTAAAAGGTGTTTCGTTGTGAGTAATGATAAAGCAACAGTGTGTCGTTTTCATCCCTTCTCTAATAATGAACCAATTCTTTTTAGCCATTCATATCTTATTTTCAGTTCCAGGTCTAACCACAGCCAAGGGATTAGCTCTTGTTTTCCAAACACACGACCCTCATACCAATGACTTCACTTTGGCCATTTTACGTCTCCATGAAAATGACTTCCTTGACAGCTTGAAGCGGAAATGGTGGGACAACGCAAATACGTGTGCTCAAGAGCAGGAAACAAGTGAGTTGAAGAGTTTGGAAACCTTTGTATTGACACAAACTAAAAACGTAATAGACCAATTCCGATATATTAAAATTCTAACATGACGCCGAGGCTTGGGGGAATAAAACAAAAGAAATTATATAGTCATCCCTAAGCCTCGATGCAAAATCTTTTGTTTTATTCCCCTAAGCCTCGGCGACATGTTAGAATATTAATATATCGGAATTGGCCTATTGATTCATTTTTTTCTGACGTTTATCTCCTTTGTTTTCTCGGCTTTCCGTTCATCACGGCTACAGTGAATGTTCCCCAAGGTAGTTTGGGGATACCTTTCTCGCTTGGGAACAGAAATGTATAAAAACATAAGAGTACGAGCAATTTTTTTGCCGGGAGGGGGGGGGGGGGGGCTATGAACCATTTGCCCAAAAAACTATCCCAAGTTGCCTTGACCCCCCCCCCCCCCCCGGCCCGTACGCCTATGTTAATAAAAAGACTTTTTAACCAATAATCAACAGTTGTCCTGCGATATCGCTAAAATCAGACGGTATTCAGCAAGATTGAGCAGGATAATTGTTTTATTATTCAATAAATTTGTCAACGAAGCGAATTTTACAGCTAGCAAGTTTCCATTATGCGGCGCTTTGCAAGACTTCGGCCAAATTATCGTTATTTCACGTATATCGCAGGATATCTGCGAAGAACAGATGACGGATAACAACCGCTTCATGATCATATATGGGCAACGTGACAATTTGTTGAATAATAACGTATGTGATACCTCAGAAATAATTCATCAATCAAATGCCCGCATCGCGGTCACGTGCCGATCCAATATTTCATAAAATATTGGACAACATTTTATTGGACAGAAAAGTATTGGACAGGCAAGTAAACATTTTTGAATGAAGATTTCGTTTAATAGGGATGTTGGAAACATTGGGAGCTTGAAAGATTGATTACATAGAATTTTGGACCAAAAATATTTTAAAGAAATGGTTCTCAAGGCATCCAAAGGTCATATGCACAGTGGTTTCGTAGATCGTGCGGCCACGGAAAACTGACCGATCGATTGACAAAATGTTATTCGGTTCTCTTCAATTGAGTTACTCATTTCTAGACGATTAGCACATTTGCTCAGAAGTAACCAACGATTAAACATAGGTACCAAAATGAATAGAATGTGTTTATGTAGCGCTTGTTTTAATTTGTTCCGTTTTGAACTTTTTTTGTCTTGTTGAACAACAGCTATTTCATTTCTATTCGATTGAATGGTTTCCTTTTGATTTGGTGGATTATTTCTTCGGTATTATAGAGCGCTTATAGGATTCGTCCTCACCCAATATCAAAATATTTAAAGTGCTACTGTGATCAAATTTTTCAAGTACACCTTGCTTTTTTAAGAGAATCATACAGTGTTCCATGTAAGTTTTCCGTTTTAGTTGTTCCCGATGAAGTATCTTTTCACACTGGGCTCGCTTGCACTTCATCACAAATAATTGTAATATCTCTCAAGTAGACTACTCCCTGGCGATCCGGATCCGATATCGTTCCCTGATTCTTTGGCGTGCAGTTTGAAAGGATAGAGTGAGAGTTAATGGTCGCTGCATTTTGGCTGCCAGAAGAAAACAAAGGGTGTAATGTAACAAGTTCTAACGATTGTTCGCATCATAACGTCCTACTGAGTAGCAAAATTAAAATCGGCATGCTGACTTACACTTTGACGCGAAGAACATTGAAATGAGATATAACTAAACAAGCAGTTTGCTATACAGATTATTATTTTGTCGGTCTCTGCAACAAAACTACATTTTTCTTTTGTAACAACCAAGGCCCAAAGATAATCAGTATATCCGGTATACTGTGCAAAATTTTCTTTTTCTCTATTTTTTATATTCAAAGTGCGTTTGCAATGGAGCCCAATTTCTCGAACCTTAAATGTCGGGCTTCCAAAGTGGTGCTTGATGTAGAGCAGTTTAATTACTGATGGAGTCAAAAAACTACTCCATCCATCATCGGCTTGCCAGTGTAGCTTGTTATGAAAGTTTATACTGAACTGGCAACTTCATGATTTCAGCTTTGTCTCGCAAGCGTGTGGATCTGATGAGCATGCTGGGAGTGTATCTTGTTCTGGTTGTTGGGTTAGTTGTTGCGATACTGGCGATGATTGCAGAAATTTACTGGAAACGAACAGGAAAAACCAAGTTTACAAACAAAGTTAGAGCAATGGTCAGAAGGTTGGTATATAGATTGTACATTGACTTTGTATAGTCAAGGCATGGTGGCCTAATGTTTAACGCGCTGGACCTCTCGAGTCCGAGTTCGAGCCCTGGCCGAGGCACTGCGTTGTGTTCTTGGGCAAGACACTTTTCTCTCACAGTGCCACTATCTACCCAGGCAACCTGACAGAATGCTGGGGAATAACCTGCGTTGGACTAGCATCCCATCCAGGGAGGGGTGCGGGGAGGAAGTAGAAACACTCCTAGCCGCTTAGACGCCATAGTATGAGCCTCTTGGCGCGAGGCTTGTACCTTTACGTATGGCAACGATTCGCTCCAAATAAGGTCATTTGTATTATTGTTCAAAGCCGCAGAGGTTAAAATAAACCAGGGTTAGAGTGAAATTTGAATTCAGATATGAAAGCTTTAAAAGCAAATTCATTTAATTCTTTTTTTTTTCTACAATTCGATGATTGGATGCTTTAAAAAGAATAGAGAAAATTATCGGAGAAAATAATTTTGAACAAAAGAAAAAGAAAGCCGGATTAAAATTTAACCCCGGGTTAGCGCTAATCGGCTTTCGAACAGTTTACTGGGCCCTGCTTTATAACTTTGCACAAGGTTTCCAAATATGGTACAAGTGCATTAAATCAGTCCTGAGAAACTGAGGGATATAACAAGGCACTTATCAGACCGCGAGGGTCTCCACGTGGGTTTTTTGTAAACCTGATTACCGACTATGAAACAAACATTTGTTTTGTCAATTTTTGTTTGAAGGCCAGAAATTCCTGCAGCTGGTTTAAATTGGGCCACGAGTTCTTCCTGAATGGAATGGAAGCCATGTGAAAGGAATTTGTCAGCTGTAATTAAACACCTGATATAGCCGTGGTTCTCGGTCTGGCGGCGACAAGACAACAACAGTCACAACAAGCTTTACCTTATTGGTACTTAATTTCGCGTTTTTCGCGATTAGAAATAAATCGCGAAATTAAAGACCCGCGAATTTAAACGCGCGAAATTTAATACCCATATAGAAAATTCAAATAACAGAAAAAAAAATGATCAACGTATAATAACAACAACATATACAGGATATGTATCACCAAATACACAAGTTATTAACTGGTTTTACTGGTAAGTTCCATTTTGTATCTTTTGTTGTGAAATAACGTTAATTTCCAAAGCTTTCACATATGGAGTAGAGAATCTTTTGCCAGTTTATCTAGAAATATTAAAACGTTCAGACTTTTTGAAAAATAAAATGAAGTTGAGAACTCTTAAATCGCGAAATTTAATGCCCCTTTTTACATTTTCCTATTGAAATCGCGAAAATAAAACCCACGAAATACTGTCTTGCCAAAATCGCAAAATTGAGTACCAGTAAGGTATTTCCCCTTGAGACATATATACCGATATTTTACAAACTTATCAATTAATTAAGACATATATACCAATATTTTACAAACTTATCAATTAATTAAGACATATATACCAATATTTTACAAACTTATCAATTAATTAAGTTAGGGGCCTGGTAAAGAGTTATAAAGGGCAGGCAGCCAAGTTTACAAATATACTACAGGGGCGGTGCCAAATTAGGCTTTACCTCGCTATCGAAGAGCAATAGTGACCTGAAAGAGATACAAACTCCGTTGCCAAAAACCGTAGGCGTTGTTGAACGTTTGCATGATTTGCTATAAAGTAGCATAATTTTTTCATAATTTTGTTGATTTTTTCTCTCACTGTTAAGGTATGGTAAACCTTGAATAGACGTTCCCAGAACCTGGGGTGTCGAGGAGTCCAATTGCGGCAAGTCTACCGTTTACACTAGATTAGTTAGTTTTCTGAAGAGATACCACGAGCTCGAACCTATTAGCACTATTAGCACTTCCTTTAGTTTCAAGCCACGCCAAATATAAATTAATTTACGTCTGAAGAATTTGTCTCCTCGCTGCTGCGCCCTCGGGCTGCAAATTGATTCAAAGCGGCATACAGTCATGTTGCTAAGCAAACGCACTCTGGAGAAAAACTTGACGTCGTTTCCTGTTCGAAAAGCAGCACAGAACACTTTGGGCATTTACATGTATCATCAAACACTAAATGAGATCTTACTCTTAGTGTCTGGTTATCAAGTCCACTTTCACAAAATTAACGCTGGGTGATCGAGGCCCGCAGGTGGACCCATGGGTGTTAATTCGAGAAAGACCTCCTCACTTTACACTCTTTGCCAGATTTTTGTTAATCTAAAGGAAAAACAGTCACAAAATGCGAAATTAGAGGCAACCCTAAAGGCAACGAAAATAGCAAACGTTAAGGTACTTTAGCCTCGAATGATTTCTTCAGATATCGATCACTCAGCGCATTCTAAGGGACTCCCCTTAAAATGTAAAGTTAATTTATCTAGCTAAACAAAGCATTTGGGGCTTAAGTATCGTAACGGTTACCAAAACGCCTTTGTCATATGAGAATTTTGCATTTGCTCAACTTTAAAAACTCACACATGATCTATAAAGAAAGTAGAGCAGAAATGAACAATTAGAATCGATGGTACATGTCTTATTTAACACATTATATTGCGTGTTCTCAGTAGGTTAACATACTGTGTTGTTTTTATGCTATTAAGTTATGATCAACCTTTCATTTGATCAAATCTCACCTTATTTTGGTTTTTCAAATACTGTATCCTGGACCAGACTGCTTTACATGATGATATCAGCTACAATAAAACAAATAAAATCTTACATTGCGAGCAGCCTCTCTCTTGCTATAAAAACCATGGGGAGAGGGGGGGGGGGGGGCGAAACTGAAAATAGCGCGTAAAGCGTGCGATATAATTATGGCGCATTGCCGACGCGAGTAGGATGGCACTGGACATGAGACTGCATACTTGCAGTCTAATAAAATCGTCAAATCCCTCTAGGCTGTCATTTCCAACAATAAGAGGGGGAGGGGGGGGGGGGAGGAGGAACTTAACCTGGCCATCCACAGATGAACGAGTACACTCGCCTGGATCCATTCCGTGGCAGCCAGGACCAGTCGCCCGTACTTCACTCGTCTGCTCCTATATTTTTATCCATTTCAACAGCTATTTTCCCAACGTTAATCGCATTTTGAACCAATATTAGTTTAGAGCGCATTTAAACAAGCAATTTTTGCTATCACCACCAACAGGGTTCGTACCCCCTTTCACAGGACTTTTCCAGGACTCATATCGAATTTCATATCAAAATTCACATTAAGGACTTTCCAGGACCTGCAATGTTTTCCCAGTTCTACTGTAACAGCCCCAATAAATACACTGTTTCTTACCTTCTCATCCATTCCAAAACCATTGGATATTGCTAAAACATACTGCTTCCTGGAATACAACATTTAATACAAATGAATCCCTCTAAGGGGGTGATTAGATGGCGAATTTCAGCCCGGGCTGAAATATTGTTGCTTTTACATGACAAATTTTAACCCGGACTGAATTTTTTTCCTAGAAAACAACCTCACTGCACATGCTCACGCTGCCTTTTCGGCCCGGGCTGACTTTCCATTTCAATTACATGGACATTTTGCGAATTTTTCAGCATGTGCATGTGCTCACCCTGGTATCTTTTGTTGCTGGTTTCGCAAACCGGGCTAGGATTTCAGCCCGGGCTGAAACCTTCTCCTTGTAATCGCCACTTTCATTTCAAGAGGATTCCTTTCAAAACCCAGGCTGAAATCTCAGCCCAGGTAGAAATTCACCATTTAATCACCCCCTAAAACGGTTGCTGATAATGATAAACTTTATTTCAGTGTCAAAGTCTTCTAGCTTGCCATATAGCATAAATGGCGGCCAAATTAGAACAACAATACTTTGTACAACCTTAGCCATGTGTGGATGTTTAAAGACAAAGGATTTAATCCATGAATACGAGGCTTAGGATATATGAACTATTGTTATTCAAAAGTGTACGCCATTTAAGCAAGGTGTCTATGAGGGGGGGGGGGGGGGAATGAAGCGATTGTTGTACCAAGAAGCTCAGTGGGTAGAGCGTCGGAGGAGGAGGTTTCAGGTTTAATTCTACGACCGTACCAACAATCGGGGTCTTAAAATAACTGAGTAGGATGTGCTGCCTTTGAAATGACATCTGCAAATGGTTAGATGTTCTAGTCTTCTCAGACAAGGACGATAAACTGTAGGCCCCGCATCTTCAACGTTACAGTCAACAGGGTAGGTTAAAGAACCCACACACGT
The DNA here is from genome assembly GCA_947652115.1 of Blastomussa wellsi. NCBI lineage: Eukaryota > Metazoa > Cnidaria > Anthozoa > Scleractinia > Plerogyridae > Blastomussa > Blastomussa wellsi. The sequence goes on from OX393573.1 coordinate 9,664,389, forward strand.
ATCAAATAGAGCGAGGCATGGAGTTCCCAGTGTTGTGGTCTGTTCTATTGTGGAGGTTGGGATGGGTAAATACTCGGCATATTAGCATAGTGTTGCTAGAGGCCTAACAAGCCTCATCACACAGAAGGGTAAAGGTATGACATACAGTATTGTTTGAAGGTACTTAAGCAATGGACCAAACTTTCTATGGATTTATAGGGGTGATGTTTAGGAGAACACGAGAAAAGTTTGTAAATCATGAGCCGCAGGCGAGTGATTTACAAACTTTTCGAGTACTTCAGTAATTCAAGTAATTCAGAAGACGCGCGATTTTTCCAATGGGTTTACCGGCACAATAAACCATAGCTGATTGACCAATCAGAGAGCACACATTGATTTTGTTATTATATAAAATGTAATATGACACACGTTAAATAATAATTTTTGGCAATTTCTGTGTGGGTTCCGTGCTCACACAATGCTATCAGCCCATGATACCAGGGTGAACATATGTTCAGCAAGTAGAGATACCAGGGTGAGCACATGTTCAACTACCAGAGATACCAGGGTGAGTACACATTCAACTACCAGAGATACCAGGGGTGAGTACATGTTCAACTACCAGAGATACCAGGGTGAGCACATGTTCAACTACCAGAGATACCAGGGGTGAGTACATGTTCAACTACCAGAGATACCAGGGTGAGCACATGTTCAACTACCAGAGATACCAGGGTGAGCACATGTTCAACTACCAGAGATACCAGGGTGAGTACACGTTCAACTACCAGAGATACCAGGGGTGAGTACATGTTCAACTACCAGAGATACCAGGGTGAGCACATGTTCAACTACCAGAGATACCAGGGGTGAGTACATGTTCAGCAACCACAGATACCAGGGTGAGCACATGTTCAACTACCAGAGATACCAGGGTGAGCACATGTTCAATTATCAGAGATACCAGGGTGAGTACATGTTCAACTACCAGAGATACCAGGGTGAGTACATGTCAAGCAACCAAAAAAAGCAGGGTGAGTACATGTTCAGCAACCAAAGATACCAGGGTACGGAACTGTTAAGCAGCCAGAGATATCAGGGTGAGAAAATCTTTAGTAATCAAATATTCCAGGATGAGTACATGTTCAGCAACCAAAGATACCAGGGTGAGTAGATGTTCAGCAACCAAGTATACCAGGGTGAGTACATGTTCAGAAACCAGAGAGAGAAGGGTGAGTACATGTTCAGCAACCAAAGATACCAGGGTACGGAACTGTTAAGCAGCCAGAGATATCAGGGTGAGAAAATCTTTAGTAATCAAATATTCCAGGATGAGTACATGTTCAGCAACCAAAGATACCAGGGTGAGTAGATGTTCAGCAACCAAGTATACCAGGGTGAGTACATGTTCAGAAACCAGAGAGAGAAGGGTGAGTACCTGTTCAGCAACCAACGATACCAGGGTGAGTACATGTTCAGCAACCAAACATACCAGGGTGAGTACATGTTCAGTAACAAGAGATAGAAGGGTGATAACATGTTCACCAACTAGAGATGCCAGGGTGAGTAGATGTTCAGCAACCAGAAATACCAAGGTGAGTACATGTTCGGCAATAAGAGTTACCAGGGCGAGCAGATGTCCAGCAACCAAAGGTACCAGGGTGAGTACATGTTTAGCAACCATAGATACCAGGGTGAGTACATGTTCAGCAACCAGAGATACCAGGGTGAGTACATGTCCACCAACCAGAGATAGCAGGGTGAGTACATGTCAAGCAACCAAAGATACCAGGGTGAGTACATGTCAAGCAACCAAAGATACCAGGGTGAGCACATGTCCACCAACCAGAGATAGCAGGGTGAGTACATGTCAAGCAACCAAAGATACCAGGGTGAGTACATGTCAAGCAACCAAAGATACTAGGGTGAGCACATCTTCACCAACCAAAGATACCAGGGTGAGCAGATGTCCAGCAACCAAAGGTATCAGGGTGAGCACATGTTCAGCAACCAAAGGTATCAGGGTGAGCACATGTTCAGCAACCAGAGATACCAGGGTGAGTACATGTTCAGCAACCAGAGATACCAGGGTGAGCACATGTTCAGCAACCAAAGATACAAGGGTGAGTACATGTTCAGCAACCAAAGATAGCAGGGTGAGTACATGTTCAGCAAACAGACATGCCAGGGTGAGTACATGTTCAGCAACCAAAGATACCAGGGTGAGTACATGTTTAGCAACCAAAGATACCAGGGTGAGCACATGTTCAGCAACCAAAGATACCAGGGTGAGCACACATTAAGCAACCAGAGATACAAGGGTGAGCACATGTTCAGAAACCAGAGATACCAGGGTGAGCACATGTTAAGCAACCAGAGATACAAGGGTAAGCACATGTTCAGCAACGAAAGATACCATGGTGAGTACATGTTCAGCAACCAGAGAAACCTGGGTGAGCAAATGTTCAGCACCAAGAGATAGCAGGGTGAGTACATGTTCAGCAACCAGAGATAGCAGGGTGAGCACATGCTCACCAACTAGAGATGCCAGGGTGAATAGATGTTCAGCAACCAGAAATACCAAGGTGAGTACATGTTCGGCAATAAGAGTTACCAGGGCGAGCAGATGTCCAGCAACCAAAGGTACCAGGGTGAGTACATGTTTAGCAACCATAGATACCAGGGTGAGTACATGTTCAGCAACCAGAGATACCAGGGTGAGTACATGTCCACCAACCAGAGATAGCAGGGTGAGTACATGTCAAGCAACCAAAGATACCAGGGTGAGTACATGTCAAGCAACCAAAGATACCAGGGTGAGCACATGTCCACCAACCAGAGATAGCAGGGTGAGTACATGTCAAGCAACCAAAGATACCAGGGTGAGTACACGTCAAGCAACCAAAGATACTAGGGTGAGCACATCTTCACCAACCAAAGATACCAGGGTGAGCAGATGTCCAGCAACCAAAGGTATCAGGGTGAGCACATGTTCAGCAACCAAAGGTATCAGGGTGAGCACATGTTCAGCAACCAGAGATACCAGGGTGAGTACATGTTCAGCAACCAGAGATACCAGGGTGAGCACATGTTCAGCAACCAAAGATACCAGGGTGAGTACATGTTCAGCAACCAAAGATAGCAGGGTGAGTACATGTTCAGCAAACAGACATGCCAGGGTGAGTACATGTTCAGCAACCAAAGATACCAGGGTGAGTACATGTTTAGCAACCAAAGATACAAGGGTGAGCACATGTTCAGAAACCAGAGATACCAGGGTGAGCACATGTTAAGCAACCAGAGATACAAGGGTAAGCACATGTTCAGCAACGAAAGATACCATGGTGAGTACATGTTCAGCAACCAGAGAAACCTGGGTGAGCAAATGTTCAGCACCAAGAGATAGCAGGGTGAGTACATGTTCAGCAACCAGAGATAGCAGGGTGAGCACATGCTCAGCAACCAGAGATACCAGGGTGAGCAGATGTTAACCAACGAAAGATACCATGGTAAGTACATGTTCAGCAACCAGAGATACCAGGGTGAGCAAATGTTCAGCAACCAGAGATACCAGGGTGAGCACATGTTCAGCAACGAAAGATACCATGGTGAGTATCTGTTCAGCAACCAGAGATACCAGGGTGACCAAATGTTCAGCACCAAGAGATACCAGGGTGAGCACATGTTCAGCAACCAGAGATAGCATTGTGAGCACATGTTCAGCAACCAGAGATACCAGGGTGAGCACATGTTCAGCAACCAAAGATACAAGGGTGAGTACATGTTCAGCAACCAGAGATACCAGGGTGAGTACATGTTCAGCAACCAGAGATACCAGGGTGAGTACATGTTCAGTAACAAGAGATAGCAGGGTGATAACATGTTCACCAACTAGAGATGCCAGGGTGAGTAGATGTTCAGCAACCAGAAATACCAAGGTGAGTACATGTTCGGCAACCAGAGATACCAGGGTGAGTACATGTTCAGCAACGAAAGATACCATGGTGAGTATCTGTTCAGCAACCAGAGATACCAGGGTGAGTACATGTTCAGCAACCAGAGATACCAGGGTGAGTACATGTCCACCAACCAGAGATAGCAGGGTGAGTACATGTCAAGCAACCAAAGATACCAGGGTGAGTACATGTCAAGCAACCAAAGATACCAGGGTGAGCACATGTCCACCAACCAGAGATAGCAGGGTGAGTACATGTCAAGCAACCAAAGATACCAAGGGTGAGTACATGTCAAGCAACCAAAGATACTAGGGTGAGCACATCTTCACCAACCAAAGATACCAGGGTGAGCAGATGTCCAGCAACCAAAGGTATCAGGGTGAGCACATGTTCAGCAACCAAAGGTATCAGGGTGAGCACATGTTCAGCAACCAGAGATACCAGGGTGAGTACATGTTCAGCAACCAGAGATACCAGGGTGAGCACATGTTCAGCAACCAAAGATACCAGGGTGAGTACATGTTCAGCAACCAAAGATAGCAGGGTGAGTACATGTTCAGCAAACAGACATGCCAGGGTGAGTACATGTTCAGCAACCAAAGATACCAGGGTGAGTACATGTTTAGCAACCAAAGATACCAGGGTGAGCACATGTTCAGCAACCAAAGATACCAGGGTGAGTACATGTTTAGCAACCAAAGATACCAGGGTGAGTACATGTTCAGCAAACAGAGATACCAGGGTGAGCACATGTTCAGCAACGAAAGATACCATGGTGAGTATCTGTTCAGCAACCAGAGATACCAGGGTGACCAAATGTTCAGCACCAAGAGATACCAGGGTGAGCACATGTTCAGCAACCAGAGATAGCATTGTGAGCACATGTTCAGCAACCAGAGATACCAGGGTGAGCACATGTTCAGCAACCAAAGATACAAGGGTGAGTACATGTTCAGCAACCAGAGATACCAGGGTGAGTACATGTTCAGCAACCAGAGATACCAGGGTGAGTACATGTTCAGTAACAAGAGATAGCAGGGTGATAACATGTTCACCAACTAGAGATGCCAGGGTGAGTAGATGTTCAGCAACCAGAAATACCAAGGTGAGTACATGTTCGGCAACCAGAGATACCAGGGTGAGTACATGTTCAGCAACGAAAGATACCATGGTGAGTATCTGTTCAGCAACCAGAGATACCAGGGTGAGTACATGTTCAGCAACCAGAGATACCAGGGTGAGTACATGTCCACCAACCAGAGATAGCAGGGTGAGTACATGTCAAGCAACCAAAGATACCAGGGTGAGTACATGTCAAGCAACCAAAGATACCAGGGTGAGCACATGTCCACCAACCAGAGATAGCAGGGTGAGTACATGTCAAGCAACCAAAGATACCAGGGTGAGTACATGTCAAGCAACCAAAGATACTAGGGTGAGCACATCTTCACCAACCAAAGATACCAGGGTGAGCAGATGTCCAGCAACCAAAGGTATCAGGGTGAGCACATGTTCAGCAACCAAAGGTATCAGGGTGAGCACATGTTCAGCAACCAGAGATACCAGGGTGAGTACATGTTCAGCAACCAGAGATAGCAGGGTGAGCACATGTTCAGCAACCAAAGATACCAGGGTGAGTACATGTTCAGCAACCAAAGATAGCAGGGTGAGTACATGTTCAGCAAACAGACATGCCAGGGTGAGTACATGTTCAGCAACCAAAGATACCAGGGTGAGTACATGTTTAGCAACCAAAGATACCAGGGTGAGCACATGTTCAGCAACCAAAGATACCAGGGTGAGTACATGTTCAGCAACCAAAGATACCAGGGTGAGTACATGTTTAGCAACCAAAGATACCAGGGTGAGCACATGTTCAGCAACCAAAGATACCAGGGTGAGTACATGTTTAGCAACCAAAGATACCAGGGTGAGTACATGTTCAGCAAACAGAGATACCAGGGTGAGCACATGTTTAGCAACCAAAGATACCAGGGTGAGCACATGTTCAGCAACCAAAGATACCAGGGTGAGCACACGTTAAGCAACCAGAGATACAAGGGTGAGCACATGTTCAGAAACCAGAGATACCAGGGTGAGCACATGTTAAGCAACCAGAGATACCAGGGTGAGTACATGTCAAGCAACCAAAGATACTAGGGTGAGCACATCTTCAGCAACCAAAGATACCAGGGTGAGCAGATGTCCAGCAACCAAAGGTATCAGGGTGAGCACATGTTCAGCAACCAGAGATACCAGGGTGAGCACATGTTCAGCAACCAAAGATACCAGGGTGAGTACATGTTCAGCAACCAAAGATAGCAGGGTGAGTACATGTTCAGCAAACAGACATGCCAGGGTGAGTACATGTTCAGCAACCAAAGATACCAGGGTGAGTACATGTTTAGCAACCAAAGATACAAGGGTGAGCACATGTTCAGAAACCAGAGATACCAGGGTGAGCACATGTTAAGCAACCAGAGATACAAGGGTAAGCACATGTTCAGCAACGAAAGATACCATGGTGAGTACATGTTCACCAACTAGAGATGCCAGGGTGAGTAGATGTTCAGCAACCAGAAATACCAAGGTGAGTACATGTTCGGCAACCAGAGATACCAGGGTGAGTACATGTTCAGCAACGAAAGATACCATGGTGAGTATCTGTTCAGCAACCAGAGATACCAGGGTGAGTACATGTTCAGCAACCAGAGATACCAGGGTGAGTACATGTCCACCAACCAGAGATAGCAGGGTGAGTACATGTCAAGCAACCAAAGATACCAGGGTGAGTACATGTCAAGCAACCAAAGATACCAGGGTGAGCACATGTCCACCAACCAGAGATAGCAGGGTGAGTACATGTCAAGCAACCAAAGATACCAAGGGTGAGTACATGTCAAGCAACCAAAGATACTAGGGTGAGCACATCTTCACCAACCAAAGATACCAGGGTGAGCAGATGTCCAGCAACCAAAGGTATCAGGGTGAGCACATGTTCAGCAACCAAAGGTATCAGGGTGAGCACATGTTCAGCAACCAGAGATACCAGGGTGAGTACATGTTCAGCAACCAGAGATACCAGGGTGAGCACATGTTCAGCAACCAAAGATACCAGGGTGAGTACATGTTCAGCAACCAAAGATAGCAGGGTGAGTACATGTTCAGCAAACAGACATGCCAGGGTGAGTACATGTTCAGCAACCAAAGATACCAGGGTGAGTACATGTTTAGCAACCAAAGATACCAGGGTGAGCACATGTTCAGCAACCAAAGATACCAGGGTGAGTACATGTTTAGCAACCAAAGATACCAGGGTGAGTACATGTTCAGCAAACAGAGATACCAGGGTGAGCACATGTTCAGCAACGAAAGATACCATGGTGAGTATCTGTTCAGCAACCAGAGATACCAGGGTGACCAAATGTTCAGCACCAAGAGATACCAGGGTGAGCACATGTTCAGCAACCAGAGATAGCATTGTGAGCACATGTTCAGCAACCAGAGATACCAGGGTGAGCACATGTTCAGCAACCAAAGATACAAGGGTGAGTACATGTTCAGCAACCAGAGATACCAGGGTGAGTACATGTTCAGCAACCAGAGATACCAGGGTGAGTACATGTTCAGTAACAAGAGATAGCAGGGTGATAACATGTTCACCAACTAGAGATGCCAGGGTGAGTAGATGTTCAGCAACCAGAAATACCAAGGTGAGTACATGTTCGGCAACCAGAGATACCAGGGTGAGTACATGTTCAGCAACGAAAGATACCATGGTGAGTATCTGTTCAGCAACCAGAGATACCAGGGTGAGTACATGTTCAGCAACCAGAGATACCAGGGTGAGTACATGTCCACCAACCAGAGATAGCAGGGTGAGTACATGTCAAGCAACCAAAGATACCAGGGTGAGTACATGTCAAGCAACCAAAGATACCAGGGTGAGCACATGTCCACCAACCAGAGATAGCAGGGTGAGTACATGTCAAGCAACCAAAGATACCAGGGTGAGTACATGTCAAGCAACCAAAGATACTAGGGTGAGCACATCTTCACCAACCAAAGATACCAGGGTGAGCAGATGTCCAGCAACCAAAGGTATCAGGGTGAGCACATGTTCAGCAACCAAAGGTATCAGGGTGAGCACATGTTCAGCAACCAGAGATACCAGGGTGAGTACATGTTCAGCAACCAGAGATAGCAGGGTGAGCACATGTTCAGCAACCAAAGATACCAGGGTGAGTACATGTTCAGCAACCAAAGATAGCAGGGTGAGTACATGTTCAGCAAACAGACATGCCAGGGTGAGTACATGTTCAGCAACCAAAGATACCAGGGTGAGTACATGTTTAGCAACCAAAGATACCAGGGTGAGCACATGTTCAGCAACCAAAGATACCAGGGTGAGTACATGTTTAGCAACCAAAGATACCAGGGTGAGTACATGTTCAGCAAACAGAGATACCAGGGTGAGCACATGTTTAGCAACCAAAGATACCAGGGTGAGCACATGTTCAGCAACCAAAGATACCAGGGTGAGCACACGTTAAGCAACCAGAGATACAAGGGTGAGCACATGTTCAGAAACCAGAGATACCAGGGTGAGCACATGTTAAGCAACCAGAGATACAAGGGTGAGCACATGTTCAGCAACGAAAGATACCATGGTGAGTACATGTTCAGCAACCAGAGAAACCTGGGTGAGCAAATGTTCAGCACCAAGAGATAGCAGGGTGAGTACATGTTCAGCAACCAGAGATAGCAGGGTGAGCACATGCTCAGCAACCAGAGATACCAGGGTGAGCAGATGTTAAGCAACGAAAGATACCATGGTGAGTACATGTTCAGCAACCAGAGATACCAGGGTGAGCAAATGTTCAGCAACCAGAGATACCAGGGTGAGCACATGTTCAGCAACGAAAGATACCATGGTGAGTATCTGTTCAGCAACCAGAGATACCAGGGTGAGTACATGTTCAGCAACCAGAGATACCAGGGTGAGTACATGTCCACCAACCAGAGATAGCAGGGTGAGTACATGTCAAGCAACCAAAGATACCAGGGTGAGTACATGTCAAGCAACCAAAGATACCAGGGTGAGCACATGTCCACCAACCAGAGATAGCAGGGTGAGTACATGTCAAGCAACCAAAGATACCAGGGTGAGTACATGTCAAGCAACCAAAGATACTAGGGTGAGCACATCTTCACCAACCAAAGATACCAGGGTGAGCAGATGTCCAGCAACCAAAGGTATCAGGGTGAGCACATGTTCAGCAACCAAAGGTATCAGGGTGAGCACATGTTCAGCAACCAGAGATACCAGGGTGAGTACATGTTCAGCAACCAGAGATAGCAGGGTGAGCACATGTTCAGCAACCAAAGATACCAGGGTGAGTACATGTTCAGCAACCAAAGATAGCAGGGTGAGTACATGTTCAGCAAACAGACATGCCAGGGTGAGTACATGTTCAGCAACCAAAGATACCAGGGTGAGTACATGTTTAGCAACCAAAGATACCAGGGTGAGCACATGTTCAGCAACCAAAGATACCAGGGTGAGTACATGTTTAGCAACCAAAGATACCAGGGTGAGTACATGTTCAGCAAACAGAGATACCAGGGTGAGCACATGTTTAGCAACCAAAGATACCAGGGTGAGCACATGTTCAGCAACCAAAGATACCAGGGTGAGCACACGTTAAGCAACCAGAGATACAAGGGTGAGCACATGTTCAGAAACCAGAGATACCAGGGTGAGCACATGTTAAGCAACCAGAGATACAAGGGTGAGCACATGTTCAGCAACGAAAGATACCATGGTGAGTACATGTTCAGCAACCAGAGAAACCTGGGTGAGCAAATGTTCAGCACCAAGAGATAGCAGGGTGAGTACATGTTCAGCAACCAGAGATAGCAGGGTGAGCACATGCTCAGCAACCAGAGATACCAGGGTGAGCAGATGTTAAGCAACGAAAGATACCATGGTGAGTACATGTTCAGCAACCAGAGATACCAGGGTGAGCAAATGTTCAGCAACCAGAGATACCAGGGTGAGCACATGTTCAGCAACGAAAGATACCATGGTGAGTATCTGTTCAGCAACCAGAGATACCAGGGTGACCAAATGTTCAGCACCAAGAGATACCAGGGGGAGTAAATGTTCAGCAACCAAATACACCAGGGTGAGCAGATGTCCAGAAACCAAGATACCAGGGTGAGTACATGTTCAGCAACCAAAGATACCAGGGTGAGCACATGTTCAGGAACCAAAGATACCAGGGTGAGCACATGGTCAGCAACCAAAGATACCAGGGTGAGTACATGTTCAGCAACCAAAGATACCAGGGTGAGTACCTGTTCAGCAACCAAAGATACCAGGGTGAGAACATGTTCAGCAACCAGAGATACCAGGGTGAGCATGTGTTCATCTTTCTTCACAACCTTCAAGTCTTTGTGGGACAGGAATTTGGAATTTTGTGATTGAGGCTCAAAGTATGTGTGCTGGCCAAAATGTTAGTAATTTTTCTTTTGTTTTTATTTTGTATAAATTAATTTCACATATAATTTAGATTTCAGTTATCAAAATAGTAATTGGAATAATCAGGAAACTGAACCTCTGCAGAACCTCTTAATTATAAGACGAGGTTGTTTTGTGAGCTAAGCATTTGGACACTGGGAAATAATATTATAAATTATGAACATTGTCATTACCATCTGGGTGTTTGTATTTGAGAGGGTTGTCATGACAGGTGAATGACTCTACGTGAACAACAGGGAATAAACATGCAAGAACTGATTTTAATAATATGAATCATGTCTATATAATTATAATAACATTTAAAGAGACATTGGTCAAAATTTTCACAAAGAAATTTGGCTGTTTTTGAAACTAAGCAAATATACTGGTACTGGTAAGAAAGAATAATAACAAAAACATAACTAAAGATATACAGAAATAAAGACAAAGTTGACACAAGTCTGTGGATAAATCCTGAGGTAGGCAAAGGTAGCACAGTGTCAGATTAATTGGATCTAACGATCAGATTTCTGTATTATTACGTATGTGTAACAAAATGCTCTTGAAACACATACCTGTATGTTTACACAAACCTTATAATTCTAGAGGCCAGTTTTAGTTGTCCTCGTTGTACAAGACTCAGCGCTGCAAACACTTTGCACTGTGCAGCAAGAACAGGATTTCCCAACCTTGTGGCCACAATCAACTGATGCTGAGAAATCTGACCAGCTTTCTCAGACTGCAACAAATAACAATGTAGTTTCATAATAATGTTCGATCAATTTTTGTCAAGATTGTAACGAGTAAAAGGTTCAAGATTATTAATAATAAAATTATTCTAGACTGGAAATATATTAACAACTTTTGCAAATAAAGAAACCAAATTCAAAGCCATACGTAATGGATACATAGAGCAGTTTAATTCAGTACCCCTGGGATTATTATTAGATTAATATTTTGTTCTCGATTTCAGGCTATGGGGTGAAAGCCAATTTGGCTTTCAGCTGTCTCAGCAACTATCACCTTCTAGTAGACACTCAACAGCATTCTATTGAAAATACAAGAATCTGATTGGTTCTCCCACTATTTGTTGTTTACCAATAGAAAACCAATACAGCATGTGTTGCTTTTTACAGGCACAATGTTTATTACTTGGAATGCAAAACTTTAGAGTTTCTACTAAAACAATATTAGACTACTCGCCCTCGTTTGAGCTTAATGAACCATAGAACAACTTGACTGCACCTTGTCACAACCTCAGGAAAATGCTGGGAAATAATACTGCTATGTAAAGGAGAAATTTTACTGCAGACTCACATAACTATTAAGATGATCTCCCATTGCTGAGTATGCACCTCCTAATGTTGATAACCATGCCATAACATCCTGAAGCTGCATGTACTTCACAAGCTCAAACAGGAGTCGTCTGCACCTAAGTAGCACAAAATTGATCAAATTGATCAAATAGCAAAGATGTCTTCGCTCAGCAAATCTTTTACTGAGCCGGGCTTGGGGCAAGCACGGTTTATAAAATGGGTTGAGTTTTCCCCATTTGCCAACAACTACCAAAGATCCATATTCCCTGCACAGCATCAATCACACACGTTTTTCACAACACCTGCTTATTCAAGGAAAGTAAAAGCTTAAAGTGCCACCAAGACCAAATTGATGATATTCATTTTTTTATGTCCCTGTACAATGCAATTTTCTTGACAATCTTGCCAAATTTTGAAACCATTCTGAACATGAGAAGTAATAATTTCAATCCATGAGGCTTTGGGAGACTGGTGATGAGTGATGCGGTTATAAGAAAGTTCTTATGGTTGCCATGTCCTGGCTATTGACTGCAAGGTTCAATATGTCAAAATGATAAAATTTAATGTGGTGGGCCACATTTAGAGTGGTTAGAGTGTCTAAGCAGTAACTGGAAGGTCATGATTGACTCCTGTTGGCGGTGCAAAAAGGCCATTTTCTGACTAATTATTTCACTTGAAGGATAACACTTCTTCATTCATTTATTAATGTATATCTTTCAGCTAGAAAATATTGACACACTGTAACTTACCATCTGAGATCAGGCTCTATACACAACGATGTTAGAGGTCGAATGTCAATATGCACATGGATCTTACAAACTACAGGTTTAATGTCGTTGCTGTTTTGCTTGTGTTTTCTTTGTATGTGAAGTGAACACGCTTTGCCCAGATCAACCACTTGATGTAAAGCACATGACAGCTGGGCATGTTCTGCTGCAAAAACAAAATTCCCTCTTAAAATTCTTTCTTTTGCTTTCTGGCATAATTATTTTATACATGTGGGTTCCATGTGTAGACTATGTCATTTGCGTAAGGCAAAGCTTGTTTTGGCTAGGTTCGATTTAAGAAATGAACCAATTCTTGGAGTATGTCTACTGAGAGTTGGCCAGAAGTGCATGAGTTGCTCCAGCGCAGCCAAAAAACCAACTGGCATGCTGAGTACACTCCAATCAACAACAAGAAGCCCTTAGAGCTTATAACCGCGCTATTAAAATTTAACGGACTTTTTGTTTAAAAAATGAAAAATTATCTGCCTTTTCCTCGCAAAAACACTCTGCACGCTATAATCGTGTATATACAGCAAAACCCCCGTAACTCTGAAGGGAAACATGAAACTGTTCCAGTCAGTGGGGTTTCGAGTTATCAGGGTCGATTAAAATATTCAGTTTTCCAGGTTAATAATTAATAGTTGATTGATTTTCAGCACTTCGGTATACAATACAATGCAAATTAAACTTATTTCACTTGAAACTAATACATTTTGTAACAACTGTAACGATTATGCATTCTTACGACAATGCAATACGTCTGGTACGATAATTTCTTTATCAAGAGATCCGGCAATAACAAGAAGTAGTTTGTTCTTTGTTGTGTGGTCTCCTATATTAGTTTACTTAATACACTCAATTTATGTTCCCTTTTGCGTCAGGGTCATTCTATTATCCGCAAAGTTCTTATTCCTTTGGCATAAAAAATGAATGCATCATCTGCTGTCGTAGGGAACTCCTGAAGATTCTTTCTGCCAATGCCTCTATTTGCTGTACATGGCTTCTGATTTCCTCTGCACCCTCATTCACGAACAGACTGTATGAAGTCAGCACATCAATCGCCAATCTGACTTCGCTTGCAGTGGGTTTCTAAGGGCACTCTTCTTCGACCTCACTGTCTATCCGGTATGACTCTAGGCTTGATTTCCGCCGCTCTATCGGGTCCGGTCTCTTCCCGTGATGGTACTCATTTACCGGGCTTATTTAGTTTACTGAGCAGAATGGAAATTCAGTTATGTCAGCCAAACGCTTGAATTACACGAATGAAAAACATAGATTAATTTGACAATAGAAGCTTGCGAAATAAAAACGAAATTAGACATAATGGTTTTATTTTGGAACAGCGCTTTGGACATTGCGTGACTGCATGACGCCTATGATTTTAGCTTTCAGGAATGTTACAACAACGACTTATTTTGTTTTGCAGACTGAATATTCAGTTATATGTGCGGAACACTTCAATTATGTGAATGGAAAAAAACAACAGTTCGTTCAGTCAGATTGTAGAATCTTGCAAACTACAGACTATTTTCTGATCTAAGGGGGTGACCATTTACCTTATGAGGAGGGGGGAAACCTGGTGCGCAGGATAATTTTTCCCCTTTGTATCATTTTTTCTTTCTTAGAGCCTTCAAATTTTTTTCCTCCATTTGCGCTGCATGCAATTTGTTCCTTCTGACGAGCTCTTGCAGGAAATTTTTTAAATGGTCGACCCCTAAGTCGTGACCTAGTGGTAATGTATTTTGCAAGGTAGACACATACCGCGAATGACATAATGTCTTTATTTATTTTAAAAGTTCCATGTTGAAACACGTCCCTGGCTTGACAGCAAGAATACTTAGCACTGGAGCTCGCTCCAAAGCAAGCATTCAATAACACGAACACAGATTATATTTCTTACTAAATAAAGAGCTGGATATTGGGATTCCATCGGTAAATGAATTTTAATTAACAGCTCTTGGAGAAAATCCCACGCCACTTTCGGCTGCCCGAGCTGTCAAATTTTGTCTCATTTTTCCACATGACTGATTTTAAACACGAAAATTCTTCTTTTGCGATTTATAAAGAAGGTCGTTTCTCTAAAACTAATAAACATATGGAATCAAAACACATCCTACTCGAGAGCTTTTTCAAAGCGTAGTACAGCTGTAGCATTCTGTTTCTTAAATTCTTGGCTGTTTGCGAAATTCGCCACAAAATCTTGATGGAAGTTTCTGCATATTTAATTACGGAAGTGCCGTAAAATATTTACCTGTGTTGGCAAGAAAGTATTTTCTCGAAAAATAATAAATGGATCAAATCAAAAAACATCCTATTTGAAAGATTATTCAAAGCCCGGTACAACTGGAATACAAGTTGCTTGCTTGATATGAATTTCCAGTTAATCGTTCCCGATCGCTTCCCAAGAGAGAACAATGTTGTGTCCGCTTGCGTAATATAGGCGCTTCTGCTGCGCATGCATAAAGAGCGCAGCCCTTTTGGAAGAATACTACCACAAGGAAAGCAGAGGGGTTACTCAGCCAAATATATACCTTGGCGATGTGTATTCAAAAGCAGTTAGATTCAAAAGGCATTTTAACTTAGGCACGCTGGATAATTAATTGGTTGTTGTAAATCACTTAATCGATATAATTGACGTTTAATTAGTGGCCAAGTGGGGGCATAAGTCTGGTCACCGACAAAAAAAAACAGGGGTAAATTAAGAACCGCGCCGGCCCATGGCTGCGCGGTTAATAAGAAGTCAAGCTTATTTTGCTCCAATATAGCAGTCATATTTGCCACATAACAAAAAGGATGTGCTAGCCATAGTTTTAGCTTTTTGTACAGTGTTTGTTGCAATTATACTAATTCCATATTGAGAGGGTGAATAGGTTCACGGATCAATGGATTTAGCCTTAAAAAAGTACACGGATTGTGGATTTCAGAGAAAAATTCAGCGGATTCATGGATTTAGAAAATGCAGAGGATTACATGCAGATTAGCGGATAATTTAAGCTTGGATTACAGACTCTACATGTAACTTCATCAAATGAATAGCGGGGGCAAGTTTCTAAAGAAACTGTGGTGCTGCGTCAGTTGGTTTTATCAACTGGGTTGATAATGTGAATTGGCCACCATAAAGAGATTCAAGAGCTGATGTTTCAAGCGTTAGCCCTTCGTCGGAGCGAATCAAGGAATTGTGGGTCGTGTGTTGTTTATACACAGAAAGATGGAGCTTTGCTATTGGTTGGTGCCTGGTAACGTGAAAACAACAGAATAAATTAGTTGAATGAAAAGCGATCGTTGATACCATGAGGATTAAGAGCGCCAATTTGAAAAATAAATTTTTGTTCTAGAGTTTTGCGACTTTCCGTGCTTCCTTGGTGAAGGGAAAGGCCGCAGACTGCCATATGTTGCTTAGATTGAAGTGTCTTGTGACTTGTTTCGATGCATTTTTGTCATCTTTCTCCACGTCCCGAAGGTGTTCTCGGAAACGGTCGCCTAGTCATCTCCCTGTTTTGCCGATGTATAACGTTTTGCAAAGAGTGCAAGTTATGCAGTAGACGACATTGGCTGAGGTGCACGTGAAATGATTACTGATCTTGATAGGTCGCTTGGGTCACGATATTTTGTAAACGTTGTGAATGAAAGGGCATGTTTTGCATCGTGTGCGAGCACATTTAAAAGTTCTGGGTTGGTCACTTGTTTGGAATGCACTTCTGACAAAGCCTGAATCAGTCACATTGACCCCAATCTCCCCAAACACATAAATGATTTCTCAAATCAACTTCAATACGATTACCGTAGTTTTCACTTTCATCTGTCTGTCAGTTCAAATAACCAATATTTTCACAATGAAATATACATCCCTGCATTCATATCAGTATGATTACAGTTTAATAATATTTTTTCACAAACATGTGTCTATTAATTGGCATGTACATATCACCCCTGGGAAGGGTGGACTCCTTAAATAAAAAGAACTGGGGTGTTCGTTCAACCTTTTAAGTGTTAAAAAAGGCGGGTTTGGTACATCTTGGGCTGTTCAACCTCAAATTGTCCGCAGTGGAAGTTCTGTGATATCTTTTTGGGTATTGAGCCAAACATACATGACAGTGTGTTCTTTTAGAATTGGTACCTCCTAGGGGTGAAAACAATTTTCACCCGACTTTCAACCTTAGATCGTCTTGTTGTTAAATGACTACAAGCAGCAAAGAAACATGAAGCTGGGGTTTATTTCATAAATGCCACAGTCAAAATAAAAATGGGTGTTTGTAGGGAATGGTTATCAGGGCTGCAAACAATTGTTTTCCAGGGAATGGACATGTGTCTCACTAAATCACCACTTTGATCGAACAAAACAGCAGTGAGAACAGACTGTTATTTGCAACCCTGGGTTATACTGAAAGAATTACTTTGCTTAAAGTGCGTATGAAGCAAATTTTTTTTGCTGTTTTCAGTTCCCCTACATGTATAGAAAACTACTGTAAGTAGAAAAAAGCAATTTTAAGGGCTATAAAATGCGGTTTTTCTGGCATAAAATTGTCCGGAGCCTGGATCAAGTTTCTATTGTGAAATCCTTAATGTGACGTCACTTTGGTTGCAAAGGGCCATTTTAGGTAAGCTCTGAGTAGGAACCTCTCACGCGAAAACGTCCCGAATAACTAGCAGTCTTGAAACGAATAGCCGTTTGTTAACCCTTCGAATGCAATGGGATGAGGTTCTAACTTCTCAACGCCTAGTTTTCCAACTGTCCGCCTCATCTCATGATCTGAGATGCAACCAACGTGACGTCACGATCTGGTGTTTTGACCACGGAAATTGGCAGAAATTTTTGGAGCAAAATGAGGTAACTTTCATGGCTTATAAAATCGTCAATTTGTTCTCTTTCCTTCTCAAACTTTCAGATTCTTCCTTCAACATGTTAAACTTTAGAACTATACATTACAAATATTTCGCTTCATATGCACTTTAAGACTAAGTCATCATCGGAATCATGGCAATCCTTCTGGACTGAATATCATGCTGTGATTGCCATTCTAGGAAATCATGTAACCTTCTTTATGAGTAAAAATGCAGTGGAACCGTGAACATTAATTATCACATTTTACGCTCTATGATCTTCTTGTCTCCAAGGCAAATTTGTCTTGTGATACACAGAACACTTCTGCACATAGCAAACACAGAAACAACTTCTCAGTGACATGCATGACTGGTTCGGTAAAAATCAATGAAAATTGAGTTCAAATATAATCGACTTACCGGTATTCATAGTACAGATTTGGTCTTTTTGAAAAAAGTTTTTCAACTCTGAAGGCTTGTAAAATCGTTACTTTTAATGCCAGACGTCTCAAACTTTGGAATCGCATATTTCACAAGGTAAATTTTAAAACTAACATTTTTTACAATTTTTCAAGAAATTCTGTCAATAGGGTTCAGAGCCTAGCTGAACCTTATTGACAGAATTTTTTCAAAAATTGGCAAAAATGTTCCTTATGATTGAACAAATATATTTATAAAATAACTGAGTCACTATATGCATGCTCTCATTGGTTGATAGGTGTGTTTAGATGAGAGTATGTAAACATGGTTGTCATGTTTTAGTTTTGTGCGTATTTTTAAGAACTACATGTATTATACTAAAGCAATAGATGACATTGTCTGTGTTTACATAGCCTCATCGATGTTGAGAGTTTCTATAACTGTCTTGAATTCTCTCAACCCCCCCCCCCCCCCCCCGAGTGTTTAGATGGGGCTATGTAAACACAGGGCCATTCAATTAAATATCCACCACCCCCCCCCCCCTCCCCCCCCCAAACCCCTGTTGAGGTACTGGGAAATCTGAGGAGGAGGGAGGGGGTCTTCAAAGGTTATTTCTGATGGGGGCATTTATGTTAGCATCTTTGGTCTCTTCTATTTTTCTGAAGGGGATGTGTCGGCAAATCTGATCATTCTTTCTAGAGGGGTCTTCAAAAGTTATTTCTGAGGGGGCAGACACAAAAAGTACCTCAACAGGGGTGGGGGGTGGTGCGGACATTAAATGGAATGGCCCACAGAAAATGACCTTTATGTCCTCTGGCATAAGACGCCAGGAAGGTCTAAACAATTACGAGCCAAAAAATGACAATAATTGTTTGCCCCACCTTTTCTTTCTTCAATCTTTCTCCACTGATGGAAGAGCCACGTAGTTAAATGAACAGAAAACAAACATGTCCCGCTAATTTGCCGCCAAAGTAATTTTCCAAAGATGGGATCAGCACAACAGTTCACTTGTACTGTCGATTGCAGAGGAAGTTTTCGTCCTTGCTCCTCCACAATTGATGCACATTTCACAGTGTTTCTCAAGCCTTGTTCAAAAGTTATGCCAGGACTGTAATATTTTCCGATGATAACGTCTTTTTCCGGCTTGAACAACGACAAATTTCTTTGCATTTGTCCTCCAGTACCGGAGTTCCGACAGGTTTGTTCCAGGACACATTGGGTTCCAGTATTTACCGTGCGGCTGTACGCGTGCGAGCAGATCATCGAAAAGCGAAATAGATTTAGAAACAGCGGACTTCAAAAAATGATTCTAGGCACCAATAAACTGATTATTTGCGGTTATTTGCAAATTTACAAGCCTGTTTCTATCAAAATTACACATTTTCTTAGCAAGAAGGTTTCACTAACGTTATAACTGGTTAAGTATGTAAAACGAACAATTATCGTTCAGGGTTGTCAGGATGGCCGAGCGGTCTAAGGCGCCAGACTCAAGGATAAAATCCTTCCCGTGATACATGGGATTGGGCGTTCTGGTCTCCGAATGGAGGCGTGGGTTCGAATCCCACTTCTGACACATTCTTTTTTTTTATTGCAAGTACTTTTTTTTCGCTTATACCATACTTTTTCTTTTATGTTTAGCGTTATCCAAAGTAATTACTTTGGCATAAACAGTCCAGCGAACCAGTCAAAACTCGAAGTAATTTTTACCCTTCGGCCGATTGGTCGGCGGCTTTAATAGCTGGCGAATTGAGCGATTTTTGATACAAGCACGAAAATTTTTAGGAATATAAACATTTCCATCCTGGTCATTATCTGATATAGTATAAATTTTCTAGTTTCAAGACTGTACCCCCAAAATATAATTTCTTACGAAAATATAATTCCTTACGAAAATTATACCAACCCCCTTCGCAATTCTGATTTTAAAAGTGTACCCCCTTCCTGACCAAAAAAAACTAATAAATCGAAAACCAGTCAGTGTGCACAGCAGAGTCAAGAAACTACGATATTATAGAAGTTGTGTGCGTTATTTCAAACTTCAGATATTGGTCGAAATGTTCCGCAGAAATTTACAGAGCCCAGTATGGAGCCGCCACATTAATTCTTGGCTTGTAGTCTATTGCACATGACGTCATGAAATTTTAAAATCCATGCCAGTTCCATTCTCGTCCCCAGAGCCGCTTGTCCTCTTAGCCGGCTGGGCCTGTGCACGAGGAACAAGGGGCTCTGGGGACACACGATTTGATTCGCTGAAATCAAACAAAGGGAGCCCAATCACATCAGCCGTTTTAAAATCCCAAATCATTAGCACGTTTACAACAGTAGACGTGATTGGACTCTCTTTGTTAGATTTCAGCCAATTAAATCATGTGTCCCCAGAGCCACTTGTTCCTCGTGCACAGGCCCAGCCGGCTAAGAGGGACAAGTGGCTCTGGGGACGAGAATGTGCCAGTTCCTGCCATCCAAGATGGCCGCCACTAAATTAAACCATTAATTTTGAGAGGTTAATAAAAACTTTGAGTTTTGTAGGACAAAGCAATTAAACACTGATTGATGACGAATGCAAATAATGTAATGAAATTATTTGCATATGTAATTATTTCATTATAAAAATAGTTGTCATCATAAAACCCATTCGTACTACTTTAAGTTTTATATTACTATACACCTGTGCCAAGTTTTTCAAATCTCCTGACATTTTTATAAGGTCTATATATGCAAATTAGGCCCGTGCAAAACCTCTATAATAACAAGAGAGCCAGAAATACCTTGCATGCCTGACGAAACTTACATGTAAGCAAAACCCTAGTTAAAAGTTCATCAGCCGCTAATTAAAAGTATAAATATTTTTAATTCCATGATAACTGGCAGCTGACAATACCTTGAAACCTACACGAGAATTGTGTATCATGCGATCATGTTGTGAATGTCATGCTACAATATGCATAGACGTCTACCAGGATTTTAAGTTCAAATTTTGTAACAGCCAAGAAACAGCTAGACATCTCAGCTGTACTGCATTTGGAAAAACCTCTTGAAAGGAATGATTTTGTTATGATCCGTATATTTACGATTGTTATTCATTCAAAATATTTCCCCGTTTCTGATTGGTTAAAACCACACGCATAATTCACCATAACCAGCTGCTGTTGACCAAATTTGGAAAGAATTTTGTCATATTTAACCGATGACGTCAAAAGTGCAGCCCGCTTCAGATTATTGAACCATTGACGTCAAAATGACGTTAAAAGTGCAGCCCGCTGCAGATTATTGAACCCTTTACCGAGAAAACCTGGGGACGAGGTTGTGCTATTTTTGGTGAGCAGAAAACCAAAGAGCAAAATGGCTGCGAGTAGGTTTACAAGTTTGAGCGAAGAAAATATTACCCACTTAATATTTTGAATGAATAATAAAGCAAATATTGAATTCGGCTTTCGTAGGATATGAAGAATTCAGCAGATCTCGGTTATCCACCTCGGCCTTCGGCCTCGCTGGATAACACCCTCTGTCCGTCCAGACCGAGGGCAGATATTCTCCCATTACAGTTCAGAGCTAGTTTGAGAGATTTATTACACTAAAAACTTTTTTTATAATCAGAAACGTACAGCGAACAGGACCCAGGAGAACGAGTGACCACCCACCAGGTGTTTCGGTCGGGAAAAAGACCCAAATTAAAGTTGTTTTACAAACCAATTAACAAAGTATATGTGGGGTTTTGTCATGCCAGTCAAGTTTATTTTTTCTTTTGCAAGTCATTTCAATGTACGAATCGTTCGCGGGGTCATCCGGGACAATATCCGGTCCAATACTGAGAAAATATTGGACCGGCAATCGAGCACCCTGTGTACCTTAGTTGGCTGAGTAATAAACATCGTATATTAATCCGTAGGAGCTAAGAGGGCGAGAGTCTAATTCATACTTCGAACGGGAATCTTTTAGTGCAAGGAAATTGTTTGCGTCTGGTTCTAAGATATACATGTTTTCGAATAGTAATTATATTCCCTGGCTTGGCTTGTTTGCAAATGTTTATAAGGGAGTTATGTCATAGTGGTTGAACAAAAAAGTGTTTTCTAGATATTATTTTGGATTGAAAGTTGACTTCTGCCCAAATTTCTAACAGCTCTTTTAAAGAAGGATCCGAAACAAATGGTTTGTAAAGCATATAACCTGATTTCCATGTAAATTAAACGTATCCGGGCAGAATCTTTCAAAAGTTCTTGAGGTCTCCAAGCCACCATGCGGTTCATTCTGTGCCTCAAAAGACATTAAGGTCGGGACACACTACGCGACACGTCGCCGCGACAGGTTGCTGCAACAAATCGCCTCGTGTGACATGTGAAAATCTTTGTCGCTGCGACGGAATTTTGTCGCTGCGATCTGTCGCGCGAATTCAAACTGGTTTGAATTCGTGCGACAGATCGCAGCGACAAAATAAGCGCAAGCAGCGTTGTCGCAGCTTCTGCGACAAATCGCTGCGACAAAATTTAAATCAACCAACGAGGGAGCGTCAATTTTTTCTAGTTCACATTTCCCCTCTTCCAAACTCGCTTGTGTGCACCAAACAAGCGTCTTGTCGCTGCAGCAGTACAGACGAAGTGACTTGTCGCGGCGACGTGTCGCAGCGATTTGTCGCATAGTGTATCCCGACCTTTAGGGACCGTTGATTTTTATGAGCAACGCCCTTCTGGACTCCTGATCGGCTGTATTCTCCAAGGCATTAGATAACAAAAATTATATTATTACTATTACATCCCTTTAAACTGCATGCAGTGATGACATCTATATCCTAGTATTGAAATTCTACCAAAGTGTCCCACAATGAAGTATTTGTTTTCAAGTTTATATTACTGATCCTGCTCTACACCAAGATCCAGCTACAATCTGCCCCTGTGGGGCCCCTGTGGTCCTGAACGGTTTACAGAAGTCAGTATCTGTTACTTTCGGATAAAGCTAGCCTGCGAGAGCAGACGATTATTTCGGCTCTCGTTTAGACCGTTTAGGATAAAGCTAACAAGGATATGCGCAACGTCGATTGTATTACGTTGGGTGCAAATAAATAAAGTTGTTGTTGTATATTTGTTGTTGTACAAAGCATTCGTTCGGAAATAGGAATAGGGGACCTTTTGCTTTATCCTGTATCCGGGGGGGGATGACCCATGGGTGCCGCTGTTGGTCCGAAACCCTGTTAATGATCAAAATAACCTCAAACATATACCCTGTTTAGGACCAAGGAAAGCGTTTTTTATACTATAGCGCTGATATCTAGTCCTGGCAATGATCTAATGTTGACAGATGACTGGCTAAATAAATACTGATGAACGTTTCTGATTTCGGATATGCTTAAAACTCGACGAAAGTCTTGAAGCCATACCCTGTACAGGACGGCTCCTCAATATCCATACCCGGCACGTCACCGTATAGCCCATATAAGGGAGTTCCCCCGGGTCCTGTATATGCTCGATCGAGACCTTCTTTGTTGTTCTGTTGTTGCGCCCTTTACCCGTTTTTCACCTTTTTTCCCTTCCTCCTTCCTTGCATTGTGGAACACACTGAAATTTAGCATTGACAAAGAATAAACGGCGTTTCCTTTACCCGAAAGTCACAAAATCGTCAGAGCAAGGTAAAACTATGCTAGTTATGTAGATAAAACTATGAAAAAAAGGTGATCATTTAAGTAACGGCATTTTTTGTAATTAATCAAACTTTTTACATAAATCAATTCTTTTAGTGAATTTCTCTATAAAGCTCAAATGGTTTGTGATAATTCCTTGACAAACACCTCTAAAATAATCGCACAAGATTTACAGTGAAATGCAAAATAATCAGTTCTCTAAACTCCTGTAGTGGTATTTTCAACACCACGTGCTCCATTTGGAATCGGCGCACATGTATTCCCCAGGCTCCCCGTCGCAATCCATGTAATTTGGTTCATTAGATCCGGTGGAGTCTGAGTCCGAGTGTTCTATTTCATAGCTGTGTATAGTGCATAATGGATCCTGGAATCTCACTTGATTAACACTTCCTTCTGAACTGCTAGTTGAACTGTCTGTGCTTCTTGGAGTACTTTCTGAAATGATAGAGATAATTGAAGTTAGGGATGTCCCGATTGCGCTGGAAAAATTGCCAAAAAGTGCTCAAAACATGGCAAAAAAGCGCTCAAATAGTGCTCGAATTTCTAAGCGCTTGAACTTTAGAAACAGTGCTCGAAAGATGCTTGTAGTTTTTAATTATTTCCGAGCAGATGTTCATAAATATTGGTAGTTTTATCAAAGGTTAAGCTTTAACTATTTTCTAACAGGTGGCCATAAAAGTAAAGAACAGTTTAGAACACTGGGTTTCAGAGTCACTGTTGTTACACAGTGCTTCTCGTCAAAACCTTCCAGTCAATACCTGATTTCAGACTCGCAAAAATCCCCATTCTCTAAATTTAGACCTTATTTCTATCCACAGACGCTCGAAATCTAAAGTCGTTGGGGCAGCACATAAAGTGCTAGTTTATACGACGTAGAACCACCCCTTCTTTCTCGGTCCTGGGCCGCTGTCTCCCTGAATAAAAAGGACACAACCAACATACCTGGAGAACTACTAGAAGATATCCGAATTGCTTCAATAGACACGTAAGTACTTGGAATAAATCCTTCGACGCCGTCATCTCTCATCACCCACCACCAGTCACCATCTTCTCTATTGAGAACAGTAACAACTTCTCCTCTCTCAACATCCACGTCGTTCTCATCTGCAGCGCGGAAATCAAATAAAACCATAACAGCTTCATTTTCAAACTTTCGGAAATGAGTCACTTGAACTTTCTGCCGTCGTCTAAAGGTCTCGGGTGCTTTCCGATCCCAGCGAATGAGATCCGATACTAGCGAAGTGGTTCGGTTGTCGTCGGATACGTCTTCGAGTGACGGCGAAATTTTCTGAGTCCTTGAATTGTGACAATTATGTCTGAATAGCGCTTCTTCACTGCGACTCCGTTGAACAGAGGATGAAATAACATTGCCATCGAAGCCTGGCAAATGAACTAGTTTTGCAGAGCCACACGAAGTTCGTGACTGATGAGATGAGGCCTTTTGACTAAACTCCTGAAAAAATACGTTTGCTGGCCATTTATCGGTTAACGAATTCTCAGTACGGGAAAAGTTTGTAACAAAATCATTCTTTCGTAACACTGTACAATAATTGAACGGTATAAATCCTCTGTTCCCTTTGCTATTCACGGCATAAACCCTACTGTTATCTCTGTAGAGAAGCAGAACTATTTCTCCCTTTTCCACGTGTAAGTCTGTTCGTTCAACAGCGTTGTATTTCCACAAAACTCTTGCCTTAATATGAGCTGGATGTGCAGGCGAGGCAGCCGCAAGCCTTGATGCTAGTTCAGTTTTGGCGATGTCTGGAAGAGAAAAAGAGTTGCTATGCATGCTCGGATTATAAACTTGACTAATCCCACTATCGCTGTCATCATCTTGGTCAACTTTATCCATTTTTATTTCCCCGCCTCCAGGTAACAAAGGCTTTAGTGTTTGTAGCTTCCTTTTCTTTGCCTTTTTCAACGTGTAAACTGAGGACAAAATTACAAAATAAGCAATTATTATTCAACAAATTGTCACTTTGTCCATATATGGTCATGAAGCGATTGTTATCCGTAATTTGTACTTGACAGATATCCAGCGATATACGTTAAGTAACTTGATAACTGTTAATTATCTTTTAAATTCCTGAACGTTTCGCGAATTCGGCGTTATTGTTTAAAGACCAGTCGTTTTGCAGTCACTCTTTCTTATAGGAACGTAAAGTATTCGACACAGAACTTTCATATTTTCATATTTTGACCATGACGTGCAGGGAGGAGAAGCGGAGTACTCGTTTTAGAGCTCCATGCAAAAACGAACGGAACAACTAACATTACCTGGATGAGTATATTCTTAACGTGTTAAATTTTGACAATTAATTTTTATTGAGGAAAATTAGCAATTTTGTACGAAGTTTTGAATCGATCCACGCGGAGCCGCCCAACAAAATTGAACAGCGACAACAACTTGGAGATGGTAGACAAATTGTATGAAATATTTCTCTAACATTCCAGCTCATTGGCGGTAGAACGAGATGCAACCCAAGACATATCCCTATCATCTAACATATCAGCAGTCAACTCACAAAAGAAAAATAGCCAAATATGAGTTACGAACAAAAATAATTTAACTATCTACGTACATATCAGGTAATAGGTGTAACAACAACAACAACAACAAAAACTTTATTATGCACATTTGATTTCATTAATTACACTGTCCCGCGGGTAGCAAAAGCTAATCTAGTGTAAATTTTAAAGCGTTCGAATGGTTTGCTAGAATTCAGCTGTGCTCATGTACTTGCATTTGTGGTACGTGAATACTTGTTTATTGTTGTGAAATAAAAGGAAATAAAAGAAATAATTTCTTTACAAACATTTTTTTTGTCAAAAGGTGTCTACATAAAAGGTAAACTGGAGTCCATTGTTTCTTTTGAAAGAAAACGTGCAATGAATGTAGTCAGAAGAAAACGGAGTGTTAGCAGGGCCATACCAGAGAGCTTTATTACAGTCGATCAAATTTAAATAAGAATGATTTGTGCGATGTATGACGTATTTTGTAAGCCCCTGTTTGCACGAATACAAGTGACGATTCCGAACATTCAGTATAAGTACACATCTTGTATTAAAAATGTTCGTGTGAAAAAACGCTATTAGCTGGCTTTCCACACATTATCCACTTTGCTGTAAGAAAGATGAATACCATTAATATAATATTGCTAAATTAATGACTTGCTAATTTGTACGCCATTATACTGAAAACTCTATAATTTTAAAGTCGATTTTAAAGTGATAGAAAGGATATTATTTCTTTTTTAAATACATATGACAGCAAATATATTATGCGATTAATTTTTAGAGTTGAGAAAATTTCGCGTGTTGAACCTGAACTAACACTTTTTGTATTGAATCGTTATAAAAGACAATGGGTTTGCCGTAATTATCATTACTTTTCGGACGAAAGCAACTCAGTGGAATAGCTATTCTAACAAAATACCTTACTAGATGCGATGAATAACATGCGAAGCGTCTGTTGTTTTCATGAACCTATTGGGTAATTTATATTAAAGCTATTTATAAAATTTGCTCAGGTTATTCCGAGGCTCGATCGACTCAAGTCCTGTCTCATGTTCTCTTTAACTCTCAGTGCATGATCTAAAGCAACATAAAAATAATGAGATCTGACGAACGATGCAAAAGGAAGCCTGGGAATAAATACAGTATTTATTTTCCTTTAAAACGGGCTATTAGTCTGGGTTTACCACAAGAATACTACTAAGTGTAGGGAGCTATAAATAAACGTTAAACGGGATAGAATCGAAGCGAAAAACTTTGTAACAAGACATGCTTGAGAATTATAGTTTTCCTCACCGTCATCCAGTTCATCATCATTTAAGTCCATATTTGAAGTTTGTTGACTCGAACGGCGAATCGGTCGCTCTGTCGTTGCGCTGTGATTATTCAAAATAAACTTTTGCGCTGGGGGAGGGAAACTAATTATCGCATATAACTGCGAATAATTATACGTCTCTCGTGCTTCACTGGCTTTGGTTGTTGCCATGGATACCACGGATGTTTGACACCAAGAATTAAGAATCGCTGGACTGCCAATGGTTCGTTGGAGAAAGCGCTCTTGACTTATTAAATAGGTGATTCATGCATGGTCTACTTTGCATTTAAGGTTTCCGAAAGATAATTTCATACATACTCAGTCAAGCTATAGAAAAAACTTCGAAGCTTTGGTGTCGCAAGTAATTATCAATTCATATAATAGAAAAACTCCCTTTTCGCACCATAACCCTGACGCAGGTGTTTTCATAATAATTGTATATCTATGCTTGGCCGGTATTGCTGGCTTGCAAGTGACGTCACGGAAGCCATGGTGGTGGTCAAGAACAATAGCCTTTCTCTCCCTAGGCCTAGGAACTAAATTCTATTTTTATGTAAATCCTTCGAAGAAAATTCCTATTGTTTTGACCCCCAACATGGCCGCCCTGTCACGTGGTTGCAACCCAAGAATTAAATAACACGAGCTTTTTATAGTTCAGTATCCTTCAAACGCACGAATAAACATTACAATACCTTCGTTTAATAATTTTATTTCCAAACATGCAATCGAAAAGACACTTAGAGGCAATTATTATCAAGTGCAGTGTCACATTGTTATTACTTTGATCTCGCTTGTAATTCATTTTCTAAATCCCTTACTTTTGGCTGACAACTGCAAAGCTAGGTAAAGAGCTTTGAGGCACGTACAAATTCTTACGATTGTAGCTGCTTAGATCGTACCAAGGGATTTTTGGTATGTAGATACCCGAAGAGCTATTTTCGTCATACGGTAGTTTTAAAGTGAAATTTGCGAAAACCCGACAAAAACAAAGTCGGTGTCAATGTTGACGGAGTTTGAGAAGGTTTGGGTTTTCACAGGATACTCGTTACTCTTCATAACCCACTTGGCCCCGAATCAATGTGGAATAATTACCCGAAAAAATATATTGATTTAGTCGGCGTAAAATAAAATAATAATAATAATAATAATAATAATAATAATAATAATTTTAGAGGAAGCCTCCAATCACCTTACGGTGGATTTCAAGAAGTTACCCTATAAAAGAAAAGTCTAAAATCACTCTTGCTAAAATACATTAAAAATAAGAATACTGAAAAACTATCAATGTAAAATAGTACAGTAATGAAAACTAAAACTTAAAACTACAATAAGCTAAGGTTTAAAATTACAACCAAATATACAGCTAAAGTTAATGTTATTACCTATTGTTATGGTTTGAATTTATTAAGACAATAGGCCCTTGTTGTTCGTCCTATGGGATTTTTCTATCTTCTATCGCGAAATTACACTCGGCTTGAATCGGATCCAATCGTCAAATTGTCGGTTCCGACACGTCTTTCCCAGCAGTAGTATGCTTGGGAAAACTTAGGGCCTGTTTACATGGAGGTGGGGGACCCCGGGTAGCCGCCTAGGTGGGCTAACCCGCCTAGGTGGGGTAGCCCGCCAGTACATGCAATCTCTCCTTTTTTCTGATCGTATTTACATGATAGGTGGGGTAATAGGGTAACTGGCCTACCCGGGGTCGCCAGACAGACAGGTATATATCTTAAGCCAGACAGGTATATTTTAAAATAACAAGACCTTTCTTCTGAGAGTTTACCTATTTTTTGTAACATTTCATTCCACGGGTGAAAACAACTTCAACTGATCTGACCGAGCAGTTCTGATCAATTCTCTTCAGCCATGTATGAACCAGTGTGGCCAGGTAGTTCTGAGAAATGGATTGACCCCTGAATATCTTACTTATTTCTCACCTTGCTCAGACAAGTAAACACGAAACGGCGTGCTAAAAAAGGAAGATTGCAAGGTCCTACCGAGATTTGAACTCGGATCGCTGGATTCAGAGTCCAAAGTGCTAACCATTACACCATGGGACCTACCCTGCACACTAACCTGTTCTAAGCTTTCATTAAAAACAACAGTGGCTTGTAATCATAGTCCATAGAAAGTGAAATCGTTGTTTCATGTAAGTTAAACGTAATTAACGTTTCTGGTCATGTTCGTATACGGCTGCTGCTTCAAACTCTTGATATTCATATAAGGAGGTTTGGGGTTTATGGCAAATTTTGTCCGAATTCCGCTCGAAAAGCGAAATTCTTTCGCTCGGCCCCGCTGCATACTAGAAAACTGGTTTGACAGGCTTGTTGCAAGTCTAAGTTCCTCCTGAAGCGATAGCGGCCGCCGAATACAGCTCAAAGTTTGGTCTTCGGGAAGGAAAACGTTCGATAAAAATCGATGCCATTTTTTGCTATGCAAATGTTTGATTTTACCCAACAACATATGCGTCGGCCGGAAATGTAACCCGGGTCAACTGCTTAGAAGCTAAGGCAGTTACAAGTATGCTCACCGCTATACCACCGACGCTTCCTTAATCTATGCATGTGTTATAAGAAAAGAATTCAGTTGAAGGTCCCACCGAGACTTGAACTCGGATCACTGGATTAAAAGCCCAGAGTGCTGACCATTACGCCATGCACTGCCACATCGATTTGTCCAAACATTAAAGAAGAATCCGTGTACTTTGATCTGAATCGACAGAATCGAGACCCACGTCACTGAAATAAGGAACAGTCGACGAATAGCCCAATTCCCAGTTCAGGTATGATGCAAATAAAGAGTCTGTCGTGGCCAGCGATCCGAGTTCATATCTCGGTAGGTACTTGGTGTAGTTTTTAATCATTCTTCAGCCAGTATAGTCGACGTGCTAATCAGTAATGTGCCTGCCGGACAGTCACCTTCCTTAATAACGTCCAAGTTTAAACGGCTGGGGTAACTTTTTGAACAAATTCAGGCAAATGTTCCTACATATATCCCTATTAAGCGTACCAAGCGTATGTCGTACCTTCCCAAATCTCAGTGGGACCTTGGAAAATCGACATAATCGAGACCCTCGTCACTGAAATGAGGAACAGTCGACGAATAGCCCAATTCCCAATACAAGCATGATGCAAATTGAGAGTCTGCTGTGGCGAGCGATCCGAGTTCAAATCTCAGTGAGGCCTTGGAGGATAATGTTTCAAAAAGAAATTTCAGAGGAAAGAAGCCACCATTAACTGTCTATTATTTGAAGAGAAAGCAGAACGCTTCATGGTGGGGTAACCCGTCCACCCGGGGTCGCGTTACACGTTAAAGCGAGCCAAATGCGAATTACAAGTGATAGTAAGAATTAAGCTGCAGCACTGAAACGTTGAAGCAAGAGCCGTTGCTGAAAGTAGAAAAGCATTAACCGCCCAAACGCGTCGTTCGCTCGCCATTTCAACTTGCATGTTTACGTGCTTGGAGACCACACAGCCGGACTCGAGAAAGTTTACCACGCTACCCCGGGGTCAGTAAATTGCATGTAAAGGCGAGCTTTTTTTCGACCCCACCTAGGCGGGTTACCGCCCCTACCAGGGGTCCCCCACCTCCATGTAAACAGGCCCTTAGACAGTAATTGTCGAGCGCAACTATCACCGGTCACCCGTCGCATTTGAATCACGTGGATGGGTGAATGTCTTTGGGAAATTTTCTCTTGGCCTAAACTCATTTCAATTTTTAAGGAGCAAGATAAGCACTCAGTTGAAACAAGTTCTTGGAATCTAGCGTATGGCGTTCTCATGAGTTTCACGTGCCCTCAAGCGGTCGTCGCCGGCGAGTAGCTGGAAGCCATTAAAAAGTATTCCTTCCCCTAGTAAAGACAGTAAACCTGTCGATGTTCAAGGCAACTATTCCCTTTACTGATGGGGAATTCGAGCGCAATGCAACCCCGGGTAACCTTGCTCCCAGGGATTTTTCCCTTTTCTCATACACCTATCCTCCTTTGGGGGATGTCTAGTCTGTGCATGTGAAAACTGGCCATTAAAATGTTTTGTTACCCTGTCCGGCATGTAGGCAAAGTAGTTGCAATGTAAGCAATGTAAGATAAGATAGTAGTATCAGCGTTTTTTGTAACTCGCTTAGTGTAAGTGCAATTGGATGTAAGTAGAAGTTGTTGTAGCATATACATAATGATTGTAATATATGAAGCCTGTTGTGAAAATAAAGCTTATTAATCAAAAGAAAGAAAATGTTGTTGAAAACTGATTTTCGACTATTAAACTGATCATTTTGAAGAATCAGTTAAAGGAGTGTTCACTGATTTAACTGCATTTCTGTAGCGGTTTTGACTCAATACGTACGTTCGTACGTAAACCGCGCTCTGACTTTTAAAATTGCTTCTGCAGGGTTCAAGGGATGATGCACACACTTGAGGAACAAGTCACAAGTTCCTGGCGGCAACAAAATCAATAAAGTATAAATGAAAACTGCAAAGGACCGCGAACGATAATGTTGCTAACTTACGTAAGATCTGCAAGAGACCTAATCAGCCAAAAATAAACTGACTTTGCGATAAACATCAATGCGACCATCACGTGAAGTAACAACAGGTGGGTTCAAGGTACGAAACTTGATAAAGGTCGGGTCTTTTTGCATTTTTTTGAGCTGGCTTTCTCACTGGTTTCAATTAGAATTGCAGCCCTGTTCTCGGTTTCTGTCGTGTTGATGTCTCGCAAAGTCGACATTTTTTTACGTAGTATCAGCCTTGCAGTTATAAATGGTTGTATTAATACAATTAAATCACCTCCATGTTTGAGATTCATTCACAGCTAATCGCTACAAAATATTTTCTCTACCCATTTTAATGCTAAGGTGATTGTGGCACAATACAAACAACGGCATCTTTATGGACTAAAACATGGACCACATTAGGGGATTTCCTTCTCACAAAGGATTTTGCAGGCCTTTTAAGCAACTAAACCAAAATAGCTATCATACCAGCACTAAAGTACTAATCTTTGTTAATTGTATTGACTCCATTAACACATTCTCCTGCCATGCATTGCCGACCAATGGAAAGAATAGCTTTTTAATGAAGGCTTCAAAAGCTGTAGACAAAGAAGAGAACAGCGACGCACATACGAGTGTTCTGTGGGTAACCTGAGATCGTCTCCCCCCTCAGTTAAAAAAAGCTGATCACAAGTAACCATGGCAACGTAAAACTAAATTCCACTTTGCAATAGAAGCCTTAAACATTGAACACCCCGGAAAAGAACTCTGCAAAGCTTTCAGCTGCTTACTTTTGTAAAACCACTGTCTTTTTTTTCTATGCGACTCCACGAAAAATATTTACACCAAAAGAACGGTACAATCAAAATAGAAACATGTTCGGAAATCAGTGGAGTGTATTGCTTGATGACGGTCTGTTAGAAAGTCAAACAATTCCCCTGTGCCGTAAGGGATCTACTTTCAGAGAGGTGTGGAGCTTACTCGAGGGTGGGCCAAGATAATACCTTATTCTAGACACTGGCATTGGCAATACAGGAAATCAAGGGAGATTACAATTTTGGGAGATCAAGCACATGCTTCATAATTCCTTCCGTCAGTGAGCCGAATTCCAGTTCAAATTTATAAAAACGAATTAAAATTGAAAAATATCTGAAAAAAAGGAAAATGAAGATCGTGGCAACAACTTTTCATCCATAATCCAATAAATACGTAAGGATATTTAGTGCCGCTGCGGCGCCACTGAAGATAAGCCTGACAACTTGACAAGCTAGTTAGGTTGAAACATCAGTGTATCAGCTGAGATAAGCAACGGAAAGCTCAGAGAATTATTTATCAAGTGAACAATTTGCACGAAACTGAAACGCTCCCATTTCATGGCTAGTCGCGTCTTTACTTTGATCAATTTACCACGTATTTGACTAAAAACTTAAGATCTCAGGTACTTAAGGTACTTAAGACAAGTGACTACAATAAGTCAAAGACTACTGCAAGCAAGCAATATTTCTTCTAGCCAGTCAGCCTTCTTCAGGTTTAGGTGCTACTAAATTATGAAAATAAAACTGATAAGTTTTCCCAAGTACTCAACAAGTTAGTTACCAGCGATATCTTACAAGTTCAAAAACCCAAGCTTACTAGAAGTGTAGCTACAATTTAAAACTTGATACAAAGTAAACAAATCTGCACGAGAAGCCAAAAAGTCAACGGAAAGTGCCGTCCATTCCGCGAGGCGGTGTGATGTCATTAGCAGCAATGTGGGGCGGGCAATTCAAAGACGATCTGATAAAGTGAGTCGAAGCACGGCCGGCTTTATCCGCAAGCTGATCAATCCTGATTATAAATTAAACTGTAGTTTACCTATGCCGGAGCCTGCAAAATGAGTTATTTTTTACCGCAAATTAAATTAGACTTTGGGCTGCAACTGTGCCTTCGATGTATACTTCATTGTAACTAAGCTTGCCAACAGTTCAACAAAACCAAAGCCGTTTTCCAGACTTGCACAATTAAAAATAGTTTAAAGTACAAGAATGACGAATTCCTGAATGACAAAAATTTTTGAGCTGTGTTTTAGAAAGGTTAAAAAGTCATGTCGGGATCGCGCAAAATCAATAAATGTTTACAAGCTTTTGTCTGAATACTCTCACGAGAGGGTTTTTCATGACTGCTAAGAGACCTCAGACAAATATGTCAACTGCTAGCATTCTGAGAAACGTTTTTGTGGATGTAAATAAGTTTGCCAAAGTTTTATTGCCCAAACTCCGCAAACTGTTCCACTGACTCGGTAATTGTCTTTTTTTTTCGCCTTGAAAGCTCGGACAGGATGTCCTTATATAATTCAATTGGGCACACATATATGCATGCACTTTTCTCATCCAGATGTAACGTTCTCTTTATTTTAACAAAGTCTTATGTGGGAGGCTTGGTGGCCTAATGGCTAGTGCGCTGTACTCCGGATCGGACGGTCCGGGTTCGAGCTCTCGCCGGGTCACTGCGTTGTATTCTTGGGCAAGACACTTTACTCTCACAGCGCCTCTCTCCACCCAGGTGTATAAATGGGTACCGGCGACGTAATGCTGGGGGGTAACCCTGCGATGGACTAGCATCCTATCCAGGAGGGTGAAGAAATATTCCTAGCTGCTTAATGCTACTGAAACCGGGATAAGCTCTGGCAGTATGGGCCACTAGGCACGACGCTTTACCTTTTATGCATTTCACATTAATTTTCACTGATGCAAAAATGCGGCAAGCGGTACCAATTTTGGAATATACCAAGAGACCATGAGGGGACAGTAATTAAAATATTCCGGTTTGACTGACAGCTATTGTTAGTGCCCGGCTCATTGATTAGCCGTGCGAGGCCGAGATCTTTTAGACCTCAGAGAGGAGGACAAAGAGACTGAATTTCAGGAATTAGCGAAGTTAAAAATAATCGATATATTCCAATAAGTTTATTGCTAACGCTGGAAATCATTTATTTACCGCAAATTCCAAGTAGCTCTAATGAATCACGCTACAATTTGTTTTAACATGTTTTTTTCCTTCTCTCTTCTCGTGTGACATGCTGTGAGTCGCTAGGGAAAAGCTCGCACATGTGCTCAAAGTGCTATCTATTTTGCTATATTTAAAAGATGTTTCCATCAAGACGACCTATTGACACTTTAAAGCTGGAAATCATATGAAATCCTTATATCTTAATAAAAGAATTTATCTGGCTGGGCAAACATCTTTACCATACGTCTGCGTAAAACGGAAACGAAATTATGCAAAAATCCTAAAACTGGCGCAAAAAGTAAACATTGTTTTGAGTTGAGATACAACAAGTTTACAAGACTTTCTAATATTGCGTCAACTCGTCTGTATTGGACATATTTGCAATATTTTCATCAAGTTCGATTTAGATAGCTGTAAAACCAGTCATTAGTTCAAGCCTCGGTCGGCTAAGTCGTGTAACACTGAAAATTCTGATCTAATCGTTGAATATTTTAGACTTTCTTCTCGTTCTGGGTAAACGAGAACGAAAGTATGTTAGACCGACTGAAAATGAATTCATTAAAGACAGGCCATATGCTTGTGACGAAAAGTTGCCAATAAACAGAAAAGAAAACGTTGCATTCACTTTTTAAGAGCACTTCATACAAAAAAGCAAGGTTATTTAAAAACCGTTTTTCTTTATCTGTATCAGTTCAAGAGTCGTAAACAAACTGTTTTGTTTTGGATACGGGTTTCCCAATACATAATCCTACCAAGTGTGTATAGACGTATGTGATGTTAAGCGTTGAGCTGACTAGCTTGTATTTATACTCCTCTTTTTAAAAACCAACACACAACATATCAAAATATTAATATAACGCCGATTAATCGAGAAGTTGGTATTAGAATCTGCATGCGAACTTAACAACGAGAACAAAGAAACTGAAGCACGCGAGCGACTTGCACTAGCGTTTAACTTACTTATGTTTGTTTAGCAAAGCTGTACGATTAAACCTTGTTAACATTCCATATCAAAGATCACTTTTACGTTTCACATGTTTTATGAAGCTATCTTGGAATATTTATGATCGAAGCTCCCCGGTGAAGTTGACACCCATCACCCATCTCCTTCAGCTGACACGCACAAACCAAACCAGGTTTGATTCGCGGTAGGTAAAATTGTACAAATGCATGTGCCTTGTCAAGGTTCTACGACCCCCTGCCGTATGGAAAGTTATTTGTCATTTTTTGGTAATATAGCTTCAGTGGCTACCAACATCAATAATGAGACGACAATAAATCACGGATATTGTAATAACTGGAAAACCATTTAGCTTCTTACCTTTAAATTGGCCCGCGCTCGTGGATTTCCTTCCAATCACGGATGGACAAAAGAAAGCCATTTAACAGGTAACGCTGAACACCGATTGGAAGGGACGGTTGTAATTGATGTCTTAACGTAGAATCGTTATAACATGTGCAATACTTCAGCAAAGAATTATATGGAATTACAGCGCCTTGTTTACTAACGCTAAAGGAAAGAAGAGCGTTTCAGTCACTGAAAAATTATTTGTATCCAGTGCATTGTAGTCACTAGGATTTGAGTTCACGACAGATGGACAACATATTGAAATGCCATTAATAACGCTACTCGTTCCTTGTCAACCACGCCATCTCTACAAACTCCACGGGGAAACTTCAAAATCCTTCCTTTACGTTTGTAAGCTTTGTTTTAAGTACCTAACAGCAAATAAACTCAAACAGGAAATAGTTACAAACCTTCTCCAGAGGCGTTCTCGCCAGAATAAATCGCGATATACAAGAGCTATCGATATTGTCGACAAGCGGCCATATAATTTGCATTTAAGTGACATATGAATGCACCAAGGGTGTCGGGCTCAAGTAGTTCAGGCTGTTCCACAAATACAGCTCGGATTACCGAGGAATCTTGCCGATATGTCCCTGATTTCCGGTTGAAATGTCACCGTATCGATAAAGTAAAGAACACGAGATTTTCTTTCAAAACTGACAGGTGACAGCCGGTACGCGACACTGCAACGACCCAGACAATACCTGTCAGTATACAATGGCTCCGGGTTGATAAGTAGTTTTATTGCCTGTCCAAGTGACTTGATCAGCTGTCGTTGTTCAAAGCCAATAATAATCCCTTGCTAGAGTTTCTTTGCTTAGGGATCCTGAAAACACCTTACCCGCCTGTTCTACTACCAAACAGCCGTTAATTTGTCAGTCTTGTTTTGATTACTTTGTAGGTGAGAAGGAGTACAACTCAAAATCTCACAATGTAGTCATTGACACCAAAATAATTATGCCCTGGTGGCTCAATCTTTGTCTATCTAAGATAGATCTCCAAAGCCAGATAATGGGGCAGTAGCAGTAGGCATGGACTGTGTCAGTGTTGGATTATCAGTATAGATCAGTCACCATGGTTGCACCAGCCTGACCGTTTGTTAACCTAACTTTTGAAACACAGTAGTATGACAACTGGGAGAATATCTCATAAAATTATGGTCAAGTCTTGCAGTTCAGTGACTGAGATCCGACCCCAGGGCCGAGGAACAACACATGTTTTCATTGGCTAGGAGTTCAATCACATCAAGCGTGTAGTATGTTTAAAACGGTTGATTTGATTGGACTCCTTTTATTTGTTTGATTCTAGGAAATGATGTGTCCCCAGAGCCACTTGTGCACAGGCCCAGACGGCTGAGATGGACAAACGGCCCTGGGGACGAGGAATGTCTCTACAGAGGATTGGATACCAGGGTCGGTGACACCGCGGAAAAAACGTGAGAATGACTGAAAATGTGAACATTTTGGCAATTTTCAATAAAATCCCCGAATATTTAATGCTAAAATTTACACAGCATACACCTCTTTTCTTTTCTAA
Organism: Blastomussa wellsi; assembly: GCA_947652115.1. Classification (NCBI taxonomy): domain Eukaryota; kingdom Metazoa; phylum Cnidaria; class Anthozoa; order Scleractinia; family Plerogyridae; genus Blastomussa; species Blastomussa wellsi. The sequence goes on from OX393573.1 coordinate 9,701,989, forward strand.
CAACCTTTTTTATAAGAACGTTGAAGCTGAAATTAACTAAAAGTTAAAGAACGTATTAAGAACATTCCTCAGGCTGAGACTCGATTAAAAACGTTTTCATTTTGCTCACTGTATATTAAAATGTTGGTTAACGAAAGCTTTGCTGCACGTGAACTTTTTCTGCGTTTTGCCACAAAATCCCGTTGCAAACTTCTATGTCCAATGCTTTTCCTAAAGCCAAATTTAGCCAGTGTTGTTTGGCGAGACATCTCGCACGTGGCATCAGAGCAAGTCGTGCAAGCATGTTCAAGCAACTTTATACCATATCTCAGCAAGCGATGCACTTTGGTAGGTTTTCTGGTCACGTCCGCATTAATTTCTTGAAATACTATACCATGTAAATTTAAGAACATCTTAAGAACGTTTTCAGACTCAAATCGCAAAAAAAGTATAAGAACGTTCAGTCTCAGCTCCAAAATTAGACCTTCCTGTATAAAAAAAGAGTGTATATCATTCAAACAGGTCAAACCCTAGAAAGATGAAACATGACTTGTTATTGTAGTATTGCATGTAGCTTCCATTGTTTAGGTTCTTTTGTATTAATGGCATCTTGTTGCTGGAAATGTTGCCCGTGGAACTTTATTTTGTGTGCCTTTTGAGTCAGTCGGCTTTGTAACACCGTACCTTCCGAACTATTGGAATACATTTCCCATACTGTTCAATCAGCCTTGCATTTTATCTTCGTTCATAATTTAGTTATTGTTGATTAGATGCTTTACAGTACAGTAGAGGATCTACTGCTTCTGTTTTGTCGCGGTGGTCCTTGCAAATTTACTCTCAGCAGAAAACGTGTTTTTACCAGCCAATTGTGAGTAATTATCACGTATAAACGAGGTACTGTCGTTACTAAACTAGCACCGGGTCCCCCATTTTTATTTCAAAATTTAAGTTCCTATGAGTACTGTCGTTACTAAACTAGCACCGGATCCCCCATTTTTATTTCAAAATTTAAGTTCCTATGACACAAACAATCGATAGGCAAATTTAAAAAAAATCTGTGTGGGTTCTGTGTAAACCTAAGGTGATTCCTCAGATTGCACTGCGCATCCTTTTACACCCAGTTATCGCTATAGGGCTTGGTATTGCGAGAGAGACGAATCATCGTTTTTCTCGGAAACGAGATTCAGGACACATCATTGTGTTCTCTTAATTTGAATGTATCGATCACCTTCTTTCTTTACAGCAAAAAAAGAACAATTTCTATTGCAGAGTAAAAAAGTATCGCCAAAAACGTGAATTTCATTAGCACTCGTAAAAGGAAATTGTGGCACTTTTCGCTTTGGTTTATCCCTATTTTTCTGCTCTCACAAATTGGATAGTGAATGATTCAAATGAGAACGTTTCTGAAAACTGATAATTTAAAGGATTATGGGGTATATCCAAGTAAGCAGAAAACAGTTTGAATGAAAATGAATGAAAATCTATTGTGAGTTCTACTTCGCTGTTTTACCGTAAGACAAAAGGTGCACTTGTCCCAGAAATCCACCATGGATATGCAACAGATCTTTGAAGAGAGAAATAAGAACTTTCTCATTATCCTTTGTGCCTTATGCAGTGCCAAGTTTTCCGCTGTTTGTCTCGTGGGTATTTTCGCCATTTAACATATTTACCCTGAACGCGTTCGATTGAAGAAAAAGTCAGTTTTATCGTTGCGGGGAATATTGCAAATTTCTTTCTGCACGTGGTAGTTACAACGATGTCTTCGGTTTTTGAAAATATACATATCTTATTAGACGTTTTGTTGTAGACAACCAGTAAAAATTATCAGCGATACTACACAAGAAAACGTCTAATAAGAGATTTGTTATCCAACACGCTAAATTGTTATGTCCGTGCGGGCAAATTTCTAATTTCTAATTTCTCTGGAGTACAAATACCGCGGGATATTTGTACTCGTTTGGGTCTTATTTGTACTCTAAGAAGCGCAGTTGGATAATAAAATGAAGCATTAATGTTTACATTAAATGAAAATCACTTTTAATGACAACTTGATTATCACATACATACGAGTGACAGCTTGGTAATAATTATAATAAAAAGCGAATGAGAAAGCTGTGAATTCAACTTTTTAGTTTCTTTTGTCCTAGTGCCATCGTACGTGTATTTCTGCGTGACTGGAACATCTGAGTGCCTGGTTTGAAAGACTGTCAAACTGCTGTCACCTGGCATCAAAAACCACCACTAGATAAGAAAACACTGTTAAGGAAAACACTGCATAATACATGCACTTTGTTCCAACACTCTGCCATTTGTTAGACTACGAGCAGTCCCTTTTTTCTTAGTCCGTCGAGTGCGGAGCGAAAACATGGCCGCGAGCTCCGCACTCGACGGACTAAGAAAGAAGGGACTGCTCGTAGTCTAGTCATTTGTTTTATTTAGTGTCGCAAACGTTTTGCAACAATGGTAGGCATCTTTTTAACATCTTTTCTAGACCTCTAGCAAAAATTCGTAATTATTTGTTGTTTTCCTCAAAAACTGCCTTACAAATAGGAACGTTCACTAGAATCAGTAGCGATATTTGGCTAGAAATAAACATCGCGAAAACACCTTCAAATTTTGCATGCTGGTTTGTTAGAATGTGCTAAACATTGTTCTCTATTTTCTTTCCCTGGTTGTTGCTCGTTTTAAATATAACGCTCAGTTTTAGCCAAACATCGCCAATGCCCCTCTTCCAACGAACCATTCAATTATTACAAGTACTGTAAACGTAATCTACCAAGGTCAAACTAGATTCACAAATCTCAAAATGTTTGTAAAATGTCAAAGAATAGGGGGTTGTTTGCAGTTTACTATCTCTCTTGATAATGTGTCTTGAGATAATTGAGCCAAAGTAAGAAGCATAGCCGATGGCTTGATTTAGACTGAGAGAAACAATGCGTAAATTCACAATTATTGGAATTTTGTTTGCCATTATTCATCAAACAGGTATATATTAAGTTGAGCCTCTCCAGGTAAATGGGTAATATGGAAACCTCTGTATCATGTGTATAATTATTATAGATCTCATTCCAAAATGGCCACTGATTTATGCACATAAAATTCTTTTGAATTTTGCTCATGCTGTCAAGGTAAGAAGGGTCACTTAGCATGCATTTAAAAAAATTATTTATCGAACACCATTTTGGAATAAGGTCTATATGTACACATGACATACATTATATAGAGGCATAATAACACAGGCAATCAGATCTACTGTAGCCCTTTGGCATTGTAAGCTTTGACTGTATATTTTGTAATTGTTTTCTAATTACACAAGAGAATGCGCATTATTTATGTTTCGCATTAACTACTCAAAGCAGGCATCAATGAGATGCTTGCTCCTGATGCTGTGGTTTTGTTTATCAAAATTAGTTACAAAATATTTTGCAATAATTTCAAAGAATTAGAAGTAATATATCAAACACGAGAAACAGTTTTTCATCACATTTCCACACCGAAAAGAGAGTTGAAAATAGAACATGCAGCAGAGAATTTTTTGACGAACTTCAAGGTGTTTAGAAATGTGATGAAACACTAACTACAGAGAAAAAAAGAAATAAAATTGTAAAAATCTATGCTAATTAAGATCACATTTCCAAACCACGGTTATGGTTCTGATTTCCTGAGAAATAAAATAATTACATTTATGAATATCCCAAAGTTTTAAAGGAGTATGCATCATGCATAATTTAAACAGAAATGAACATGCATATGATGTCTGTCTGTTAGTCAAAGGATACTTCTCTTGGTTCTTTTCTTGTACATGATCCTGTATCCACATTCACGACAACGAATAGGATCTCTGGATTTGATCTCATTTTCTGTGTGGCATTCTGAAGAAGACAACAGATACAAGTCTAGCATGCATGTGTGTAATTAGCTTCATGCAACACATGTTCAGAATTATGTCGTGAAGCACAGTATGCATGAAGTCCAGGGAAACTAAGAACCTCAGATGCTACTTCAAAACTATAATGCTGTGGTGTAAATTTATCTTTAGTTTGAAATGTTCCAAACCAGTTTGATTTTTGTATCAATTACAGGGGTTTCAAAACAAGGCAGTGGCTGCTGGAGTTCCACCGGCTACTTGACTATTATGCCGCCGGCTACTCTGGTCATAGCAATCAGCTTGTGACCAAAAACCTCACTTATAACAGCAGCCTAAAGAACTCTACCAGTCGTTGAGACCTACTTCAAAACATTTTGAAATCCCTGCACTTATGATAATCAATACAAGACGATGACAAATTAAAATCAAAGTTGCTTGAAAATTTTTAAACCAATGATACCGGTTGGTGGTAACTTTAAACCACAACGTTCATGTACAGCTGTAACAAAGTAAGATCTACATAGTCCCTGGGGTAGATACACCCTGAAAGTTTGGCACACCTCCTGAAATTCTTACCAGACGAAAATATGGGATTTTCCAAACCTATTTCAGAACCAACCAACAGATCAAAATGAATATTTTATTTCAGACCAAACCCTACCCAGGAAATGCTTCAAATTGGTAAACATTTAAAATTTGAGGAGCCCTTAAAATTCATTAAAGTTATTGCTGAATTTAGACATTTTGTTCCCCCAATGGGAGAGTCTTCGACCAAAAGATTGTTCAGTATTTGATAGAACAATCCATCACTGTCTAGCACTCAGGGATTTCAGAAGGGATTCCAAAATGTAGTTTGCTTATTCCTTGCCAATGGGTGTTAAAGGCCATTTCCAGTCCGTACTGCACAATCTCCGCCTGCAATGTTTATCAAGCCTCACATGACGAAATGTAAACAAACCAAAATGAAACAGAAAATTAGGGGTAAAAACTTGTACCTTTCTCGTCATTATTAACATCCGATATACATGCAAAACAATAATAAAGAGTAGACAAACCTCGACGATATTCTAAACTGACGTTTCAGCTCATTGCAAACTCCCAAACAAAACGATCCATAATGGCGGACTCAAAAACTTCATGTATGCAGTTACCAAAGTGTAACGCATCAACAAATTCAAAACAGAAATGCAAACAAATCCAGAGACTGCACAGTACGGACTGGAAATGGCCTTTAAAAGTTAAGAACTCTGCCATACAGGCTTTTTACTAACTGGACCACATACACAGTTATCCTTTTGTTAATGTAAGATTCTAATCAGGAATTTGCACAATTTGCTTTGATAAGTTACATGTATGTTGGTCTTAAAGAAAAATGGCTTGAGTAGTCAAGTTTGATTTTAAACTTTGTAATCATTCAGAGAAATTTTGACCAATTTCTTTTATGATGGCCTGTTTACCATTTAGAACTTCACGTTTTCCCCAATTTGTGGATGCAAATTGTTTTGGCAGATCAAGGTTCACTTCTTCTTCTTCTCTTGTGAACTTGCACCTGCTGTGAGATGCGATGAAACTACAATGCAAAACTTTCTCCGCTTTGTAACTATACAAAAGTTTAAGTTCTGTTTCTTCATAACTTTGAATCATGCATTCACGAAGAGTTAGAGCCTTGTGAATGATAAATTTATCGCAATTGCAAAGCCTTGTCCAGAATAGAATGCTTGCTTATTTACTTGTAGTTTTCATGAAGGTTAATCCGGATCCTTTGATTAACCATGACCAAATGTGCAGTGTAATTTGAAAACAGCTGGCTATGAAGAGCTCACATTATGAAACAGTTAAAGTTCATATATGTATTAAGTTATTTACTTCAAATCGTATGTGTCTTTCAATTTACCTACAGATGCAGAATCAATATTGAAAGCCTGTAGGTTTTATTTAAGTTGGCAGCATTATTTGCTTAGACAGGTAGTGCTTTTCCAAATTAAGTATTCTTGTTTGTAAAAGCACTGTAAAATTTTGCCACTTGAATATTTTTGATCTGTTGTGTTTCTGCAGTCAAGTGGGATACTCTCGTAATGAATTATTCCTTTTCTTGCTGGTTTTGTAACTATCTACCGTATTTACCCGTGTATTAGTCGACCTCGTGTATAAGTCGACCCCCTAACTTTGGGGCCAAAAACTAAGTTTTCTTTATTTTATTGGAAAACTTAAATATATTGTATTTCTTAGAATTATTGTTCAGGTAAGTACTACTGATATATGAAACAATCACAGCAAGTTTCATTGTGAAGTTTTAATATTCTCGCATGTCCGCAATCGTTTTAACAACACATGTACATGTGGGCATTTTGTCCATAATGTTTGAAACAGGCTTACAAAATCAGACATACTAATTGCAAACAAACCTTTCTAACTGTGGAAGATGAAAAAGCAGCTTTAGCAGGCATGCAAAACACCAAAGAAGGTCTTAAATCTTCGAGAATGCTCGATAAACAGCGTGTTTAGAAAACTTGGTAACCAAGCTACAAAATCGGTCGAGTATTGGTAACTGATGACTGCACGTGCTTACATCATGCCAGGTTACCAAGCAAGGAGTTCGAAGCGAGAAAGATGTTTTTCCTCAGCAGATTTACGGCTTTATGTTGCAGGAAATGTCAGTTCTTTATTCCGAAATTGTGCCAGGGAGTATCTTCAACCCTCAGCTCTACATAAAGCAGATAAATTTTAAAGCATTTCGTCTTGAACTGCGAATTTAGACGCAGACCGCTAAGCGAAGGACTTCGCGTTTTGTGTCATTGTTTGTAAGATGTTTTACGTAAGATTATAGACACAATTGTTATGCTAATTGTGCCGAATTTATTTTACTGGTGCTTGGGTTTTAGTTTTTGACCCATGTATAAGTCGAGGGCGATTTTTTGGACTGATTTTTAGGTCGTGAAAGGTCGACTTATACCAGGTAAATACGGTAAATATCTTCATTCAAATTAAAGGGAATCAAGTATTTAGGAGTAAGTGAAGAGTGTCTTTGTTAATGCCATTTTAATGTTAAATCTTTTGATCGCTAGTAAGCAAAAGCAAATCAGTGCTGTTAATAATATTGCACGCAGTTGTTTGCAATGTATTTCATGTCAGTTTACTATTAAAACTTTCCATACCCTGTAAAGTGTAATCCTTTATTCCAGTGGCTTACCTTTCACAAACTGATGCTGGCAGAATCTTTTCTGCATGAAAAAATTAAAGCCAAAGCAAAGTGTATATCTGCCAACTCCCTTGCATTAGTTGCAAGTCTCGCACCTGTGGTTCGAAAACTTTGATCTCATGCCTACCCACATCTATAGACCAATTTCTCACGCCTAGCTGAAAAACTTGAAATATTGTGGCATGTACTAAAGCCGGCAACACCGGAACACCCGAATTTTATTTTTGCTATAAAATTTTTTATTAACAGACTTACATATCATATACTACAGCCGAATCATGTGGTGCAGGAAGGCCCATCAAAATGCTCAAAAGTTTTGTAAACCGAATTAAACAGTCTTTGTCCAAATATCCAAACTCGCTCCGAAGAGCTATTGACCAACATGACTAATTAAAAGATTAGCTCTTACCTCCACAAATATAAATCATGGCTTGTTTGTTGGATCCTTGATTTTGTGTTTGTTGGCTCCCTTCCATTTTGGCTTACATGCATTAGAAAGGGCCGACTATTACAGCTGATTTACTAACAATAGCTTGCAGTGCGCAACTTTTTGCATGACAGGCTTACGTTCGAGTCGAAGTCGGAATAGCTGCGCTTTCTCTGAGCCCGCGATTTTCCTGGCCATGGTAAGTACATTATGTATGGAGGCACATATTTTACCCCGTGTGACCACAGGCAGTCCAAGTTCTAGATTGGCCTGAGTAGCTGGAGGTAGAGCGCTCGAATTCCGACAAATGGTTCATGGAGGTAGCCATACGATAAAATTGTCAATAAAAAAGACTTACCTTGTTCCATTTGTGTGTTGAAATAAAGTTTACTTTTAAGCGATTTTTGGCTTTTATCGGTGAAATAACCACACCACAAGCAAGCAACACACAAATGAAACAAGGTGAGCCTTTTTCATTGAAAAGTTTTACCGTATGACTACCTCCATGAATAATTTGTCGGAATTGCCACACATACCCTTATAATTTGAAGCCATATTGTTTGTACGTTTGGGCGGTCAATGGTTTAACAAAGGGCGCTTTCCGCGGTGCTTTTCTTCTGGAAATTTAGGGACAAGAACGAATGGTATAGAAATTTCATGGGAAATTGCAGTTTCTAGAAAATCTGGAGATGGTTGAAATTCCGAAATGCAAGCCATTCTTTCCAAAATTTTAGGAAATTCTATGCTTCATTCGACACTGCAAATTTCCGGAAATTCAAATCGGGATTTTTGGTCGAATAATCGGACTGCGCCCTTGACCAAAGTTAGGCTGTACAGAAGTAATGTTCTATCGGTGTTTCTCTATGGTTCAGAGTGCTGGAGAATGACCGAAACTGATAACCACAGGCTTACTCATACTCATACTCAATTTTTCTTGGACAAGTCCGTCCAAGGGGGAAAGGTGCAGCGAGGTTATCCCTATGTTAAGCACCAACCCGTGACAAGGCCAGACCACAACACCGGGAACCTCGTTCCCTACTCTTTGCGAGAAGTGCGTGGGTTCTTTAACGTCCCCTGCTTACAGTATACGGTTTTTCGTCCTTATCCGAGAAGACTAGAAGGTCTAACCATTTGCAGATGTCATAGCAAAGGCAGCACCTTCTCCTCAGTTATTTTGAGACCCTGAGTGTTGGTCCGGTCCCGAGACCTTCCGAACCCGAGACCTTCCGTACAACAGTCCGGCGCTCTACCAACTGAGCTAACCAGGCTTGCTACCTTCCACGCCACCTGTCTCAGGAGAATCATGTTAGGGTTCTCTCCACAGGGCAAGAAGAATTGGGAATCATTCTACGGCGAAGAAGCTGGAAATGGCTTGGACATCTGCTTCGAATGAAACTAACGGAGTCTACAGCGCATGTAAGAACAGCACCGACCTGGATTCCGGATAGTCTCCTTCGCAGCCGTTCCTCGATTCGCTCAGACGAATCTCTCTACTGTGGCCAATTCACATTATCAACCCAGTTGATAAAACCACAGGCCGCCCATACGTTGTATGTGATTTACGTGACATTATGTAAGAGAATATATGAGAAAAGTTCAAAAATTGCCCTAAGTTCTACGTGTGAAAAAGAATGAAAATAAAAATGAATTACCTTGTGTTTTCCTTGTCGTCTCTATGGTCCTGGGATCGATTTGAGGACATTTAGGCGAGTTTACCTTCTGAGGTTTTGCCTTTTGCCTTTTGCAAAACCTCAGAAGGTAAACTCGCCTAAATGTCCTCAAATCGATCCCAAGACCACAGAGACGACAAAATAACGCAAGGAAAACACAAGGTAAGAGCCTGATTACATGAGCCAGGCTAGCCGGGCTTGTTTTCGTTTGCCGAGGTCTCGGCACATCTGTTAAATGCAACAAAAATCGACTTCGCGATTACATGACAACCGGGCCAGCCCGGTTAGCCGACAAAGCAAACCATCCCGGCAAACCGGACCAGCCCGGCTCATGTAATCAGGCCCTAAGTCATATTATTTTCATTCTTTTCCACACGTAGAATTTAGGGCAATTTTGGAACTTTTCGCATATATTCTCTTACATAATGTCACTTAAATCACATACAACGTATGGGCCACCTGTGATAAAACCAAATTAGATTGTTCTGGTTAACCGCTGACCGACACGTAGTCAAAGTCAAAACACAGGACATTGGAGACTTTCTTTTCCTCTTGTTCACTTTTTCGCTTTGATATGGATCATTTGTTTCTGTGACTATACAATACTTTCATTGTTTTATCTCATAACCAGGCACAGCTTTCAGCGAAAGTGCCAAAATGTCGTTCTCGAAGAATCTTGCAGGATTTTGGGCTGTCGCCGAAAGCAGCCGAAAGGTTTAGTCGATTGTGAAATAAAGATTTTTGTGTATTATCCAATGGTTCTCGTGTGATTCTGCTGTGGTACCTTTGGCGACTAGTTCCAACTCTATAAATTTCAGTGGTGATCGACTGGTGGCAGAAAGGTTTTTCGAAGAGTTCTATAACACTATAACTCCCTTTTGAGGAACGTTAATTTCACGAGTTTACATTTGTCGTTCGCGACACAGTTATGTCCAAAATTCGTTGAAGTTTAATATGGTTGACTGTAGCTGAGTGATAATCTTAACACCAGGCAAGGGGCATTGGAAAACTACTTACAAAAGACCAGCTGCCTTTATATGTTCTGTTGTTAATCTCGTTGTTCATTCTATATTAATGTTATGCTTAATTTTACTTATTGTTGTAGTTGAAAGTAAAGGACTATAAATATTATATCTGCATTTGTTGTTATTTTTCATTATACCTTTAACATAAAAGAACACTAGAAACTAACACTGAGCAATTAAACCATTCTCATTTATGGTCAACGTAATTGACTTGCATACAATGTCCTTCACTTATGTTACACGCTATTAATTCCAGAGCAATTGCTTGTTGTTTATAACTCAGCAATTAAACCTTGGGACTTCAACGCATCAGGTTGCACATTATTTCTCAAGTTAGAAGTTTGTACATTGCATATATTGCATAATTCTATATTATTGCTGGCGAGCGTTAGCGAGGCAGCACACTATCCAAAATTTTTTCGCATGCAAGACTCAAAGCCTGCGCCGTAGATTATTATCCGGGACAATTGAAACGACAATCATGCGCACATCACATGGCTGTCATATCATCCGGGATCCACGCCTGAAGATCACTTTGCACGTGAAAATTTTACGCACGCTGTAAGACGCTTTCGAGATGCCGTTGACGTTGCCAATTTTTGCCATAAAACAAGTAGATGAGCATTTTCTAAATGTCTTCATTTGCTTGTGAATTTAATATTCATCAAGGTCACGAACGTTTAATGATGAATCTCGAGCAGGAAAAGATATCAATTTGTGTTTGGCTGCTTTCCTGTATGATCAATGTTTGCTGATTACAAATATGCAAATATCAAGCGTTTTTATCTCCCGCGAGAATACACTGTCTGCTGCTCCAAGTTACCATCATCTCCAGTTACCATTTCCTTTTTCAGGGAAACGTCTTTAAATTCAATTCTCAGGCCTCAAACTGTTAGTTATCTAATTTGCATACACAGAAATGTGAATATCTTTGGAACGAAAGAAGATATTGAGAAAGGAAAACACCATTCTTCCTCATTTTGAAAAGGTTTTTAATTAAGTAATTTTTTACTTCATGGACTACATGTAGCTCTTTAACGTTATTTTTGCCCTAAACAGGGTCAGGGTCCAAACATGGGTCAAGTAGCCTCCTTCCCTCACGGGCTTGGGTAGTGTAACATGGCTAACGAGAATAGACACAAAACTGCAAGCCGGAAAATTACTAAATGACCCGTTCACTTTATCAAGTTCCGTACTCTCCCCAAATCACGCCTTGTTGTGTCAATTTCTTGTGAAATAATCAAACATTTAAACATGTACAAAGGAATTAGCATAATTAGACTTAATTAGTTAATTTGGTCAGGGGTCGTGTATTCAGTAAAGTGATCCAAGGAGTAACATAATGGGGTTTGCTGACATCCATTGTTTTAGTGTCAGAGTATCGAATTATATTCATAGCAAATTCCAAGCCATCATAATATGCAAGAAGCCGGTCAGAACGTAGAAGATTAATCTCGCGAAAACCGTCACATTGATTTTGATGCATTTCCGTGAGGAAATTCGTGGGTAGATTATCAAACATTTATATGGAAATCAAGCTTCGTTTTCAAACCGACTCATGTCCCGGCTTTTTCATGGATCGTTTTAAACGCTCGAAGTTTCCACTCAGCAAACATCTGGATGGTCGACACTGGCGAAGCGAGACGGACATTCAACAGTCGTCGCTTCCACCAATTGAGAAAAAGAACACGAAGGTTATAATCAATACCAGCGGGAAACAATTTTGTCCCAACAGACCACCAACCCCTAGCCCGGGTAGAGAACAGGAAACATTGTTTTCGTGGGGAAAAACATCAAGAATATCGCCATCAAGCTCATCTCAAAGGCTCTCTCTGTCTCTTGATTATAGGGGCGCTTATTCTCGACGCTACAGTGCTGGATTTGCAGATAATTCTCCTGAAGCTGAGTGGAGCCCACGACCGTGTATCCGAAGCCTTCCTGCGAGCCCGACAGTACAGCGAAGCCACAGACTTCATCGCTCTTTACGAAGGTTGTCGAGCGATTCCGAAAAGGTTGATGAAAAAGTTAAGGATGATCGAATCATGAATTGGATTCGTGATGTTTCAGAGAAAACTCTTCGTCACAATAGTCATGATGAGGAAGAAGACAATATATTTGAATGTGGCCAGGAAAATGATGACGACTCAAGTGTTGCTGGCCTTCCTGTGATACAAGAGGGGAAAAAATATAATGGAAATATGCACACAAGCCACTTCTCGACTCCTTGCAATTAACTCCAGCTAATTGTCTTTGCCATTAATAAATTTAAGACCCGGCACGTATCGAAATGGAACTCAACTGAGACAGCAAAGCTATCCCAAGCAAATCCCGGAGAGAATCTTGAAGGCCCTGGATTTAGTTGCCTTTGTGTTCTAGTCGATTGGTGTCTTGTGTGAATGTTCTGTAATGCATACTTACACCCGAAGTGAATTTCTCAGAGCTCTCGAAGTATGGTTTGATGGGTTTTATACCGGCTGTACGACAATTTCTGAAGGGAGGTTTCAAAGGTCACACGGCCACTTTAATAATAGTGTTCAGTCGTAAACTTGTCCAGAGAATTTGTTTTAAAACATAAGTTTATAAAAGGACATTTGTTATTCGGTTTAGTATGAAAGCTGTTTCAGTTTCAAGATCTTCAGTAGTTTGCACTAATAATGAACGTTACGCTTGAAATCAGCTGCAGCAGATAAGCCGGTCAAGTACTTGCCCTTGATAATCAATACATTTTCCATAATGGAAGAACATACAAGCTGTATCGGTCCGTACTTCATTGTCTTTCTCTCAGCAAAGCTTTACAAAAAGAAAAAAGGTTTAACCGAGCCTTATCATTTTAATTCGTATAGCGCGAACATTCTTGTTCTATCCCCCTCGTAGGTTCGTTTCCGACTCAGGTCTGGCTAAGCTTGAGGGCCCTTTTCCTTTCCGTGTTATCTTTCTTTGATGGGTTAAGATTACGACCAGCAAAGTCTTCCTTCAGTTCGACATCGATTAATTAGTGCGTGCGAAAACGTGATTCTTTCACAGTCCATTAATCTCAGATAACACGCCATGTCTAACATCAGAACTCTTGTCTGAAATTCATATTTAAAATAAACACAAGGTCAAAAAGGTTGTCAATTTTAAAATATTAAATGTCTAAATATGTCTAAAAGAGAACGTCGGTCGGAGTAGAGAGGCACTGGTAGAGGAACGGCAGGTGATGTTAATTTCCACACTGGGCACACTCCGACCCCATTTATAAAGCACAATTTGAACGGTAAACTGTTCATGGGTTGCTTGTAAGAAGGAAAAGTCTGCTTATGAGTCTAGGTACCCATCAGGATGGATGCTAGTCCATCGCAGGGGTAACCCCAGCGTTATTTTTGCCGGTACCCATTTATACACCTGAGAGAAGAGAGGCACTGTGAGAGTAAAGTATCTTGTCCAAGAACACATCGAACTCGGATCGTCCGATCCGAAATCTAGAGCACTTACCATTAGGCCACCGCGCCTCCCGTGCTTGTAAGCTGCTAGAAGACTAGTTAAAATCAAGTGTGGCTTTGGGTGATGAAACAATTGAAACGTTTGCAAAAGAGTAGGAACTGAAGAACACATTAGTTAATGCGGGCATCAGCGGCCATCCCGTGGGGTTAACCCCTGGCCAACCCACGGGTATCGGCTAGAGGATCTGGACTTTGCTGATGATATCGCTTTTCTCTCACACAACCACCAGGAAGCTAGCACGGCTTGCAAAAATCTCAGCAAAGGCGGGCCATAGGATCAGCAAATCCAAGACAAAGGCGTTGAGGCTTAACACCGGAAATGCAGACAGCAGAGAATTGGATGGGGAAGCAGTTCTACTGGATGGGGAAAGCACTTCACCTACCTTGGAAGTAACATCAGCAAGGATGGTGGATCTGATCGGGACATTCAGGTGAGTATTGGTAAGCCTGTATGGAGATCAAAGATGATATCCAGAAAGACCAAACTACGGATATTCAATTCCAACGTGAAGTCGATCCACCTGCTATGGCTCAGAGAAATGGATAGTAACGAAATCAACCTCCAACAAACTACAGTCCTTCGTCAACAGATTCTGTATCTACTGGCCAGAGGTCATAAGAAATGAAGAGTTGTGGGCAAGAACTGGAAAGGAAGGAATCGACATCCAGGTTAGAAACGCAAGTGGGGATGGATTGGGCACACCCTCAGAAAAGCGACCAGCAAATGTTGCCAGACATGCACTGAGGTGGAACCCGCAGGGGAAGAGAAACCAAGGACGTCCCAGGAACAGATGGAGGAGAACTGTGGACGATGAAGTACGCAAAGGAGACTACTCCTGGAGGCAGATCGAGAAGCTAGCCCAAAACAGAACGAGATGGCGGGCAGTTTCCATGGACCTATGCTTCACAGGGAGTGGAAGGGAATAGGTCAAGTAAATCTATATTCTCAGACTTCATCCATTAGTGTAGTTATGTAGTAGCTCTCGTGAAACTGTAATTCTACTGGTCCTACTGTAGCTGCTCCTGTTGTTTTGTTCTATAATTTTATAATTCTCTCGAAGGATTGGGAGTCTTGCAAGAACAGCTGCGCGGCCCACTTTATCTGTTGAACTCCTGTGAAACCCTCATTAATAGTGGCCAAAATACAAGCCGGTATAAGGCTCCAATATGAACAGCCTCTGAGTGGTACATATATAAACGAAATAAACTATCAAAGTTTTACAGTTTTTCACAGATTGTACACTCGCACGACAGGCAGAAACCAATATTAATAGCAATCTGTCAAAAGCCACTACACATGAAATCTAACTGCTTTCTAAACTCGCTCGATATCTACAAAAGGAACCTCTTTGACCTTTTTTACAATGTAATATTGAGATGACTACACCATCCCGTTCAATAGCAAAATGATTCTCTTAACCACAATGTTGTACGGTCACAGTTCAGAATTGAAAACAAGACAATGGACAACATTCACTAACTCGTTTAATGGGCTCGCTGACAGACTGTTTCTTGAATCCGAGGACTTAAGATATGATACTACATTGTTCTCCTCGGCATTTCCGTTTTGTTTCCTCTGCACGTTTGGGGGTAATCCAGTCCATTCTCTTTTCTTTTCTATTTGCCCACTGCTCTTGGGACTCAGCCAAGTAGAGCATTAAACTTCACTGGATCCTGTCATGTAGTGAGCACATGTATCAGATGCGGCAGCATTCACTCCGGCTCTATAGCTAGTACTAGACAACCAACACAGTCCACGTTACTAAGGAAACGGGGACGGAAAACTGGTCCCACTATCACCAAGCATTCTGATAAACAGGCACTACACTGAGCTCTCCATGTTTAGTCCGAGTCATACTCCGCTGGCCTTCTCCATGGTTGGATTTGAAATAACTCTTCAGCTGAAATAAAAACGATATATATTAAGAGATGTATAACTACATGCGATAAATTAAATTGTACTTCGTGCTAGCAACTTTAATGTTCATCTATATCTGATTGTCTGAGGGAAAGGAATTTATCGTGGGGAGGAGAGACTCTCATATGAAAGGGACAGCCATGGTCATCGTCTTGTTTAGAAATAAGAGGTGTAAATTAAAGATTTGGTTGAAATATATTTAAGGCTGTCTGTTTCACAGATAGACTATACAGTGGTTAAGGTGGCTTGACACCCTAAACAACAAGGTTTTTTTCATTTTGTTCAAAAAGCTTTAATCGTATGGGGAGGTTTTATTGTATATTGTTGCTTTGGTAACCAGTCAAACCCTTTCAAACTACCGTTTTATAGCATTGGCACTAAAAGGTTCCTGTACTTTCAGAAATCAAGATTTGACCTTCAAAAAACATATCATGTGAATTTCTGCTTCACACCGTGCAATGAACCAAGCTTTCAGCGCCTTTCACAGGCTTTAGTTTGATATTACCTAAGTTTGAACCACGCCCAGTTAAAATGTCGCAATTTTTATGGTTTATTGCAGGAAGATACTATTGGTCTTTCAATACCCCACGTTTCAGGAAATCCTGTTAAATACCTTTGAAATGTTGGCGTGAACTCAGTCGCTTCAACAGTAGACATTTGAGCAAAATGCACTTAATTAAGTTTCTTGTCATGTTTTAAGCCATTAACAAGTCATCGCTGAAGGGTGCCAACGTAACAATATTTAGATTTAGATGGAGGGGGAGTGCACACGCTATGCTGCTTTTCTACCAAGTACCATTCATGTATGTTAAAATTAATCTATATTTTTAGTCATTTTCCGTATGTAAACAACCGTTGCTATGAACGTCACATTCATCGAGTGGCAAGTTCGGAAAAATCGTTTCAAAATATTTTAATCAAGTGTGTGTTTTCCGAAAATTGACTTTTTCGTCGACATTGTCATATTCAAGGCTAGTGAGCCACCTTAAGATGAAAAACACATTTGGAAAAACCATCTACTTGTAAAACTACATCAAATCTTTAAACATATTTCTTATGTACTCTCAAGCATACTGGTACCTAAAAATCGCCCAAAATTTTCAAAATACTCCAAAATACACATTCATGTTTTGAGCATAGTTTTGGACTGCTTGAAAAGAGATATTCCAGTAAACACATGTTACGTTAGTGGCATGGCGTAAAAATGCAGAATTCAGGAGTGCTCCTGCTTTAAACTTAGTAACGGTTATTCCAATATACTAAAAGCGACAGCAGTAACTGTTAAGGAAAATGCCACATGTGCAAAATCACTTCACCACCAGGCTTCAACACCTGTGGAAGAGTCTGTTATAAGGGGATTGTTTTTCAAAATTTTGCTCTTCACATGTGCAGCTACTCTAGATGATGTTCAGTAGTTGTGGCAGTTAATTGCAGTGGCAGTTTAGCCCTTTGTTGAAGAAAAATGGAGGATTGTGGGTCGTGCATGTGTTTCTTCATCAAATTTTTTATTTCCCAGAAGCACGCAGGCAAATTCTAGCCCAAGAAACTGTTCATTTGCCGTGTATAAACACCCACTGTATGATTGAATCCTGTGGGATGAACTAAAATTGTCTACCTGGTGGATCTCTGGTATGTCTAGCGTTGCCCAGCATCACTGCAGAAGGCTTTATTTCAGGAGCAGGAGGTCGATTGGCCTTAACAGGAGTGATTGATGACTGCACTGCCCAATCTGGCCGACCTGTTCTTGTGTCAAACTTTGTACCACCAGCCTCGGATTCAGGGGCAAAGTTTGCCTGACAATAGAATTTAAGTTTCTTTTTTCAGCATGACAAAGTTCACAACCAATTTTACTCAACCCCTTTTCTACATTTTATGGGGTTGGATTAGGAGGGTGAACCAAGTAGGGGACTACGTGCCCCGCATACCCCCACTGGCCAACTCGACCAAAGGAGTGCAAAGCACGCAATATTTCAAGTTTTCTAGCGAATAGGTATAAACAATATTTGTTACCTACAAAAATTTTATGGCCACACTGCCCCTATTTATCTTAAAAACTTTTAGCTGTAGAAGTTGACAATTGTCTTGCTTATATACAATACAATACTTTATTAATTCTCCCCAAGGGGTTTTTCAGTAAATGTATACCAGTTGTTAAATTTTGATTACACAACTTTAAGATCTCTCTGATCACCTTGTTGGTTACAGCCTGTATATTGTGAGAAGTGTTTGGTAATGCAACACAGTCAGACTAGATCATTAACTTACAGTTGCAGAGCGTATCCTTGGTTTAGACGATTTAACTGTAGCTCCTTTTTTGTGTGTTTGCTGATGATCATCAGTTATATCCACGTTTGTTGAGATGTGGCACCGCCTATAACAAATAAAATAAAACAAGTTCTGCTGACTACGTCCCCTGAATGGCTATCATGAAAAGCCTGATAAAGCCAAGGGCTGTATGAAGGAAAAAAGATAATTTATAGCGGTCTGGATTCAAAAACTAAAAGTAAAGTTACGGCAGTAGGCCATGGAACCCTGACATTGAGCCTTCAGATTTAACAATCCTCCCCCTGTACATAAACATGATTGCCTTATTCATAAATAGCCATCCTGCACGTTGTCATTTGATATCACATTACCAGGAGGTAGATAGGTACTAGGTAGATAGATAGATAGGTAGATTTTGCTGTTCAATGACTGGACGCTGTCCTAACCAGCCTCATCTTCACATGTTCTTGCCCACAATTGTGAGGCCATCCGAGGGTTAAAAAGCAACATGTTACATGGCCCTGAAACTAGCAATACAGGAATTTCTAAACAGCGACACGATTATGCCGCTAAAATGCAATAGCAACACAATCAGGGACATTAGAAAGTTGTACATTTATCAATAATTGTTAAAACGTTAGCTAGTACATGTACAACAAATGTAGTGCCAATCAAAGTAACTTAGAAAGAGCTCAGAGTTTCAAACTTTCTTGGGCAAATATATCCCCATACCCCCTAACAGCGTAACCCTTCACCAATTGGAAGATTCTGCCTACTGAGTCTGATTACTGAGCCCTAGTAATTAGTTTCTTGTGAGAAAGCAACGGTGGCCCCAACATACTGTCAGCATTTTGTTTAACCATGGTTACACTTGATAAAGCTGACACCTTAAATTCACTTTGGATTTTCCTTGATCATCTTTATAGATTGAATGGCATAAGACTAAAGCCAAAGTAATTACTCTGGCCAGTCACAGAGCATGCAGGCAATACAGTAAACAAAATTAATCAAAACTTAAAGTAGCCAGCATGGTTTTGGTTTTACTTCTAATTGGTTGAGAAAGTGTTAAACTGATCACTATTAACTAAACAGCATACTTAATACGAAACCAAAGCAAGGGTAAATTACTTTAGAAGCTCAGGTGAAAATTGTTGATAACTATTTGTGACATTTGCCTGACCTGCACCCTCCCACATGTCCATCAGAGGAAACTCTTCTTTTGATGTCATTGGGATGTGGGTCAGGCCCCCTCCAGGGAGGAGCCGGGTCGTAATCTGATGACTTCTTGTTGGTCTTCCTAAAAACACTGCCTTTACTCTGACTTCTTGATATTGTTTTGTCAGTAGGAATCAACTTTGGAGATCCTGGAGGAGACTAATGATTTAATGATTTCATGTAAATTTGGCTTTAAAGAATAAACCAGTCATTGATATAATAATCGTTAGTGGTAATAAGTATCGGTTATTGAGGGCTCAGGTAACACCAAAACAGGTCCATGCTCTCTTGTGCAGGTTTGTGAGTTGATTGATTTGAATTTATTCAGCTTCTCAGAAAGTATTCATTATTTGATGTCATGATAGTTGACACAGCTAAGATGGTCAGCCATTTTAAGTTAATAAATTCATATGATGTCATAATTAATGCGGGCATGGTTTGGAGTTTGTTATGATAACCCTAAGAATCAATCCAAACAGTGCTTAAAATGTTTATGCACAGATGTTTCAGGTCTGGGAGTTAGTATTTTACTTTATATTATTGGATAAGCTTGGTTGTAATTATAAAGCTCTCCATTTGTTATTTCCTAACTGTTCTTTCACATGTTGAGCTTACATTATTTTGGTACAGGCAAAGTGCATGTGCAATTATTATTACTGTAGCCATGATCTTACCTTCGGTCTGATATACTGCAATCCTCTTACACACTCAAGGTAATGTCTCTTCCAAACTCCTTGTTCAAAGGGAGTAGGTACAAATGGTAAAATCCAGCCAAACTTAAAACACTTTGGCATCCAGATCTGATCAAGCTCAGACAAATACTTCCAGAACCAACACACCTGAGAACAGCGGCAAAGACTTCGAGGATCCAAAAAAGACATTATATACACTGTTATAACTCGTGGAAGTTTACGTGTGAAGTCCACGTGAGTGATGGGGATTTTGTCATCGATCAGTGAGAATGTGTACTGTAGTTGAGAATTCTTGCACTTTGATATGAGGATTTCAAGCATTGTCTTTCGCTGGGCATCTGACCACCTGTCAAACTACAAGCAATACAAAAACAAGTTACACTCTTGATATTCTATTCTACTCAAAAAAGAGAAAAAGTTTTTCAAAAACCTGAAATTGCACGAGCCGTTTTATTAATAATATAAACATGAAAAATTCACCTGGAGGAAGTGTCGGAAGATCTTATTGCAGACAGGTCGCGAGCATCTGATGTGGATTTGACACTTTATTTACTGATTGGCTGGTGAAGATCAGCTGATAATGCTATGAACTGAAAGCGGTTCGTTTAAAACATTTGCAATCATAATCCAGAATTTCGATGTGTAATTTGCACTGGTATTACACTTTTCGCACTGGTATATTACACTTTTTGCACTGGTGTTACACTTAAACTGTGCTTCTCTCAGCCAATCAGAATGGAGTAATTTTTTCATGTATATTATTATTATTGGCTTAAATGCACATAATATAGTACACATTTGAAAAGTTGACATTTAAGAGAATCCCTCCAAACCATACAAGCTCTCTTAAATTTCAACTTCCATAAGTGTGCTATATATTTGCAGTTACATCATCATCATCATCACCATCATCATTTATTTATTTGCCACATTGTGAAGGATTATTAAGTTACAATAATCCAAGAAACCACCAGGCTTATAGGAGGAGGCCACCTCGATTATCAGAATATTTGAAACTTAGGCTGTGACACTGGAATAGTACATAGGTTGCTGACCAATCAGAGTGCACATAGTATCTCAGCTATTTTATAAATGAAAGCAAATATGAAATGTCATAACTGCAGGTGAGTAACCCACACTTTAATATACATACATTTTGTGTATTCACTTTATATTCTAACTTATGCTGTGAATTCAATTTTATGACTCAATTGGATGACGTCTCAGAATATATTATTTTTCTCTCACCGCTTGAATATCTTCACTCCGACTCTGGATACCCAAGACAGACTTGTCTAGAAAGGCTAGCACACTTTTAATATGCTTGATTGGCCTAACATGAAATGAATGCAGTTTGATAGCATAAGCTATCTGCGATCTGTACGTTATTTGGCGTATGCAAATATTTAGAAACATACTTACCCAGTTGCTTACAAGCTCTTTCCTCTCTTCAAAGAGCTACAACAGAGAAAAATTCTCGTACTTATCTTCACAAATTTGCAATAAATAGCACACCAAAGGAGTTATGAACGTTTAAACAAACACAGACCTTCTCATTCAAATCCTGTTTTAACGGCGTCCAAGAGCTTTTAACTCCTGAAGGGTTGTTTTTTTCCTTGATTCTCGAGGCCAATGGGCTATTTTCTTTTGCTTTGAAGCTCTTTGTTTTGGCATAAGCACTGGAGGAAAAGTCTACAGTTCTGACAGACATGTTAATTTGAAAAATATATATATATATATTTTATTCGACAAAAATATACTAACCCGTTACAAAGCTATGTTGGGTGGATATGTCATGTATGATGCGGCAGGTATATATCTGGCTACACTTAATTCATCCATACATGAAGTAGCTACCCTCACTCAGCCTCCTTATCACCAAACACACCGAAAAGAGTTCGGCTAGCATCTCGTAGTAAGGGAGCAGTAATTAACTATTTGAGAAGGGGGTGGGGGTATTATTTCAAATATGAGGGCCCAAAAATTTTAGCACCTAGATCATTTGGAAAAAGAATATAGCGGAATAAAACCACAGGCCTCCCAAGCTAAAAATACGTGGTGTATGGGACAGCTTGTGTATATAGAGAATTGTATGGGAAAGTCACCGATCGTAAAAAAAATTGTGTAAATAACTATGTTATCTGACAACAAAGATTTCCCATCTGAAATGTGTCGCCTTCTTGTCTCTTGTGTCGATTTTGAAGCTATTGTGACGCCATTTAGGGAAGTTATTCGAAATCGTTGTCTCTTCTTCTTTCCTTCTTTCTTTTATAAGGAGAGACAACTATTTCAAATAACTTCACTAAACGGCGTCAGAATGGCTTCAAAATCGGCACAAGAGACAATAATTTCAAGCGAGTCTGTTCTTAGCACCTAAGCCATTGTAAGCGTACGGGTAATTTTTGGCCAGGGAAGGGGGGTGGGGGGGGGGGGGGTGAACCATCTGCCAAAAAAATTCTCCCAAGTTGCCTTGCCCAAATTTCTCTTGCTGCCCAAAAAGTCTGAGTTGCCCAAAATTCGGGGGGCTGCAGTAAATAGACTAATGCACATACCGAACCTTGGCAAATTGTTTGACACATGGTTTTCACTTCACCTTGGCAATTAAGGCAATTTCTACTGCATTATGAATTTGGCACTTTAGTTGGTTTGAAAAGCCATATTAATGAGGCAACTAATAAATTATTTTAAAAGGCCAGCGGTAATGCGTAACAGTTCGTTCAAAAGCAAGGAAGACGTTTGTTGTAAGGAATATAGCGAGTTTCGCCCACATCGTTTCGCCCAGAACGAGAATCGTTTCGCCCAGAAGTAGAAGTAACTAAAAGGATAGTAGCGCCTTGCAAAAAATCTCACTCTTTCACATGTCGGTAGAATTTGAAAATAAAATTGAAGTTTACTCTGAAAGGTGCATGTCCAAGAACGAACGTTGTATAATGCCGTGAAGAACTTCACTTGTCCCGAGACCATAAAAATGTTGTAAGGAAACAAGTTGTCACTTCCACATTTAATAGAATTTGAAAATAAAATTGAAGTTTACTCTGAAAGATGCTTGTCCAGATCGAATTTTTAGCCGCGTGGCTGTAAGCTCGCGCGGATCTAGTTTTGTGTAATGCCGTGAAGAACTTGACTTGTCCCGAGACCTGTTGAAACGAACAAGTTGTCACTTCCACTGAGAATCGAGTGGAGATTGGTGAGGTAATCAGACGTCTACGGCTTTTACAGCTCTTTATAATTTACCGTTCAAAGGAGCCCTTCAAAAATTTTTCTTGGTTGAATCATTCGTGTTCTTGTCTTGGATGATTGCATCGCCAAACACAACAACGAGACGACGATATTCTAACCTTTTGTGAATAATTTCCGTGATGCGCCGAGTGTTTCAAAGCAACGTCAAAACAAGTTAAAAATTCAAAATTTCTTTCAAGAGCGTAATAATATTATAGTAAATTGAACAAAAAGCCGGCCGCTGAGCTACTGCTCTCGCCAAAGCATCGCGGCAAGTGCTTGTGGAAACCAAATATTTACGAAGTGGTTCGTTTCAAGAATGAAAGTCATTATAAACCCGAAACTTTTAGACCGCACGCTTTGTCGGAGTCAGAAAAATTAACGCTCTTACCACCGTAAAGAGAATTCAAGAGCTGACGTTTCGAGCGTTAGCCCTTCGTCGGAGCGAATCAAGGAATTGTGCGTCGTGTGTTTTTATATACAGAAAGATGGAGCTTCGCTATTGGCTGGTGCCTGGTAACGTGAAAACTTCGGAATAAATCAGTTGAATGAAAAGCGTTCGTTGATACCGTGAGGATTAAGAGTGCCGATTTGAAAAATAAATTTTGTTCTAGAGTTTTACGGCTTTCCGTGTTTCCTTGGTGAAGGGAAAGGCCGCAGACTGCCATATGTTGCTTAGAATGATTTGGGAGATTGAAGTGTCTCGCGACCGGTTTCGATGCATGATGGATATCGGATATCAAATTTTCTATCGAAGGCAACAGTTTATGCACCAGTGTGCACTACAAACCCACAGATTCTCATAGCTATTTGTTGTATTCATCTTCACATCCATCACATGTCAAGAATTCCATTCCTTATTCTCAGTTTCTTAGACTTCGCCGTCTTTGTAGTGACGACTCTGATTTTTCCTTAAGCTCTTGAATCTCTTTACGGTGGCCAATTGACATTATCAACCCAGTTGATAAAACCAAATTATATTTTCCAAGAAACAACGGCCAGGGAACTGGGAAGGGGTTTTGGTCGTCCATTTTGATTCGGTTCGCGTTTATTTAGTTTTTTGGTTGGTGCTTGCAACTTCAAGAGGCATTTTTTCTCACTTGAAGATGCTGTCAACTCAGAAAATCAGAGATGTGTGTTTCAATGCAGGATAGATATCGATAATCGAGGCGAAGTATGTACGTAAGCTATCTTACGAATCTCGACGTGACTCGTCAGAAATAATTCTAGTCGGATCAGAGATTCGTATCTGTACTTAGCTCGTTCAGTTATGGTTTGGGTCTGGGAGGAGATTAGGTCAGTTTAGGTCTGGGCGAAACGAGTTTAGGTCTGGGCAAAACGCGTATATGTCTGGGCGAAACGCTTCATGGGCGAAACTCGTTATGGGCGAAGCCCGCGGCTACCGTTGTAAGACGTTTGAATGCATGGTTAGCTCAATAAATCACAACAGATAAGCACTGTCTGTTTTCTTACCAGTAATCACTACCTTTCTCTTGTAACATTCTCTCGAATAATCTGTTTCTCAAGATATCGACAAATAAAAACATTCTTGCGGAAAAAGAACAGCACTCATCCCAGCACGTTAAAACAATTCTCACAACCACACTACAACAAATGTACGGCCATTAGTAACGAGAATTTGAACGTTGTTGATTACTTGCAGTAAAACTAGTAAAAATATCACGTGTCTATTAATCTTCACACAGCGTGTAAATCTTTGCACAATGTGAACTGCTAAGAACGCAAGAAGTTCCTTAGTTCTTAATTCTTTTCCACACGAGTTTGTCCGCGGACTCTCAGACTGTTTTTTGATGTTTTCAATTCCTGTCTAATCGGGTTCAAAATTCTGCCACGTCTTGTTCTGGACTCATAATCCGCCTGCTGTTTTAATGAAGTGGTCATTTTTTTCTTTTCAGCAAAGGAACTTCCGGCGGAAGTTTTTAATGCCTTTGGCTTGGAATAAGAGATCTGTAAAAAGGGAGAATCAGCCTGAGCGTACGACTGTAGTTGGCTGTATTTGTTTTTATGTAGCAGTGTATCGTCGTTAGGCAGCTGGTTGAGCGCGGTATCTCTGTTCATAAGTTCCCCGTGGCCACTGTATCCTATCCTTGGTATTCTTCGTTGCCATAGCTCCTCATAGTTAAACTTGCTCTCCGCCTTCCATCTCAAACTTGCAATAAAATCTTCCGGTCTATCAAAACGCGGGTCTAACAAATTTATTTTAAGTTCGTCTTGAAAGAATCTCCGCGCAATTTCTGTAACTTCGTCAGGGTTAGTTAAGTCGATTACGTCTGCTGCATCAACTTGCCTCGCCCTGTTAACCCCGGGCGACGTAATTTTTCTTTGCCCAAATGATCGTTGACTCAAAGCAATGCTCGAGTGGATGCGGTTGCTTCCGACAAAGGCCGAGCCTTGGCGCTTTGAGCGCCACTGATCCATTGGCGATTCAGAGAAGCTTCTGATGAGCGGCGGTTTTAACAGTCTTTTTGCAGTTGCCGCTCTGCGAGGACTGCTAGAATCTTTCAGCATCGCCATAGAAGCTTTGTTTTCGTCGGTGCTTTCTGCTTCGTATATAGCTGAACGAACTAGGTTATCGTTCTCTTCTTCTTCATCGTCTTCGTTTATCTTTAAAGCTTTGCGAAAGTCTTGAATCTTCTCGTCGTTCTTTTCTTCGAAGATGGAGGGAAGAAAATTATTCCTCGCCCGCACCATGTCTGCCACAGGGCTGTTCTTGTTATTAGAATTATTAACAAATGCTGCCATCTGAGCGGACAACAATTTCAAAACCTTGGATTTGACGATGGATTTAGTGGATGAAAAATAACTGTTTGAACGGCGCGTGTAATTAAATCTAAAGTTATTACGCTTCGAAATGAAAAATACGTTCTATTCCCCGGAGGTTTGTCCCTTTATGAACAGTCGGTGTAATAACCTCAATTAAAATGTAGGAATAAAAGAAAATATCGGATCATTATATCGCTAGTCTTTTCGGAATACAACAGCTTTTATAGTTTATAACCCAGTTAGATTTACGGCCCCTAAGCCTAAGCAAATCGTCTGAAATCTTCGCTGGAGCAAATATTTGCTCCGACGAAGGGCTAACGCTCGAAACGTCAGCTCTTGAATCTTTTTACGGTGGCCAATTGACATTATCAACCCAGTTGATAAAACCAAATTATATTGTTATACTTCCCACCGACGCAGCACCACAGTTTCTTTAGAAACTTACCCCCTCCTACACATTACCTGAGCAACGTTATTCGACTGTTTTGACAAAAAATTCCGCTTTTGCCGTCCACACTAACACACCTAGCCAGCGTTTTCAAATTTATCGACTTTGGAGGGGGTTTTCAAAAGCTCCAAAAACGCCGTTTTAGTGTGGACAGAAGGACAATCCGGAGAAAAAAAGTTGCGTTTTCAAAATTAGCCTCAAGCCTGCATCTCTCAACTATCAACTGAGGGCTCATCGTCGGTGTAAATACTTGCGAACCTCATCAAAACAAGAACGAACAAGACAACAAATAACCTTGAAAAAACATAGAAAAGAAAAACAATAGCTAAAAAACAGTAAAATGTCACAGGTTTTTTCACCGAGGTAAACCCAAACTTAGCTAATCGACTTGGCTTCTTTACACAGCTGACAGGCTAACTGCACTTTTGTTTTATGCCCAAATTATTTTCCTTTCATTCTACCTTTTTCATCTGTCGGTCTAGTTGTTTTGTTTAAATCTGTCGTAGCAATGGTTAGAAGAATATAGTTTAAATCACACTCCCTTATTTTTAATGAATTTCACATGTAATTTCGTCATCACATTGTCAAAGTAGCTGTATATCAACGAGATGATTCAAAGGCAACAGACCACAATCTCAATGTTGGCTCCTGTAATAAATATCTAATCGCCATAACCGTTCATCAGTAGGATGCCTAAAATGCTTGTAATTCCACACTGAATTGGTTTCGGCTCCATTAAATCCTATACCAATTGCAGAACATTTCAGGTGGAGCCACTCACGATGTGAGCACAGTTACTGACAAGAAAAAGTAATAAGGAAAACAACAAAAAATAAATTAAACCATTAAATTGCCGTTGTGATAAAATCAAATATTCAGTCATCCCTTTCTTCCCAGGTTCCGAATGATTTGCAGGACAATGAACTTTTAGCTTACTTTTCATGGAGATATGACTGCACACTATGAGATGGAGACAACTTCAAGGGAGTTCATTGTAACAGCAGTCACAGACGGAAAAAAATACTCTTCCGAATAATTTGGCATTCACAATGGAGTAGATTATTTGTACGTTATTATTTCTGGAAGCTCCATGTTTCTGTAGCTGCTAATGCATGCATCGTTTATGTTCTTTTTTCCTAATACTGTTTAATCATATTTTCACGTTCATCAGAACACAACATTCTCAATCAAACAGGTAATCCCATCAGCATATCACTAACAGTCACATCACCGACGCACGTTTCGTTTTCGCAAACACTCTATGCCATTCTAGCGATAGAGTGAGACAACAGCCAGAATAGAACCCGGAACATCTGGTATGTCAACATCCTTATCTTACCACTGTATATACATGCACTACCAGGTTGATCAGCCAAATCACCTTAAAATTTAATCATAAAAGATGACTTACTCCGCACACTGTTCAACTCCAAAATGGATTTTTTTTGGCGGAGACTACTTTACACAGAGGATAATGTCACTATTTAAAAAGAACAGAAATAAAAATAAAGTTATGCTATGCTATGTACTATTTACTTTTTTGTCAAATCGTGGACCTTCAAACCCTGTTGGGGGGGGGGGAGGTGCGAGCGCACACATCGCACCCCACTCCCTACGGACCTGAGCACTGATTTCACGATCTATAGCTACCGTTTATTATTGCCATTTTGCCGTCCCTTTTTATCAGATAGTGGCTAGCTTAAGCATTTTAAAAAATCTTGTGTTCCTGTTTTAAGGTCATGTTACACGGGACGATTTTTAACGCAACATTGTTGCGTTAAAAATCGTTCTCGGTTTTCCCTCCAGTTTCCTTTTTGAGGAAAAATGGCGGATTTCTGAGCATGCGCATACAAGTTATCGTCTCTCGCGTCCGGTTTCAATCCCTATAGGGCACGCGCGCTGAAGAGAGAGTTAAAGGACTAGACTATCCCCCACCTTACCCCCAAGAAAACCACATCGTTCGGTACCTGGAAGACCATGCATGAAAAGGCACGTCCGCACAGATTACTGCTGGTATGACCGCATACATCCTCAAAAGTTGTTTTGATGACGCTTGATTTCTTTTCATCATATCAGTCGCAAGACCAGAAATATTAACAAGACAACCACGTTTCCCGCAAATAAATAAAGAACGAGGATTCGCTCAATATACGAGTGTTTAACATTGTTGTACACCAGTTTTTATCACTTATCACAAGGAAAATCGAGAACAGTGGCATGACAGCTAATTTGTTGTAGCCATTTTTCAAATTCCTTGTAGGTCTTGGGAAATACTACCAACTCACAAACAAAACAATTATTTGTATTGACTGTAAACTCCATGTACAAGGTGTACTTCTCACCACTCTCTCAAGCAATGTTTAATCCCCGACCTTTCAGCCCCTCAACTCTCAACACCAGTTCTTCGTTTTTTGACAATGACAATGTATAAAAACTTGCAAAGCAATCAATCGGGCGATAGTCAGCGGATATCCAAACGTAACAGGCAAGTACTTTGTGTAACAATAAAGCCTTTTAAGCCAAACTGACCCATAGCTGCTAGCGCTTTAAACTTCTTTCTCTGTCGCATGAAGCGGCTAGGAGTATTTCTTACCCCCCCCCCCCTACCCCCCTCCCTGGATGGGATGCTAGTTCATCGCAGGTTACTCTCCAGCATTCTGTCATGTTGCCCCAACAATTCACTGTTGCCCGTTTATACATCTGGGTGGGTGGAGAGAGGCATTGTGAGAGTCAAGTGTCTTGTCCAAGAAAACAACACAGTGTCCCGGTCGGAGCTCGAGCCCGGGCCGTTCGAACCAGAGTCAAGCGCACTGACCGTTAGGCTGAAAGAGTTTTGTGTACTTGCACATCACTCAACATTTGATGAATGCTGCCAACATGTCTCAAGACACAAAGGAGGCTGGGTTTGAAGTGAGGTGAACAATTTAAAAAAGATCCACAGATTCACACCGATGCATGCTGTTAAGCCCGGCATCCGAGCTCGGCTCCTATTCTATACTTTTCCCCCACCTCCTCCTCCACACAACACCCCCGCACCCATCTCGATACAAATATATCTAGCCAGCATAGGCCATTTATGAAAACTAAAGTGTTTAGTTTATTTTACATAGGCACCCGGTCCCTTCTCTTTCCTCGATTCACAGGACACCCCCTACCCCCTGCCCCAAAACAGTATTTTAGTTCAGTGAAAGCAGGCTGAAGACAGACTTACCAATGCACGGCTGATCAAACAGTTTTATGGTTATACCATCACTTTCCAACTGTTTGTTCAGCCTTGTAAATGTAAATATTATTTATAGCGTCATGCACTTAGAACCACTTAGCTTAGCAAGCTCTGTTAGCTAGTATAGTTGAAAATCCCAAATGTGCAGGAGGCGGACCAGTTGGCTATTCAAGGGCGTAGCCAGGGGGTTGCGCGTGCCCGTGACCCCCCCCCCCCTCCTTTTGAGATATTTTTAGATAAATAAGTGAAACACATTGTGGAGGTTGACATGACAAACTGGTGAGCACAATGGGTGTGACCCCCCCCCCCCCCCCCCCTTTGTAAAATCCGGGCTACGCCCATGCTATTTGCAAAGCGTGACCGAGGATTTGAACTCGGGACTACCGAGAAGCAAATCCAACTAGTCACAGGGTGGCCTCGAACCAGCGACCTCCGGATTACAACACCAGCGCCCCAAACCACTCTGTCATGCTATCCTCCACCTATCAAGATTGCTTTTCAAGTTCACTGCTGATTCTGATCAGCCTACACCAACTGATCCAGCTACAATCTGCTTATATGGTTTACAGAAGGCTGAAGAAGATGACTATTTATTTAGTCAATATTTTTGCTGTACGAGTCAGTCTATGCAAACACTGATCAACTTAATTCCTTTCCATAATGCGGTTGTAAGCAGTTTTAACTGGTTTGCTAATACTTCATAAAGAAATTTCCGAAATAGCTATGCTAGTGAAGCCACGCAATCAGTTATGAAGTTCATATATTAACCCATGGAAGAGCCAAAGAATATAAAAGTTTTTTTTCAATTCAGTCGACGTTCACTGCTGATCACTGACCACTGTCGAAGTGTTTCGTTCACAAATATAACGACTCCTCATGAAAAATTCTAAAAACAGCAAAACAAATAACCAAATTCCTGCTGTTTTTTGCATTTAATTGTTTGTCCAAAGAGAGAGAGAGAGACTTTGTTTGCTATCAGTGTTTGACAGGGCAACTGCATGGGGTGCCTGCTATGAAGCAAGCCTAAAATCTGGCTTTAGTGCAATCCTCGGCTCTACATTTCCAATTGCATCTCGTAGAGACTGTAACTCGAACATAGATGCGATAGCGGAATATTAAGCTTTTTTCATCGCTTTGCACTGAAACGAACTAAAACTGTCGCACAGATAATCAAGAAATACCACCACCCGCTTCATTGATCATTTGATACCTGTACGAACCCTGTTTTCTCATTGGCTAAACCCAGCGATCTGTGGTGAACTTTTTAACTTAGTAAACTGGATGCCAACTCATTATAGTTTCGCGTTAACCGTGACTAAACGACGAGAGTCGGCCAAAATATCTGGATCCAAACTTTAGTGTTTAAAATCCCCAGTGTAAACTTGAAATGGCCTGTATGGTTCGTGGAGAAGCTGGGAAAAACATCGCAAGAGGAATTCAAACGGTTCGGGCTAAAATGGAAGCCGTCGCCGAGAGCACAAGACAAGAGGCCAGGAGAGAAAAGCGAGCGAAAGAAGCCATCGCTGAAGTGAATAAGAGAGAGGAGAGAGCACTGAATAAGAAGAGGAAAATACTTGACCAGATAAAAGCGATCGAGAAAGACATAGAGAAAGTTGAGACAAAGGAGTCTTTCTGCAAGGAGCGAATGTATTTTGCACAGCAGCGAGAAGATGAGAACTCCAAAATGAAAAGCTTTCTCGAGAAGAATAAAGTGGACGTCGGGTCAATGGAACACACTGTAGAACAGTACAGAGAGAAAACGAGGACCACTGTAGAGAATATTGCTAAAATGCAGAAGGTCATTCTTGTCAAAGAGAAGCAAATTGTTGCTGGGGAAAAGCGCGAGATTGTTGCTCGCGATAACATGGCCAGGTTTCAGGAAAAGCTGAGGTCAGTGGAGCGCGCTGGAAGCAGCATAACAATGAATTATTCTCCGATGACAGAAAAACAGTATTTAGAAAAAGTGGAGTTTCTCAGAGAAAAGATCACCACGGCGAACGCGAAGAGAAAGAAGTGTGACAGGAAAGCAGACGCGTTGGAGAAACACATAGTTGAGTTAGAAAAGAAAATTGCCTTGTTAAAAAAGCGGAACAACGAACTACAACAAACCGCAAATGAACTCAAAGGTGCTCGAGTGTGACATACGGCAAACCGAGAAGGAACGTGAATTTTAGTGTTTCAAAATAATTAAGCAATAAGAAACAGTAAACTCGTACTGGAATTATGTACTGTACGTAGTAATTATCTTTGATGGTTTTTTGTCACTTCCCTCAAGCTGGGATAGATGTGATGGTAATATTTATTGTGATAATAATCTGATGTTGATGCGAACGCAAAATGGAACAAATTTTCAAACATGTCTCGGTGTCAATAGGTCACGCTTACGTTATGCTTCTGTCTATGGAATATTCAATTTCTTCTTTTTGTATTTGCAACAAAACAGGTTTTCCCTAAGTGGCGTGTTTTGGAAGATTAATGGTAAACTTATAATTATTTACAAAATAACAAGTCACGCAAGCAACTTACTTAATTGAGCGCTTCTTTGTTTAAGAAAAAGAAGGAAAAAACCCGAGCGTGTATATTGTCAAAATAGATCCGCGGATTATTAGGTAATTTAGGAAAGTGTTGGTCTGCACGTCTTTCTTATCAATTGAGTGGAATAAAACCATTATCTACAAAGCGTATCTTATC
This sequence comes from Blastomussa wellsi, assembly GCA_947652115.1. Taxonomy (NCBI): domain Eukaryota; kingdom Metazoa; phylum Cnidaria; class Anthozoa; order Scleractinia; family Plerogyridae; genus Blastomussa; species Blastomussa wellsi. The sequence goes on from OX393573.1 coordinate 9,734,094, forward strand.
TGACTTACGACTGGCCGCAACTCTTTAAAAACTCGAAGCGCAGTTTTACAAATAATAATCTGCTATTGAACACGATTTTAAGAGCATACAATGGATTACCCTCTTTATTATAAAACGAATCTCATTGTAACGATATAGGGTAACGAACTATGTTAAAACCTATTAACCGAGCACCCGTTACAATGAACACATTTTCTCAGACCCTTGGCACGTTTCACTGTGTCATAATACCACACCCCCGCCATGTTTCCATTTGAAATAAAGAGATTAAAGACGACTCCCGTGGCTTATCTTGCTCTTATCTCAATCATCACAAATTTGTCTCCATGAGCAGGAGAAGACGATAAAATTATAACCTTATCATTAAGTATTTTTTACGGCGGCGATCGCGAGGGCATAACAAACAGCGGGGAAGATCTTTTCCAGGTGACATTTTTCTGCACCCTGTCGAACCTCTAAATCCCTGATAAAATCTCTGAAATGCAAAGACTTGGCGCTAACTTGACCCCCGTCAGCATCCGCAGTGAGTGATCATTGAGTGTTGCGGGCTGTTCCGATTTAGCTTTGGACACCAGACCACACCCCTATCCACCTGTGAAGAACAACTGTCTCCCTCCAGAATGATACTTTTCTTTTGACCCTTCCAGAATCTTTCAAATTCCCTTTTCACACCCCTTTATCATAGTTATCTGACATTTACAAACCATTCTAGACTGCTAGCAGTCCCTTTCTGGTCTCGAGGGCGCGCGAACCGCGTTGTAATTTCGCGCGCTGCCTCGACTATCTAGAAAGGGACTACTAGCAGTCTAAAACCATTCGACAAAAGCATTCACTTTCGCTCGCAGGAAAGGTGGCCTTACCGAAGCTGAAGTAATAGTAATCCAATGGTGTCTAAATGTTGTGATTTCTCCCTTCAGTGTGAACATTATATCGTATTTCAACGGGGGTTGTTACGCTTTTAATGTTAAACCTACCGAGTAACAACAGTGTATTGTTGAATAACTGAAGTGCAGGCATAATACAGGGTAGTAAGCAAGTAAGGCGTAAAATCTAAAGGCCATACTGATGACTTGATTACAGTCAGCACATAATGATTCATTCAGACAGGCGTGGTGGGTTATTGCTGAATAGTTTACAAAGTAAATTCACCATCGTTTTGACCATTTGCCTTTTCTTTCTATTTGTTAGATAATAATAATTAAAGATTTATAACGCACCCTTTCCATGCAAATATGATCAAAAGCGCGTAACAACTGATAGATTTAATAGATAGATTGAATGGCTTCTGCCTGCCCTGGTTAGCAGCACAACAGAACTTTATCCAAAAGGGTTTGCTTCTCTGCACAGGGCAAATGGAAGGCTTCTGTAACTCCAGAAGGTTGTTTCATCTTGGTGACCAGATTTGGAGTAAAGAGTCAATGTACAACTTTAAGCTCCAATAAAAATCCCTAATGGAGTCTGCTGAGCAACTTCACTACAAGGTGAAGAAAAGGCAAATTTATACAGGTGAATTGCAGCAAAGAAAATTTGGCCAGTGTTCTACAGTAAGGCCACTTGTACACCAGCTATGTGATAAAATAGCTGTAAAAACATTCAGATGGCTGTACCACTCAATCCACAGATTTTTTTCATCCAAGGAAGCTGTTATTTTTATTCTGACTCTGAGTCCGAACTTGAACTAAGTACCTCAATGGAGGACTTTCTCGACTTTTTCTTCAAAGATTCCATGAAATCTTTTACAAGAACTTTGGGGGGTACAATATCTGAAAAAATAAACAATAATGAAAGTTTAACCTTTAACTACAAAGCGCGAGTGCCTTACTAAGTATCATTAGCCTGAGGTCATGAGGTAACTGAATTACAAATCAAAAGATCCTACATTTGGGCATTTTAATTAGCAAGAGTACAGATTAACTTGCCATCTTTTAATGCAGTCTCTTTGGATTCCTGATCTTGTCACTTTTGTATATGCTTTATAAAAGAACAAGGCTTGAATCTGGTCAAGTGTGTAATAATCCACACAGTATAATGAAATGATTCAGGCTTGCTAATCTTTGGAATTTTAAAATTCACATACATTTCTAAGATAGCTCAAGCCTTGGCCGGGACACTGCACTGTGTCCTCGGGCGAGACACTAATTAACTCTCACACTCAGGTGTATAAATGGGTTCAACTACCAGTGAAATAATGCTGGGGGTAACCCTGCAATGGACTAGCATCCTATCCACGGGGGGGGGGGGGGGGGATTGAAATATTCCTAGCTGATAATACTACTGAAACTGGGAAAAGCTCCGGTAGTTTGGGCCACTAGGCTCGAGGCTTGAACCCCTCAATTATAAAATAAATCATGTATTATATGTTTTACCTCCTAAAAATTGAAGTGCTTCATCATCTTCAACGACTTTTGCTGCAATCAAGAGTGAAAACATCACTTAATGCAAAACATTTGGAAAACCAGCAATGCAGTGTGTTTTACAAACTGATTTGCATGCATGTTTACAAGACTTGATGGATGCAAATCGGTTTGTGACGTCAACCCAGGAATAGAGTCACGCTCCTCTGACTCTGTCATGGAACAAATGATGCACATATTTTGTATCACTTTTGAATGCTATAAATAGCCAGAATTTGGAAAAAAAGAGGGGTGCAAAATCCAGCTCCATGCCCGTGTTGTGCACCCGGGCAACGTTCTAAAGTAGGGGATGGCCAGTCAGGGTGAAGTACGGTGGGGAAGTTATATTCCTCAGGGACGCTACAGTAACTGTGAAGGCCTGACTGCAACTCTGAAACGGGACTGCAAATGGAGCTCTGGTGAAGCTACGAAGGCTAACCCTCTACATGGTGGATTTATTGGATTACTGAAATGGAAACTACAGAAAACTTAGCAGTCCATGGTTGACATCCTATTCTCCCCAGCAGGAGCGTAGATGGCCTAATGGAATGTAATGTATGGTAAAAAGGAGAAATGAAAGGTGAAATGCATTTCAAACTGGTGCCAAGGTATATTTTAAGAAAAAAAATATTTTGGTGTTAGGTGCACTTTAATCCAGCAGGCCAAGACAGTGCATAATGTGTTGTTAATTGATCATGATTAAGTTGCTGTCCCTTGCTAGTTCCATGTTAAGATTCCACTGGTGGTGTCTTTAAAGGAAAATTGTTTGTATGCACATTGCTTATGAAAACTTTGAAAGGTATATATCCCTGTAAAACTAATAGAATATAGAATCTAAAGAAAAAAATTATTATCTAAAGATTTGTCTAGCGGTAAGCATGTGGAATCCTTTAAATGCAAACTGGAGATGTTTGGTAATTTCCCTGCCTTATGCCTCCATTTCCCACTGGTTGCTGAACAAATAAATGTTAAACTCAATTGGCGAATAGACTAATTGCAATCTTTGCCATATAAGAAGCTACAAAAGGAGGATTATATTAGTAAAATAGCCTGGCTCACACACACACACTTTGGAGCAGTAATAAACAAGGAACATTTGGCCAACATACATAACCTTTTAATTTGCTTGAGGCAAGGGAATCCTAGCAAAAATTAAGCTTGAGTTTTGTACTCCTTAAGTTCTACAAGCTTATCACACACCTCATCAAAGTGGTTGCCAATACCGTAATGCCACTGACCAATGAAATTCAACTCTGAGACCCCCAGAGACACCTCTCAAAAATAGCCAGTTTAAATTATTTTGCACGCAAAGTAGCAGTCAATATGATTTGGAATAAAGGGGAAGGTGAGGTCCAACAGAAAAGATTCTGACGCAAGAAACATAAACAAAAAATGAAGCACTAGAGGGTGAAAAAGAGAGGAGGGTAAACCAGTGGCAAGACTACCAACCAAAACCGACCGCCAACCGACAATCTGAAACAAAACATGTTAGCAGCAATGCATGTGACTAGCTTTAGGGAACCTATGCTATTGAGACTAGTCAACAATGTTGTTTCAAATTAACAAAATTAACTGAGAATAGGAGACTAACTGAAGTGAAAGAGGAGAGGTCTTGTGATGTAATCCATGTTTACTGCGGTTTTCAATAACATGCGAACTCTGAAGTTCAAAACCCAACCAACGATTGCGTTTTTCGCTACCGTCAATCATAATTACGGTAAAAGTTAATGAACCTTGAAAATCAGAAACAAACAAAATGGATCGAAGTCTACCAATCACAACTGACAGACGTGACCTTTTGACCCTGTTGAAGCGTACCTCTGTTTTCTGAGAGGTCCGCCTGATGATTGACGGCAGCGAAAAACGTAACCGTCGACATGAACAGAGTTCGCATGTTTCTGAAAACCGCAGTAATTAGGTTGACAACACCTTTAGCTATTTATTAGCTCTTTAGAATGAGTGCAGGTCAACAGCAACCTTAGGAAGCGATACTTACAAAGGCCTTTGTATGTCAGCTGCCTCGAGTCACCCTCCTGCTTATGAGCAGTAACAGCAAGATAATCAACAAATAACTCCTACAAGAAATCAACAACTGATCTTAATGCTAGTATATCAGCGTAGAGTTTAATCTCAAATAGTGCTTACGGATTGACAAAGATTGTCTTATTGACAGTCATTATCAAGAATAGTCGTCAAGATCCAATTATGAATTATTTCCATCTAGATCACATAAAGACCATTCATTTCCAAGAAAGGAATAAAATTAGAGTTATGATCATGTACGACATATTGCGAAGTAAACCAAGTCTATAAATAGAATGAAAATTATTGCACCCCACACGTGACTCAAAAAACGTTAGCGTGTTCTGAGAGAAATATAGGGAATGTAGGCGAAGTTTTTGTGTCAAAAGTGTTTTAAGGATCACCGGCTTTTGTGCTTGAAGAAATCTTCAAAATCGTTCCCTATTCTGGTTTGTTTGTCCGAGTCTTGTCTGAGTCATTACGACACTTGCGCGCTTCGCTATTTAAAAGTGTTTTGAGAATACAGCACGACTAGTGCCCTGGGAGTATTAAAAAAGGTGAGAAAAATGTACAAGTATAAGCAAATATCATATTTCTAAACACCAAGTTCTAGTAAATAAAACCTTTGCTGTTAAAAGCAAGATGAGCTTTTATTTTACTGATCAATATGTAATGTCTTCCAACCTCCATGGCTGTAGCTAACAAGAGGCAAGACAAGGCAGTTTTTACCCCAAATGAAAACAATTTATGTTTGGTTCACGGAAAACATTCCCCAGTTGAACGAAATTGACTCTGCTGAAGAAATACGTCACACAAAGAGCAAAGAACGGTATAATATTCTGCCCTGGGTATTGGCATTCATGACATGTACATGAAGTATGGGGGGATCACACTGCCCTGGGACAAGCACAAACCTTGAATAGTGCACTGGAGGTGAGGTTATTTTCAAGGGTTGCCAGGCTGGTCTGTAGACCCCCAAGTAGCTAGCACCTCTGGAGTTCACAACTTTTGCCTTGTCTATGTCAAAGCTCTGGCTACGTCCCTGATCTCATAAAACCAGAAGAATCCCTGGAAAAACCCATTTTAAGCTTCAAAGTTCAACTAATTTTTAAGACAAACCAGATAGAAGTTATCAAATGTTATCAAAACAGTAATATACTCAGTCTATAGCCAACACACTGGAAGCAAAAATTAAATCATTTGCTGTCAAGATAAATGCTTCAGTAAATGCCTGGATTTGAGCAAGGATTTCAGCCAAGACTCAAGTCAGAAGTAACAATGAACCACAAGAAAGGCGTGGTGTGGCCAGAAGCTACCTCGGTAACTACAGCTACAGTGAGGAGCATTTTCCAAAAATGTTTTTGAAAGTTTACGTCCAGTAATGTTATTTTTGACGGATGAGCAACTATTTTGTGGGCATGAAATACAACAAGGCCTGGGTGGTAATAATGCAGGGTTATCTCATTATAAGGCAATACACAGGTTTTCAGCCTGCAGAAGGAAAAATGAGGGGTGGGTATGGATATACATAGGCTAGGCCTGACCTTATGACCTTATAGCTTATAGCTGACCTTATAGCTTGTCTGTGGTTATTTACTGTTTTACTTGTGACAAGCAGAGAAAAGCAATACTTTTTCTTTCTCTACCGTAGTTTTCTAGTGTGTTTTTAGTAAACAGGCACAGGCACAGGCACAACAGTGTGACTTTGCTATTAATTATTTTGCATTTGCTTTTGTTCAATGCATTATTGTTATAACTTGGCTGTTTAATTGCTGATTTACCTTTGTGAGGTGGAGCGATCACATAAAAATACATTTTTTACTTTTCGCTACATCAATTTTCATGTGGCGACTCAAAGAAGCAGTATGTAATCACACATACGACTCAAAGAAGCAGCATGTTATCACACACTGCTACACATGCAGTCTCAGATTTACAAACAGTGAAACAAGCGCACACGGTGTGCGACAAATGCAGCCTGCTGACTTGCAGACTGGAAGAATTTTTTAAGGTAAACATGGTGTTACCAATACTATTATTGAGAACAAACCGCAAGCAGGCTAGCCCTAGTGCTGTTAAGGCTAACCAGAGGGATATTCAGGCTAACCGGAGTGATATTCAGGCTAACCGGAGTGCCAGTCTGCCGGTCTGCAGTCTGCATGCATGTGTCACACACCGTGCAGCGACAGATAACTCGATTACTGGAGGGGGGCACAAGTAATACTTACCGTCGCTTTTGTTATAAGGAAAACTGAATCTTGACTAAAACTAGGCAGATCCGGAGAACTTTTCATAATTGTTTTTATCCGTGCCACAGGTAATTGGGTTAATTTTCCCGCGCCTCCATCAGCGCTCGCTTTTTCGGCCATATTGAATTAAACATTGAGACAACTGTACAATTGGTCAGCGTTGTAGAAAGTTTGCCCTTTGTACTTCATGTATTCGCTACAATTTGCAGTGATCCAAAGCCCAAGCAAGTTGAAAGGATGGAAATGTAAAAAATGTTTCTATCAGCTTAGTTACATTATCTGGGAACGACCTTCAGGATAAATTAATTTTCAGAAGTATGGACGATAACGAAGATCTCACCAATTTACAAAGCAACAAAACATGCGAGGATTGTAATTCAAAAGTCTTACAAACAGACATTGAAGAAGAACAGAATGCAAGAGCTTTTCTCCGAGAAAGATTTCTTCGCACTCTCTTTGCAACTTACAACAAGCCAGCTAGTTTCTCAATGCACGAGAAAACTGAGGTGGAGGCCATCTTCCGTGCTACTGATATCGACATGGAAAATTTCCAAGTATCTCAGCTACAAACTCCCATGGGGGTACTCCCTGAAGCACTGTTGAGGTCGTCTGATGTGTTGCTGTTCACAGTAGATTTTGAAACTGAATAACATGTTTTAAAAAAAAAAACTTCTTCAATTGTGCTGAGTAAAACTGCGAAAGCAATAACCGGCTCGTCACAAAATCTTCATCTGCAGATTGCTATGAATTGCCGTTTTTGAGTTTTTTCTTTTCACAAAAAATAACTCTATTAGATGGTCATTAATTGAGTGAGTGAGTCAGTCAGTCAGTCATGTGGGTCATTCCATTTTATAAAAAACCCCAACTTTCCCCACACCCCTTCAGAAATATATATCTTATCTTAAAGATCAAAGAATGCTGACAGAGCTACCCCTCAGGAATTCTTGTCTACAGGGGTTGTGGGGGTGGGGGGGAGGGGCACATGGGTGGATATAAAATGGAACGGGCCTGTATGTTATTGCATGTATGGCTACTATCAAGAACCAATCAGATACTTCTAAAGGTTCATCACATTTTAGAAGATTTGAGATTTTCCTTTAATTTAGGAGTGACCATCTTTGTGTCTCTATAAAATTGGAGAAGGGATTGCTATTTTCAGGGGTGCAATTTATCTATGTGGGTTTGAAACTGAACAACCTTTGGAATTTGTTGTCTTGGCACACATATGATCATTGGGCAAAACAAGTGTCCGGAAATAAAACCATCTGAAAGTTTTAACAATCTGAAATTTTAAGCATTTGAAATATTATACATGATAGAGCTAGAATTCGAATTTGGCTTTGCTTGTTCTTTTTATCACTGGGAAGGAAATTTTTTGTGAAAAGCATATATTTGGAGATTATTCCATTTTTCATAATTATCATTTTCACAGCTGTTTTTTATCAGTGTGATTCATGTTTTATAGGTGCAAATAAAGTTTAGATATGTTTCAACTAAGTGACTCCGAATATTTTTTGTCCAAATTTTGTGAGAAACATGATAAAATTTTAATGTCTGAAATATTTTGCAAGTAATGTACATAACCAAACTCAGAGACTTGGAGGATAGTAAAGAAAGTAATGGTTGGGATGAATAATTAACAGTGGGTTGTTTAATTTCATGCTTTTTGCTTTATTCTACTTTCAGTAAGACATTGAAGCACCAGTTGCTTTTCATATGCTTTACTTTACAACCGCAACACAACAGATTTGTTCATTTCAACTTGTAACATGATAATTTTGTTTTTCTTGTTAATCCTGTAACATGATATTCGTTGTTTTCTCAAAACACAGCAATGTCGACAAGTTTTACTTTGTTTTTGATAGAAAAAATGGGAATATCAAAGTATCATATATTATATTTGCTGAAGATTTTCTAAAGATTTGTGGTAATATTGCTCTACACTAAGTGTCGGCAAGATGAAACACAAGTTAATTAAATTAGACTTTGAGTCATTGCAGTGGTTCTTTCACTTTCTATAAAATCATCGAGTGGCATATGCATGTCATATAAATTAAAGAATGGGGCTTATATCCAAGCACCAATGAAAGCACATTTCAAATAAGATCAAATGGTATAAAATTATACAGTCATCTGGAGTTGTAACTACGTTATTGCTGCAATTTGTTGAAATATTTTATATGTGGCCTGTCATCGATTTAACTTACATGTCATAACCAAAAAAACTTGTTACCTGAGAATTTTTCATTCACCTTAAAAAAATTATTTGACGGGGTCAAACGTGCTAACTTTTTCAAAATACTATATTGAATGGTCTAGGTGAATCCTAAAAAAAATACGGTAATAGCCCGCGTATAAGAACCTGAATTTTTCAATTTAGCCTAAATAGGTTCTTATATAAATGGTACTTAAAGCAAATTTAGGCTACCAAGGTTCTTCAAATAGGTTCTTATATTTTCATATGAATTGCATCTGAATATACTATATATATTATAAATATCTTCTCATAATACAGTATCAATCATTTATTTGTACCATAGAGCAATGTCTATAGGCAGTTCAGTGCAGGTACAGTATATGTCCTTAACAAAATATAATATTTGATATTTTACATTTAATATTTTGTGATTCTCACAGAGTTGGAGATGGTCAGAAAGCTTTTTTTGATATTGTAGTAGAGTACAGTACTTGCAAATACTTGGGGAATTATTTGAATGGCAAACACAATAGACATACAACATGGAACTTAAGCTTAAAAGAAAAAAAAGTTATGTTAAGTTACTTTTAAATAGATGATGATCTTAATTCAGCAGTTTCTACCTGTACACTTTTACAGCAACTCCACTGATAAGAACCTAACTTAAAATTTTAGCCTTAATAGGTTCTTACGAGGTTAGGGCTTAAAATGAAAATTTTAGCCTAACAGGTTCTTAAAACCCAGGTTCTTATATGCGGGCTATTACTGTAACCCTTGTACTCATTGCGTGCTTATAGTCACTAAGCCTTGACTGGGTCTCGTTTGGAGTGAAGTGTGGTTTGTCAACTGATTGCCACAAAGCTATCAGGGCAACATATCAGATGAGTGTCCTATATCTAAACATCTTTACATCAATAAATTAAATTATTTCCATCCTTTATTTTCTTCTCCACGCCATCAAAAGATTTTGGTAATCACACAGTTTTGGAAATTTTTAACACCTATGGTTCTTGTTCCTAGCCAACCAGTTTAGTTCAATCAGTTCATTTGGCTTGGCTTTATCAACGCAATAACTTCTCTGACGCTTCTCAAGTAAAAGGAATTTTAAAAAAGAATTTTTGTGATCTGTACATTCCGGAAAGTCACCACCAAAGGCGCTATTACAGTCTTTCCCTTAAAACCGTGAACACCAGAAAAAAATTCTGGAATGTTTATTGTGTGGTGACCAATCGCAGCAAAGTTCAGGACACACGAACAAACCTCAAAACCGCAAACTAAAGACCGTTGCTGTTTGCGGTTTAGTTTTCTCGCACCTGATTGGCTTTTTCTTTGTAACACAATAACATTCCATAAACATTTCTGGTGTTCACGGTTTTACGGGAAAGACTAAGTCCGTCATGGTTGGTTTCCTAATATTTTATTACAGTAAAAATAATGCGCAGTTTTGTTATTAAATTGGGAGTACAAAAATGGAGTGATCCCACGTGAAGCGCAAAAACTGAGAAAGTATAGCAAGTATTTTTATCTGTAGCCGACCGGTTAGCTCAGTTGGTAGAGCGCCGTACTACCGTGCGGGAGGTCTCGGGTTCGAGTCCCAGATCGGACCAACACTCAGGGTCTTAAAATAACTGAGGAGAACGTGCTGCCTTTGTAACTACATCTGCAAACGATTAGATGTTCTAGTCTTCTTGGATAAGAACGATGAAACCGTAGGTCCCGTCTCCTGCATCTTCCATGTTACGGGTCAGCAGGGGACGTTAAAGAACCCGCATACTAATCGTAAGAAGTAGGCAATGAGTTCACGGTGCTGTGGTCTGGTCTGTTTGCATATGTTGATAGCGGCTGCCGTAGGCGCCTTTACATGCTGACGTCTGAACTCTAGAAATGTAAAAGCGCATTTGAACATGCATATGGAAAATGCGCTATACAAATACATTACCATTATAGACCCTCTTAGAAAATGTAACGAAAATTGGACACTGATTCCCTATGCCCGTAATATTTTGGAACAGTTTTGACCTTTGAAGGTAAACGGTAATATTTATCATGCCCTGTTCACCATTAGCTCCATGAACTCGTCAGGCCCAGGAATGCGCACCATAAACGCATACCTTTTTAATCAGTATAATTTGGTTTTATCAACTGGGTTGATAATGTCAATTGGCCACCGTAAAGAGATTCAAGAGCTGACGTTTCGAGCGTTAGCCCTTCGTCGGAGCGAATCGTCGGAGCGGATTCGCTCCGACGAAGGGCTAACGCTCGAAACGTCAGCTCTTGAATCTCTTTACGGTGGCCAATTGACATTATCAACCCAGTTGATAAAACCAAATTATATTGTTATACTTCCCACCGACGCAGCACCACAGTTTCTTTAGAAACTTACCCCCTCTATCCTTTTTAATCAGGGCTATTAGGCATGGTCCGCCTAAATTAGCTATTGCTAGTTGCGGGCATGCCCTTTTTTTGTAACATTTAATTTAAAAATAGCAAAGTGTGAAGTGTGTGGTACTACTTTAAAAGGTGTGTGCCATGAAGATTCTTAAACTCTAATCCTACATGAGGATAAAGAAAACGGAATTTGGTAGGCTGATCCCTTAAGGCCCAACCCCCCCAAAATGGCAATAAAACCGAAAACTACGAGAAATTTGAACGGGTCAACCTTATTTCGTTCCTGTAACGTTAATACTCTTCGTTTCTTTTTCGTTTAGCTAGCCATTTAATTACCCACTGCAATTTTAGACGATATAATTTAGGTACCCTATTTAAGAATCACACGAACAGCAATGTCAAAAGTGGCGGAAATTCCTGCGGCGCATTTCCCGTTGAGTCCATATATATATGGGATTACCCACCGGGTACCCATTCTCTCCCTTCCTTCCCACCTCCACCCTTAACAAAACGTCAGCGCGCGCAGTCCGTTGGGCGCGCGAGTAAATAAAAGAGCTGTTTGTGACGCAGCATATCTCATCGTTTGCTTCGGTTGTCAGTGCTATTTGCAGCGAGACGTTTAGGAGCAAAATATTGTGAGCTGTTAACCTATGCAGTGTTAAAAATTACTTAACTTCGACGTTAAAAAGAGACAAATTTGTAAATAAGTGGTTGTTTGGATAGACAGTTAGCTCGAGATCAAGTTTGCTTGCACGCCGTACAGCGGCGCGCGGCATGGCGTCGCAAAATATCTCAAGGGATAGCGGAATTTGTCTTGACGAGATGAAGCGAAAATCTAAAATACCGATCAGAGTGCCTCACTCCAATAGTGACAGCGAACAAAGCTGTAGTGAAGAGCCTTCCCATGTAAAGCGGTGCAGGGCGGAGCGGTCCTCACGCATTCCAATTACAGTCTCCCGCCAAAGTAGTGGAAGTGATTCTTCTGAGGATTATCAAAACAAATCAAAACCAAATACAAAAGATTCAGGTACGGATAATTTAATCTCTGGAATAATTAGTGATCATTATTGTTAATTAGCATTCTTAGTATAGTCATCATTATCACAGGAGCGCGTGCTAGCCTGATAAAATTGCCCGCACAAATGTTCACGCGTAAATTATGTGATCTGGGTATTGTTTCTTTTTTTAAGTTGTATGTCGTCAACGGCAAACAAGTAACCACTGAAAACTGCGCCAGTTGCCCATGGTTACAACGTAGTCTTACGTCCAAACGCATTCTCGTCCCCAGAGCCACTTGTCCCTCTTAGCCGGCTGGGCCTGTGCACGAGGAAACAAGTTCTCGTGTACAGGCCCAACCGGCGAAGAGGGACAAGTGGTTCTGGGGACGAGAATGGTCTAAACGTTGTCCCCAGTCTTGCTCCCAAACTTCATTGGATTCGAAGGCGACAGCTAGATACGGAGGGCGCGCTCAGGTTTGAAACTCACAATAGAGGCCAGCCGATCACCTACTAGCCACCATGTTGATTTTGTTCCGTTCAACAACAGTAGATTTCAAGGCGATTTCCACTGTCGCGTAATTGTTCGTACGTTAACGGATTCGAATTTAATTCGCTTTACATGCGTAAAATAAAATAGGGGAATTGTATGGACAGCTTGCGCCCAAGGAAAAAATTGAACCACCACGCAGACGCGAGACCTCCGCACATTTCCTATCTTATTTTACGCTCGTAAAGCCAGTTCTATTAAATTAGCGCTTTGGACACAAAGAAAAACGAGCGACTTCGAGCAAGTAAGTCAAGTAAACTCCCTTCGTGCCTTTATTAATTACCCTTAATGTAACTGTATTGGATCCGACGCACATTATCAGCCTTATATTCAATGAACTTGATAAATATCACACTCGCCTTTTAGGTATCAATCTAACGCAAGAGCAGAAAAAAGACGTTCATATTCAAAACACAAAGAGGACTAAACCTTCAGTAGCTGCCCTAAAAGAATCCTCGCCGAAGAGTAATAAGAGGTTGACTCCAAGAGACACAAGGGCGAGCTTTCTAAGAAAACAGGCTCAGTTAAAGAAGGCGACTTCTTCGGAAAAAAACGTAAGTTGTGTTACTGTACTTTGGAGCTCGAGATCGGTTCGAAAAATTGAGGTGGGGAGTCACGTACGACGCCGAATTCGTGAACCATCTAGATGTACCTATAGCAAAACTTTTGATGAGACCTGGCCTAGAAACAACACTAAGTTGCTAAATAAGTTAAATTTATTTCTTCAGATAAAAGATAAAAAGTTTCCTGCCGACCACACTGAGGACATTAGTGACTACGGCGAGCTTGAGTGTGAGGCCAAACAAATACCAAACTTTCCAAACGATGAGCCGGTCAAGTGAGTACAAATCAGACACTATCTTTCTTCGAGAGTCACCGTATCGACATTAAAATTATTTAGATTAACTTTCCTCCTACCATAAAGTTAAAAAATTAATGATCCCACTGAAACAAATTCGAGGAAGAGGTCGGTTGTTTTAGTTGTTGTTGTAAAACATAAATACACATCGGTGAATACGTCTTGAAATGAAAAGTTTTTGTCTGTTTTCGTTATCTTATCATACGTGCCCATGAATTATTGTCCGCCATTGTAGATAAGGAATAGTGAGCGAAAAGAACACGTTCTTGAGTTGACTTTGTAATCGGGTTTTCTCACTTTGGAGTCAGGCTTTCTCTGGCATTCTAGTTTTTTTCGTCTGACCGACCGACCTACCCACCTTCACAAGAGAGAGGGCGATGGGAAACGAAACACTTTATTCGGATGGCCCAAGCCATTTCTGAGTTGCCTTCTACCTCTGTTTCAAAACGAGTCTTGGTGCACAATCAACCTTTCATATGGAAATGAGTTTGATTTTCAAGACAAAAATATCGATGTGCGAGAAAACCTCATTTCCATAAGAAATGTTGGAAAAAATATGTTTTTGCATGTAATTTAAAACGTGGGGTGTCAACTTTAAGAAGGGCTTTTTCGGAAGAAAAGCAAAATTCTTCCTGGAATCTGAAGATTTTGCCGGGAATCGGGAGACTTACCGGGAAACACGAAGTAATGAAGTTAAAATTTCGGGAATTCAGTTTGAGATTTTTTGAAGAATTTCTCCCAAATATTCGGGATGATATTCCAGATTTTCGGGAAGACACACGGTACTGCTCAAACAGCGTTTGCTAGAGCTGTCATCCCCGTATTAAAAATTGTTGTTGTTGCATCTCGGAATTGGCCTATTGTTGGCGGAGGTAAACTCCCGTGTAAGTCAGCGAACAGACTCTTTTAGCAAGCGACAATACAAAGTTGATTAGACTGGCGTGATTGGCCTTCCCTTGTAAAGTTATATTATTAGAAAACTAAAGAATTATGGAGGAGCTCAAGCTCCGCTCTTAGGAACCTTATAGTTTCTGCATGGGCTATGCTTTCCTTGCCTTGAATTATACGTGAATTTACTCTGTATTACTCGCCTGTTCCAGGCGAGGTCGGTTAGGGGGGACGGCGCGAAGGAAAACAGTGAGAGAAAAAAGGGAGGGGGGGGGGGGAATATGGAGAGCACAAACCGAACGCCTGGAACAGGTTAGCGTATCTCCTGCTTTAGAACCGCAATCTACCAAATGCCATTTGGCTTTCATCATTACTGACTTTGCTACTTGGAACTGCGTGAAATAACTTACTTATCTGAATAATTTGTTTTTCCATGCAAGTTGCTCAAGACAGTTGGAAGGTGAAGCTCATTTATATTCCAACGAAAGCTTTGACGAATTATCTTCCGTGGAAGAAAGAACACCCACCTTTGAATTCAATGTGACCCCACCAAGCATTGGGAATAGCGGTTGCGGAGAGTCAAATCACACAATGGACGATGTTTATCTGCAGCGCTGTGAAGAAGAAGAACATACCACTTCTGATGTTAGCGACATTGAAGACAAACCTGCAGTGCCGGACAGCTTACGCGAACAACAGAGTGCCTGGGAATTCTTTGAGAATGCATCCAGTGAAGTGGGACAGGAAACCTTGAATGATGAAGAGCTTAATCATCAGGAGTTCATTGCAAGAAACAATGAAAGGAAAGTCATTGATAATGACAATGAAATGAAAGTTATTGATAATGACAATGAAATGAAAGTTATTGATAATGACAATGATGAGAAAGTTATTGATAATGACGAACTCGACCGGATGGATGAAGCAATCTTTGGCTTGCTACAGTCAACAGAAGAATCTCCCCTGGTGACCAATCATACTGGGACTGATACTAAGGTCATAGGAGATGACTTCGACTGTTTGCAAGAAGTATATCGTAGCATGGACAGAGACAAGCAAAGGGTTCATTTCGTAAGCGAACCAGAAGTGTTTGAGGTACCATTTAGCTCACGAGAGTTTGATGAACCTTATTTTGACGTCCCGGGTGATGAATCACATGAAGTTCAAAGCGACTCGCCTTTAAAAAACGTTAACTTGGATCCTTACACTCAAGAATTTGTGGATGATCTGGATAATCTGCTTGATGATATTGAAGAGGACATGCGAGAAGAATCCGAGGATAATTATCTTGATAAAGAGGTTGATCTAGTTCCCGTACAGAGACCAGTCTGCAAACTTGAGAAAGAAACGTATTCTGGAAAAACAATTACCGTGGAAACCATCGGCTCTAAGGCACATCATGAAACCGAGACAACATCCCCTTCTAAAATGCAGTTTGCCGGCACAAACGACGTCGCAGAATACGGTTTGGCAGCTGTGCTTCATTGTGAGAGTGGAAAAACGCTGATTAAGGCTGTTAGTGAGCCGATTGAACGAAAGCCTAAACAAGAGAAGGATGTCGTTTTGGAAGAAATTCCAAACTATGAAGTTAACTCGACTAGCCAGCCATTGGCAAAGAACGGAATGTCTCCATCAGTGGCAGAGGAATCACCCGGGTTTCTCCCGCAGACTGAAACAGAAATCGTGCCTGAGAGTGCTGATCCACATCCACCAGCAATTGATAAAGAGAGGCCTCTTATTGATGTGGCCTTGGCTGCGCACCTTTTGAAATGTAAAACTGAAAATGAAGTTACGGATAAAGGAACTGAATACAACGACCTGCCAACAGAGGAAGTAGTCCAAAAGTGCAGCAAAGAATCCCTACCTCATCCAAACAGCAATGGCGCAGAAACTCTTAGTCAGGTTGAAAATATTCCTGACTTTTCAATGCTGAATAAGAAAAAGGTGATAATGACATCAAATAGTTATATCGATGAGCTTATTGAGAACGAGGTTCAACTAACCGTGTCGGAAACCACAGCGAAACGAAACGACAGTAAGAGTGTCATTGGTCATAAATACGAAGCTGAAAATCCAGATTTTGCAGATTTTAGTCCAAAAATCCATACTGGAGCCGTGGAAACAACAGCGAGAGAAAGCACGCCTGAATGCCGTGAGGAAATGGGCAGCAGAAATTTCGAACAGTTTTGTTTGGAGGGTAATGGCCGCCACAAAAAGGTGCAAACCTGTATTGGTGACATATGTGAGAACCTCAAAGACAGTATAAAAGTTTTCCATAAGGAATCGGAAAATAAACTGATTGAAGATGACACTGTGAACGAGACTTGCTACGGCATTGAATCGGGTGGCATATTACCCAAGGAGAATGCAATAAGCTTCACCTGTGAGGCATCAAGAGAAAACAGGGATAAAGAACATCAGATTGTGGCTAGCACAGCAAGTGTTGAAGAAGAACTGAAGGTTATTGCTACCGGACTTGAACATCTCAAGGATTTACATGCTAAGATAAGTGATATACGCAAGGTGCTCAATGGCGGAGACAAATCAGATTACGAGGAACCGTTACTAAAGAGAAATAAGAGCCGACCGAGTCTGCTTGAAGAGTTCAGGATTGTCATGTTGGCTGTTACGGAGATGAGTGAGGATTTAAAAAATACCTTGGTTCAGGTTTTAGAAGAGTCAAAACAGCACAACACTTCTCTTGAGTGCGAGTTAACACAGATGAAAAGAGAATACCTCGAGACGTTGGACAAACGGAACGTGGAAATCAAGTTACTCAGTGAATGTAACGAGGAGCTTAAAATTCAATTGGAGGAAGGGGATCAAGAGAGACGGACCATAGTATGCATTATTGAATCAGTTAATATTGAAAACGAGAAGCTTCTACAGCAAAACGATGATTTGGAGAATGAACTGAAAAGGGTGCTGTCTGAGAAAAGCGATATTTTGGTGGAAATGGACAGAACACGCTCTAAAGAGGAATACAGCGAAAGGGAATTATCAGATTTGACGGATGATATGCGATGGAAAAGTCTCAAATTGGACGAAGTTTATGCGGCTTGGGACCAGATGTGCATTGACAAAAAAAAGTTGAAAGAAGATCTTTGTTGCCTGACAGTATCGTTAGAACAAAGTGAAAAAGACAAATTAGAGTTCGCAAAGCAACTGGAGGAGATGAAGAATGAACTGGAAATTTTTAAAATGGAGCACAAGAGCAAGGACAACATGGTTGACTATGCATGCCTCCAGGAAGAAATACAACATTTGAAAGAGTCATTGGCATCGCGCAATGTGGACAACGAAAAGTTAAAAATGGAGCTTCAATCAATTGCAAAGGCCTCGCCTATCACTAATGATGCTGAAGGAGTTGCCCAACAGAAAGAACTGTCTAAAGGCTGCATTGAAAAACAGATAAGTGAATTGGAGAAGCAAAACACAGTGATGTTACAAGAGCTTGCTCACGCTTCCGAAGAAAAGAACGCAGAAGATAACTCCACGACGAAACTAATTCTCGCAAAAGAGGACCTTCATACTGGGTTTACGCAATTTGAGAAACAACTCAAAAATGTCCAGGCTGAGCTTAGCCATCTTCGCAACGAAAGCGTGCGTTCCCAGTGGCAAGGGAAAAGACAAGACAAATCACAGTACAAAAAAATAAAGAAGAGTCTTGGACGCAACGAAGAAAATATTAAGTCGTTGGTTCAGTCGTTGCTCGATATAAAGGAACTGAATAAAGCTGAGCAGGACTTCAATAGTCAAATACGACATGACATCCGGGCGCATCTGGAGACGTTATCGAAATGGTGCACAGGAAATGAAGTCAATCAGCCTAAACCAGGAGAGGGCCAAGATGGTGAGATAAAGGAGTTGAAGAAGCTCTCAGAGAAGGCAATAATAAAGGAACAGAGGAACAAGAAAATAACAATTGGTAAGGGAGACGAAAAAGGCCAAGAGCTGGAGAACAAGTTTGAAGAGTTACACAAACGTTTGCAAGAAACTGAACTTCACTTAGAGAGTACTGAGAGGAAATTAAACGAAAGAGAACGTACAGTTGAGGAGTTAAACCGGCAGTTACATAAAGAGAGAAAAAATAAAGACGAACAACTAATGGGGAAAGAGGTCGAGGTCAACAAACTACAAAGATTGCTTTCTGATAGCGACAAAAATGCAGAAAATTTGCATGAGCGACTTGGAGAAATTAGCAAACAATTAGAAAGTGCACAAGAAACACTGGGTCAGAGAGAGACTGAGTTAGCAAATTCAAGGGCTTCTGTTTTCCAGGCAGACGACCTTCTTTGCATGTCGAGGCAGTATATCACTGAAATGCAAAGAGCATTAGAAGAGACAAAGGGAGTGTTGAAAGAAAAGTGTGTGGCTTTAGAGTACACGGAGAGGTATGTAGAGATGATGTGTATGTCGGCGAGAAGCAATGACTTTGAGATAGGAGTGGTGATAAATGAATTAATGAACAAAGTGGAACGAGATGTGAGAAGAATGGAAAAGCTGAGTAATAATTCGCTGAAAGAAAAAGCCAGTGAGCTGCAGCAAATGAAAAGAGAACTTCAAATGAAAGAATTGGAGATTAAAGATTTGAAATCTTCCATCGGCGACCTAAGGCTGGACTTAGAGCTGAGTAATACTTCACTAAAACAAGAAGGTAACGAGCTTCAACAAGTGAGAGACGAACTTCAAAGGAAAGACATGGAACTGAAAGATGTGGAAGTTTCTATCGGCGACCTAAAGCAGGATTTAGAGCTGAGTAATACTTCGCTGAAAGAAAAAGCTAATGAACTTCAGCAAGTGACAAACGAACTTCAAAGGAAAGACTTAGAAATTAAAGATTTGGAATCTTCCATCGGCGACCTAAAGCAGGATTTAGAGCTGAGTAATACTTCGCTGAAACAGGAAGGTAATGAACTTCTGCAAGTAAAAGGCGATCTTCAGAGAAAAGAGTTGGAACTGAAAGAAAACAAAGAAAGAAGTAGCATGTTAGAAGAAGAAGGGAACTCACTGCAAAACGAGTTAACGAAACTAAAAACCCAGCTCAGTCAACAAGATGGTGAAATAAAAGAAATGAAAAGGTTGACATCCACAAAGGATTCAGATTTGAGGAAAGGAAGTTTGGAGATGGAAAAGCTTCGACTTCAACTGGACGAGAAGGAACAGCAAATGGATCTTCTAAAACGTGGACTCGGCGCGAAAGAAGACGAGATTAACATTATGACAGAAAATATCAAAAATAAACTGTTCGAAATAAGATGTCTGGAGAGAACGTTGGACAACGCCAAGATTGACAACTGCAAATCATTTCAAGTCTATCAGATGAAGACTAGATATTTGGAAGCCGCGGTAGCGAGGCTTAAACACGAATCAGAGGGCCACAGTGTTCTGCTGCGTGCAAAGGATGACGAACTCGCAAAAGCAAATGTCGCTGTTCAGGTGAAAGAGAGAGAGATTGATGGCTTAAAAGCGCGTTTACGTAAGTTGGAGGAAAGGTTTCAACTTTACAAACAGATTTCTACTGAGAGGGAATTCAAATTAGCACAAGAGAAAAAGGTTTTGGAAAAGAACGCAACATACTTCACAACACATCTGGATCAAAAAGGAAACGAGACAAAGCGGGTCGAGTCGGAGCCAATGGACAATTCTCAAAAAGAAAGCAAACAAGACGACTTGGGCTGTATAGAGAAGACCAAAAACCTTGACGTTGTGATGGCTAAACTAGCTGGAGAACAGATCGCAGTCGCAATGACTGACAGAATCGAGCAAATGATAGCCGATATGAATGTAATCCAAGCGGAGCTGGAAAGCAAAAGGGAAGAAAATGCGAAATTGTTCAAGGACAACAAAGAACTCAAGGAACAAGTGAACAAGTTACAAAAAGAGGCTGTTGAACAAAAACAATTGTCTTCACGAATGTTAAAGAATGCTCTAGATCATATGCAGATGAAAAGGACCGAGATACGAAAGCTTAAGGCAGCACAGAATATAGCCACTGATCAGTCGCTTCAAAGGTTGGTTTGTGATTCTATTACAGTTATGTTCACCATACGACATGTCATCGCTATTCAATTCACCCGATAAATATAGAGTGAGTTCACAAGAGACGAAGTTCGAAGTCCTTTCTTACTCTTAGCAACTAATTTGTCTCATATTCTGATTGCATTTAGGCGACCGTTTAGCGTCGCCGACCGACCCAGATTTTCGCGTTTTCAAAAAAAAGTTACGCGAAAGGTAATTTGACCCAGTCAAACGTTTTTCACCTAATCTGAAACATAGGCATTGTTTGTCCTATACAGATTTTCGGTTTGCATTGTGATCAGACTTTTTCCGTGACCTCAGCGAATTTTTCGTGATTCGGAAGGCGTACCGAAATATTAAGATACGAGGTTAATGTATCCTCGTCTCGTTGTTATTCGTGTCGATTCGTGGAAGAGATCCTCTAGTCTCCTTCCTTCTCCATTTTGAGACAGTAAGAGGTGTAATCAAAACGATATGTGATTTAGGCTGAGGACGGGACACGAACAACACTTCTCTTTCAGTGAATTAATTTCATGCATCAGCATACTTTCTCCAATAACGTAACTTTTTACTCAACATATGAACAAACACACATTCTACAATCCTTTATTTTTCTCCAACACACGTTAGCTTTTCCAACAGACCAATTTCGATATATTAATATTCTAACATGTCGCCAAAAGATTTTGCATCTAGGCTTAGGGATGAATAAATAATTTCTTTTGTTTTAGTCTCCCAAGCCAAGCCTCGGCGCCATGTTAGAATTTTAATATATGGGAATTGGTCTACTACGTTACCTTTTTCAACTACAAGTCGATATTCTTTAAAAAACCACTTAATATTTTCACATTTTACAGCAGCAATGGCAGTAGCAGTTACAGTATCCAACAGGTTGTCACACCAACACTGGACTGAACAACACGGTTATTTATCTTGAACGCGTTTGATGACAGAAAGGTGTCTTTCTGTTGCATCTTTATTCTGAGAGAAATTTTAATTTTAAGTTTTATGTTGATGTTAAAATATGTGCACACGTGTATTTTTTAAGCTTGCCTTTACCAGAATTGTAAAGGGCAATATAATGTAGGCCACAAGGAGCCTTTCATATATTTATATGCTTTGTAAGAAAATAAAGTTTGCTTGAAAGAAAATCTGTTTCTCATTTTCTCTCAGCCCACCCTCATCCTCATAGGGGAGGGGGGGGGGGAGGAGGTGGGATTCACATAGTGGATGTTACAGGAAGGTATCAATTTTTAGGCTGGAGATGCAGGGAGGCCGGGGGCTACCCGACGTCTGCCAAGATTAAAATGAATACAAGAAATTATCAAAGCAAAACACATTTTAATATAGTGCTACAATTTGCATTAGTCAAAAATCATCACACGACCTATAATGGGAATTAGACACTGAAAAAACTTGTATGGTTGTGAGTGGCAAGACTGTTACATAAGGGGGGGGGGGGGAAGGGATAGTGGGGACTGCTGCTTTTTACTCCCATCTCCCACCTAGCTATTGTAACCAGATGTAATTACAGCTGCAACGCTACGCAGCATTGCGTGACATAAAGAGAGCCAGGATTGGCTGCTTCTGTGAAAGCATGGGAGAATGTTGAAAAATGTCTCGGCTGTCGCAAAAGAAAAAAGTAAAAGATAAAGTGAAAATAAAGCCCAAAATACAGCCTTACTGCTCACACTTCAAATGTCTGCTTAGTCAGTAACTGCAATAAAATCTACTTGTCAATTACTAATGATATCAACAGTAAGTCATCAATTAACTCTTAATTTCAGCAAAGAGCATGAACTCCTATTTTATTATTTAGTCATTCATCTCTTATTCATTTTGAAAACAATTGTCCTTTGTGGAAGATTTACTTTATATGCACAAAAATTATGATCATATTTAATATGATGCTTTCAGCATACTGCCATCGGCATATGCCACATTCGAAGAAACCCCTAGCAAACCCAAGCATGTCAGCAGTATTCTGCAGGTCTCTGGTTAGATGACAGTGCAGGTCAGTAATGGATAGACTTTGATATACAGTTAAAATGTTATCTTTAGTCTAGTGCAGACTTAATGAACTTATTAAAGACATGGGTTATAAATGACATGTAGGTAAACAAGCTGTTTAAGGCTTGTTTAAAAGCACCATGCACATGAAATCTTCATAATTAATGGTGATATTGCCATTCATGTTTGTGTCTCTTGCTCTAAATGCATCAGTCAATGCTCGTAACATGACACAGCATTGAATAAAACTGTCCAACTTCAAGCTTCGCCGGGCAAGCCTGTCAAACCTAATGGATGCAATGAACAATAAATTACACTTGACTGAAGGTTACCAAAGAATGTTTTTACTAAGATTATAGCTCAAAATGAAGATTTCAATAATTTAGAGCCATAATTATGAATGTAGGCTTTCTTTTGGTAACAAGTAATTTAGTAAAGTGTCTTGCCCAAGAAAACAGCTCAGTGATGCCAGCCACAGGGCTGCAGTCGGGCCACATATACAATCCGAAGACCAGCACACTAACCAGTCTGACCATTTGGCCAACACACCTTAATTCATTCTTTATCAAGTGTGTAACCTTTAGAGCTCACACATGACTAATAATAAATACAAAACCAAGCACAAGGGCCATACTGGGAAAATATCAGCCCAAGGTCTTGACAGTACAGACTGTGCACAGGGAGGTCTGTACAGAAGACTGACGGCTGATATTTTCCCGGAATGGCCTCTGGCAAGCTTGGTTAACAAGAGATTTATTACATGACCCAGAATTTGTTTCACAGATGGAAGCATAAAGCACACTTTTTCTCGTGTTTGATATATTACTTGAAAAATCTTTGGAACTCGGGTAGAGTACATCAATCTGTGACATAATGGAAATATAAATGCCTTACTGCGCAAAATTAATTAAACTGCACTTGGTTAATAATAATAATAATAATAGAGTATGCACCTCAGCTGGAATTTGAATTCATTTGAAAATTTTGTTGCATGCACTATTTCAGTGGGATGCACTAAACTGCACCCACCCAAATAACTCTTTTACAAGTTAGCCAATCAGAGAGTGCAAATTTTGTTTGACAGGTCCACCTATTGCAGATCTTGCCGCTCTTGTCATGCAATTTTGGCTATTTATTTACCCTTTTTCCTCTCAGGTTTTATTGATTTCCATTTTCAATAATTTGTTAAATACTTATTTGGTGTAAGCAAATAATGGACTAGGAATTGTGATTATAACAATCAACTTTGTTTAACGAGGGTAGCACATAACAGTCTTGTGACTTACAATCCTGTGGCCCTCAAATCCCAGATGGAATTTTAATCTTAGAACTCTAAGGTCATTAATTTTGCCGAAGAAATCATTGTATATTGAATTGAATGTATACCATTAAATATGTACAATAAACATATGATGAACATTGCACAGTAATTTCTGGAATTTCAAATGGGGTGAGAGTATGTTTGCAAAGCATTAAAAATTCAAGTGAAATGATTACTTTCCTGTGCACATGAAAATTATAATCTTCCACATGGAGTGAATGCATCAATTTGTGGCTTTGTTTCTGCTTTGTGAGTGCCACATGAAAAGTGCCAGATTCGGTGCCATATCCAAAATGGAGAGGCAGCTCTTGGAACTGAGTCTTCGACATTCCTCAGAGTTTTGAAAATATTGGAAAATGTGAGAAGTCCTGTCCTTTCTGAGATGCTCACGAAAGCGTGTCAAAATGTGACGTAACAGGCATTACATCCTGCACAAGTGAATTTGTCCATGACACGCGAACGAAGATAGAAAGGCACAGGATCCTTCACACTGAACATGTTGCGGATCTTAAAGGAGGAAAAAGCGAGCTTAATGTCTAAATCGATGCAAAAATGCTTAACTAGTTTACGTAGTCTTCTCTGAGCTTCTGTAGAAAAGGAACCTATGCAAGGTAACCTAAAATACTTTACTGAAACGGAGGATTGAACCTGGTTGTCATTAGTAGATAGGGTCTGGCCTCCAGTAATATACTGATTAGCTACCTTCTCAATTAGATGTGAAGGGAAAAGGTCATTATTTGTTACAGAATGTGACCTCATATATGTAGTACAAAGTGATTGTAATAAAAAAGTTCCCGGATCTTCTTCCTTCGGGTCTAACGTAACTGACTCATGTGCTCTGAATGTGTTCGTGTAATCCTTAAAATCTCACCCCATCATGACAGCAGAAGTGACTCCAACAGGTTATGGGCCCCGACGAGATGTTCCTGGAAGATTTGGAAGATTAATTTTTGATGGGGATGAGCGTAAATACGAACAGTGGGAGATCAAATTCCTTGGATACATGAGATTGCAAAAGTTGAAAGACGTTCTCGTGTCCGAGAGCTGGGATGAAGAAAATGATGCTAGCAAAAACGAGGAGGCGTTTGCCGAGCTAATCCAGTTCCTAGATGACAAAAGCCTAGCGCTGGTAATGAGAGATGCAACTGACGATGGAAGAAAGGCGCTGCAGATTCTACGAGCCCATTACGCTGGGACTGGGAAACCACGTGTGATTTCGCTTTGCACCGAACTAACATCCTTAGTTAAATCGGCGAATGAGCCTGTCACTGACTATGTAATCAGAGCGGAAACGGCGGCAACAGCTTTGAAAAATGCGGGAGAAACTGTAACTGACAGTCTTCTGATAGCAATGGTACTTAAAGGATTACCTCAAAGTTACAAACCGTTTGTTGTGGTTGTCACACAGAGCGAGAAGCAACAAACATTTAGCGAATTCAAAGCCTCTCTAAGAAGCTTTGAGGACACTGAGAAAGCAAGAACAGCAGATGATACCGACTCCATTTTGAAAGCAGAAGACAATTTCCAACGGCCAAAACCACCAGTGAGAGGAAAAGGAAATCCTACCTGCTTCAACTGCTTCCAACAAGGTCATATAGCTCGTTTCTGTCCCAACAAGCCCAAAGGAGGGAAATGGTGCAATACTTGTCGCTCAAGGTCGCACAGTGACCAAGCATGTCGTCATAAAAGAAAGAAAGGTGACAAGGTTAATCAAGTATCTGAGAAAACCGACCAGGACATTGAACACTCATTTGTTTTTGAGACTAATGCCTATGAGGATGAGAATAATGTCTCTGGTGAGCCTGCATCTGGTAAGCCAAACACACTATTAGTTGATTGTGGTGCAACTGCCCATATTATTACTGATGTGTCTAAGTTCACAAAGTTTGATGACACATTTAAACCAGACAAGCACTTCATTGAATTAGCAAATGGAACTCGAGCAAATAATGTTGCCCAAAAAAGAGGAGATGTTGATATTACTATCGTTGATTCGTCTGGAACACCTGTCAAGGCAACTTTGCGAAATGCTCTCTTCATTCCGTCTTACCCTCAGGACATTTTCTCAGTCCAAGCTGCTACAGAGAGGGGTGCCAGTGTGACTTTCCAACCAGATTCTGCTGAGCTGATGTACAAGGATGGCACAAAGTTCATTATTGAGAAGCATGGCAGATTGTATTATCTGAACACCTACGATAACTTCACTGACTCTGATTCTGTGAACTGTGTACGCTCTATTAATGAGTGGCACCAAATCCTGGGACACTGTAATTATGATGACATTATGAAACTAGAGCATGTTGTTGATGGTATGAAGGTTAGCCATAAGAGTTCTTTTAAACCTAGCGATTGTAATGTATGTTTACTAGGAAAACTTACACAGAATAGGAATAGAAAGCCTGATGCACGTGCAACTGCCCCACTAGAGCTAGTTCATACTGACCTCGCTGGACCTGTTGATCCAGCCTCTAAGGAAGGTTTTAGATATTGTTTGGCCTTTACAGATGATTTTTCAGGTGCTGTTTTTGTCTACTTTCTGAGAAAGAAGAGTGACACAGTGGCTGCTTCAGAGAGATTTTTGGCAGATTCAGCCCCTTATGGTAAGGTGAAATGTATGAGATCTGACAATGGTGGTGAGTTTATTTCTGGGGATTTTGAGGCTCTTCTGAGGAGGAATCGCATAAGGCACGATACCTCTGCCCCCTATTCCCCACACCAGAATGGCACAGCTGAGCGGCACTGGAGAACCCTATTTGAAATGGGGAGATGCCTGCTCATACAATCCAGTTTGGCTAAAGAGTTCTGGCCATATGCTGTTATGGCAGCAGCTTACACGCGCAATAGGTGCTATAACAACCGCTTAAAGCAAACACCATACTTTGCTCTCACAGGTCGTAGACCTAACTTGTCTAAAATGAGAGTTTTTGGATCTGAATGTTATGCCTACAAGCAGGAGAAAAAGAAGCTAGACCCTAGGTGCACTAAAGGGATTTTTCTGGGGTACGATAAGCTAAGTCCCGCTTACCTTGTGTATTTCCCAGAGATTGGTAAGGTGATGAAGCACAGGGTGGTAAAATTCCCTTCGAAGAGTGTTAATGAGAAACACACTCAAACAGGAAGTCTATCAGGTGATGAAGATGATTTCATGTTGTTACGGCGCAACACTAACCCTGATATGTGTAGTGCATCTGGTGTTAACAAGTCTGAGGAAATCTTAGGCGAACAGGGTGAGAACACTAACCCTGATATGTGTAGTGCATCTGGTGTTAACAAGTCTGAGGAAATCTTAGGCGAACAGGGTGAGAACACTAACGCTGATATGTGTAGTGCATCTGATTTTAATAGGTCAGAGAAAGTCTCAGGTGAACAGGCTGAGAAGCTTGTGACTGAAGACAAAACTGATGGGAACCCTCAATCAGTGACTGAGGGTGCGAGATACCCCACCAGGGAGAGGAGACGCCCAGCATACCTTAATGACTATGTTACTAAACTGGATGAGATTATTGCTGAGGGTGACCAGGTATTATCCAGTGTTGATTATTGTTATAAGGTTTCAGCTTTTCCCCAGACATACCAAGAAGCAATTGAATCTCCTGAGTCAGAAAATTGGAAGGCAGCAATGAGAGAAGAGATGGATTCTCTTATCGAGAATGAGACATTTACTCTAACTGCTCTACCAGAGAGTAGAAATTCAGTGGGGGGTCGTTGGGTGTACACTATCAAAGAAGGTTCTGATGGTGCTAAAACCTACAAGGCAAGGTATGTTGCTAAAGGCTATAGCAAGGTGAGGGGTGTAGATTATCAGGAAACATTTGCCCCTACAGCAGATCTCACATCAGTACGTGCTCTGTTGCAAATAGCAGCACAACATGATTTGATTCTACACCAGATGGATGTCAAAACGGCATACCTAAATGCACCCATTGATTGTGAGATATATATGGACCAAGCTGAAGGTTTTGAAGCCCCTAGTAGTTCCCATGGGAGACTTGTGTATAAGTTAAACAAATCCATGTATGGATTGAAGCAATCGGGTAGAAATTGGAACAATGTGTTGCATTCTTTCCTACTGGATAACCAGTTTGTTCAGAGTCCAGTTGACAACTGTATGTATACTAAACAGTTTGGGAGTAAAATGGTTATAATACTTGTTTGGGTCGATGACATCATTATTGCAGCAAGTGACATGGTTCTGATGTCTGAGGCTAAACAAATGCTGCAGGAGAGATTTCGCATGAAGGACCTGGGTAGACTTTCATATTTCTTAGGTATTGATTTTGAACAGGGTGATGGCTTTGTGAAGATGAACCAGAGAAGATACTTAAGCAAAGTCCTTGAGAGATTTGAAATGTCTGATTGCAAGCCAAGGGCCACACCTTCTGAGCAGAAACTTGAGTTTGGTGGTGAGACACCTTGTGATCCCAGAAGGTATCGTGAAGCTGTTGGTAGCTTGGTTTATGCTATGACATGTACTAGACCAGACATATGTTGGGTGGTAAGTAGGTTGTCACAGTTTCTTTCCTGCCCACTTCAGGAACACTGGACTGCAGTGAAACATGTTTTAAGGTATTTGAAGGGTACTCTACACTATGAGCTATGTTACCGGAAATGTGATGATGGCCTTACTTTGGTTGGTTATTGTGACGCTGACTGGGCATCATCGACAGATGATAGGCGAAGTACCAGCGGGTACTGTTTCAGTCTAAACAAAGCTGGTCCTCTTATTTCCTGGAAGTCCAGGAAACAGCCAACGGTAGCTCTCTCATCTTGCGAGGCAGAGTACATTGCACTGTCGGCTGCTGTGCAGGAGGGTCTTTACCTCACTCAGCTGTTGAGAGACATTGATGAGGTGTGTGGACCCGTTGTGATTTTTGAAGATAACCAGGGTGCAATCGCTCTATCTAAAAACCCTGTAAATCGGCAGAGATCAAAGCATATTGACGTCCGTTATCATTTCATTCGAACAGTGCAAAACAATGGTCAGGTTGTTGTCAAATATTGTCCCACAGCAGATATGGCAGCTGACTTGATGACTAAGGCAGCAACAAAGTTCAAGTTGCAGAAATTCAGGCATTACATTTTTGGATAGAATGCATGGTTTTAGTTTACAAAACTTTTGTTCCTGTTCATAATCGTGCATAATGTTGTTATGGTTTACATTTAATAAGATAATTATGTTAACATGGTAATGTCCTAGTTAATATGAGATCAAGTGGGGGTGTTACAGAATGTGACCTCATATATGTAGTACAAAGTGATTGTAATAAAAAAGTTCCCGGATCAACTTCCTTCGGGTCTAACGTAACTGACTCATGTGCTCTGAATGTGTTCGTGTAATCCTTAAAATCTCACCCCATCATGACAGCAGAAGTGACTCCAACATTATTAACGTCATTATGAAAGCCCGCCCAAAGTATATTAATCAGTAGTACCTTGTTACCACTAAGCCAACAAAATTATGTGACACATTGAAACCCATCTCTGAAAAGGCGTGATGTAATTCACGGCCCTCTATAGCTCCTGATCGGTCAGAATCGTATCTATCAAAGGCACCTTTCCATTGCTGAATATATTGCCAAAGTTGTTGGAACTCTTGAAAATTGATGGTGCCAGACTGATCTTGGTCAAAAATGCCTGATAAAAGACACAGTAACAAAAATAAAAATTCTTTGCTAATCAAATCTTACTGTGATGCAAAAATTCTAGGGACACTAACAATATTTTCAGCGGAATCAAAATACATGTACATGCATGTGACCCATGTGACACTGAAGTCATGATTTGTAATGGAAAATGTCACACTATAAAATTAATAGCCAATGGCTTCCGTCAGCCCAGCACTCATGAGCTGCACTTTAATGTAAACAGCAACAGTTGCATTCTTCTGTAAGTTTTTTTCCAGCTTTGTCTTGTATAAGCTTCAATCTGCTGTTTGCAGTTGTACAGTAATTATTAAACCCTTCTGTAAAAGTTTACTGATAAGCTCAAAGGCAAGCTAATTTAGTTTCCTCTGAAATTGCTGCATAAGGACAAGAGTAAGACACCAAATTGCGTGATGCCTCATCAAATAGACATGGTTAATTAAATTTAAAAAAGGACATTGCCTGTAAGAAAACAATAAACAGAAAAAATACCAATCATTAGCCTGCAGGTTTCGCTGTTGAAGTGAGACCAGTTTCCATTGAGCAGTGCTTGTTGCAGCTCATCAGCTGTTATTTGACCTGATCTGTCCCTATCTACAGTAATGAACCAATGCCACAAGGTAGGATCAGCTCCTGGAGGAGGAGCTGATGGTCCTCCATAACCCCCTGGGTACCCCCCACCAGGAGGTGGATAGCCCATCTGAGAGGGATAGCCAGGACCAGTGCCATAACCTACAAAACCAAACATCTCATTAGCTTAGTTGCAAAAATGGGCATTTGTTTAGGAAAAGCTTCTCAATACCAACTGCTGGTCAATAGAGAAGTGAACTGACAGGTTACCAACAGGTTATTGACAAGCTACTAACAGTCTAACAATAAGTTAAGTTTGCTACAGAATAGACAGAAAAAGAGCACCTGTACAAGAAACGGCTTCAAAACCCTGAAACAAATAGTTATAATTATGTGTATCTTACCACTATCTTTAGTTACCAATCAGGGGTCAGCATAGAAAATATAGATTGTGGAATATTCCGTAAAAACTTATTAATAATTTTCTCATGCCTGTATGGAAAATGTGGGATATGATAGCACTAAATAACACATTTTAAAAAATATATAAACTCCAAAATGAAAAACAAAAATTTTATGAAAAATGAATAAGATTTCTGATTTTTGAAAGCAAAGACACTGGGGATGAGTCGCTGGGACATTAATCTTGTTCTCAAAGGCTGCGAACCTTGTGGTCTGCGGAACCTTTGTACATCTTCGGAAATCTTTGTCCATATTCGGAAATGTTTGGAAATCATCGTGATATCTTCAGAAATCCAGGCTCCTCCAGGGTTAAAGGTCTCACGCGTTTGGATAAGAAAATTTTGGCAGGTATACAACAGTCAACCAACAGGTTTTTTCAGGGAGCTGTACATGTTCTTCACAATTACCCAAAAAGGCACTGTTTGTCTGTTTCCTGAGAGGTACAATGTACATTCCAATTCAAGTGATCAGGGCACTGTGAAGCCCAAAGTTTACATATTTCCATGTGATAAATCTGAGATATAAATTTTGCCAAAGAATACGTAGCAAAGGTACTACCGATTTGAGATCAGACTTGGCTATGCCGATGATATGAATAACTTTGTCAACCCAAGCCTCAATCAAACGGTCATGATAGTTGATAGTTCCAGCTTTCATGTGTGTTTGAACACAAACTATCATTTGATATCTTGCATGGCTATCACCAAACAGTTTGGACGTGCTCAAATTTGACATGATAGTTGATAATAGCTTTTACCAACTATCATCAACGTTCATGGACTGATCGCACGATAATCAATGATAGTGAATGAGAGTCGAGATCACCCACAGGCAGCCCAAGCTCGCGTTGTGATCAGGATCATATTGTATAAAAGCTGTCATGGCAAAAATATAAGAGTTTGTATGGGAATATTTTACAACACCTTTTAGCAAACCGAAATACTGCAAATCTTAAATAAAATTGCCTTACCTTACTTCCACTGTGTTTTTATTCTTGTCTGAACGCTTATTTTGCCGATTCGTGGCCATTTAGGCGAGTTATCGCTTTCTGGG
>OX393573.1:9765913-9915913 GCA_947652115.1 Blastomussa wellsi
ATGAACAAATTTAATATCTAATCTTACATTTCTGGGAGAACTTTTGTACAAAAATAATGAACAGATGCTGTACAATGAACAAGTCAAATTGTTCTAACCTTGTGCACCGTATGCATGTGAGCCACGGCCTGCAGGTGGCCCACCGTAACCAGGATATTGACCCGCCATCTTGTTTCTTGCTTTTGTTTGTGCTTATATGAAGCAGCAATCGGGCCATAAATCGAGTGCCGCGGCAGAGCTCACGCGCTCCTTTGTCGCCGGGGTGGAGTTCGCTTTGGTCTTCTTTGATTACGAAACCTTTTCCGTTGGTAAAGTCTTTTTCCAAATCTACAAACTCTTACTTTGGTAAAGAATGTCTGAGACACAAGGAAAGGTGAGGTATTTATCACGTACAGTCGTTGCTACATACACCCAATTTTACTCTCGTTACGCGCCCAACCATGCCAGCTACACTGATTACGTGGCTTGAACGTTGCAAAGGTCCTTTACGAAGTCACGTGAAGTAGTTTCTCTGCAAAAACTGAACTTGTGCGACTGAACTGCATATTTAGTAAATATAACATCAGTTGTCCCTCAGTCGAGAGCTGGAATGTACGAGCGCACGAGAAGTGGGCGGATCCGGGGGTGGGTGACACACTATTGAAAATGTGGACACTGACTCCCCTCTGGGTAAGGTGTAAAAATTTTTGATTAATTTAGCTAAAATAAAATTAAAAAAATAAACGTTATATTTGCTAACATTCACTCCCACCCCCTCATAAAGTAACTGGCAAAAATATGATACTAAATAAAACATTTGCCAGCAGCCACTCCTCTTGAACAATACTAGACCTGCCCCTGTGAGAACATACAAATGGGCAAGATTTCCGCACAGCCCCATACATTTATTATGCAAGCATGCAGTTCTTTGTTTATTGAAAACAATAGCTGGAACAATAGAGAGCCTTTGGGACTTACACTCTTTGTTTGAGTTGTACCTTTGTTCGACTAACTTCATTTTTTTTTCTAAGTTTTCTAAGTCCTAAATAGTTTTGAACTTAGAAAAATTTAACGGAATTTGTCTAGAATCACATGAAAAATAGGTTAAACTAATTTAGACTTAAAATTGTGCATCCAAAATATGGAAAATTGAAAGGAAATGTTCAATTTTTTGGAGATTTCACTCTGTTTTTAATGAAATACACATGTATAAATGGTTTAAAAATAGTGATTTAGACCTTGGGGTTAGCTTCAAAATGTTGTTTGGGTCATGGAGTATTTTAATTCAGTGAGAGAAAATATGTAATGAATGGCTTGCTTACCTTTGTGTCATGATTTAACTTCATTACTGAGCCGGGATTAGGTGACCAGAGGAGAAAGCAAAACAGCGTAAAGCCAACCATCATCCGATTCATGAATCAATCGGTCAACACACAGAGAAACAAGGATTATGAGTTGTAACGGACTTCATATACCCAAATTATCGGTTGATAAATTATTTTTATTTGTTTGTGATTCTTGCAGACAAAGGAAAATTAACATGATAATTTATTTATTTACCCATTTTTTTTCTCATAATTTTGCACGAAAGCACACAGAGAATTTCTTCTTCATTGGCTCCTGCATGAGTTACAAAAACATAAAAATAATTTATCAACTGATAATTTTCAACTTAACAGAGGTAGCATTAAGGCTTAGGGTTCAAAGCCTGTTGTGCACAAAAAAGAATAAAAAAGAACGAGAAGGGTCTGGGTGCATAAAAGTAGTAGAGAAGGGACTGATAAAGAGAAAAGAATAGAGCAGGGAAAGAGAGAAAAAGAAAAAACTTGCGTGATGAAATCCTCTTTTATTTGCACAGTATTGAAGTTACATAACTGTAAACATCGGCAAATAAGCCGCACCCCTGATTTTGAGCGAGGATTTTTGGAAAAAAGGTGCGGCTTTTCTTCGGATATTTACGGTAGTAATCATCAATGTATTATAATATTTCAGTACCTTAGGCCTAGTTTATACGTCAAATTTAATTCAGACGAATTCAATTCAAATTAAATTCGTCGATCAGTCGACGATAGATTAGTCGACGGGTGATTTAGATGTCAAATTTATAACACAAATTTAATTTTTTTACCCGGGCTACCATACCCGAGCCTTCAGAATTTATCTGGTAACCAGCGGTGAATTTAAAAAACGCGTAAAACATGCAGATTACGTGATGAACAAATATAAAATGGCGAGGGTCCCTCGTTGAAGGGCTCGTTTTGTCCAGTAGCCCCAGCACGCGGTAGACAATAATACACACTTATGTTTGCCTCCCATCCCAATGTCTCTTCGTTTTCTTCAGTAATCGAACACGTACACTTTTTCCGCAAGATATGCATGAATACTTTGTATTCCTCTGGCAAATTTTGCACGTGGACGGCAACTTTTTCTGTCACAAAGAAAAGCGGGAAACGGGCGGGAAAAAGTGAGAACGAAGGAACTGTTTGCGCATGCGACATGAATGAAATGTACCACGGACTCAAAGGATATACATTATATATAAATTTTAATAATGTATGCATTTAATTCGATACGTCTATTGTGCAACGTTTAAATTGAAGTCGCGCTATCGCAATTGTATCAGTCCTAGCCAGACGGATGAAACGTCTTGGACAAATTTAATTCATCCGACAAATGTAATTCGATTTATACGTTGCTCAATCGTCGAATTTAATTACCAGCAGGTCCTTGAATTAAATTCGTCCGAATTAAATTCAACGATTGTGCGACGTATAAACAGGGCCTTAGGGAGCTGGCCATTGCATTAACATATAAGGTGCATGTGCATAATTATACTTCTGCATGCATAATAAATGTATGGGGCTGTGCAGACATTTTTCCTACAAATACACAAGGGTGAGAAAAAAACCTGTGTAGCTCATACTAACACTTTTTAACACAACTGCTAAGCTTGAATAATATTCTTGGTGCTAGAGAAAAAATTACCATCGAACTGCTGAATGGTACATTTTCAACTTTTGAGATGAAATGAAAATTTCATTTCGAAAGTAAACGTGCTTTTTGGTAGTTTATTATATGTAGAGAATGAAAAAATAAATTAGGCTATGTCCACACTAATCTGGATAAATTTGACGTTTTTCTCCAGATTAGCCTTCCATCAACACTAAAACAGCATTTTTCGGCCACCAGAAACGGTACTTTTGAAAACGAAAGTGGATGAATTTGAAAACACTGCCTGAGTGTGTTAGTGTGGACAGTATAAACGTTAATGGAACTTTTTGAAAGCGCTGACATCGAAACAGTAACAATGGCTCAGGCAAATGTATCCATACATGCTCTAGCATGTATTTTTAAAAGCATTTCTGGTAAGACAACATTTCAATATTGATGGTAAAACAGTATCATGCGGATGGAAAACATTTTATCTACTTTCAAGCGGAAAATGCCATTTTCAAATTTATCCAGCTTAGTGTGTAATTTTGTAGCCTTAGAAGAGCTAGGGAAAATCAGGAAATCAACCCCTCAAAGATGCACCTCTTTCAGGCAAATTATGTGGCTACCATTTCTAAGGAGACTGGGACAAGTGATGTTGTAGAAACAAAGTTAGAATTCAGTTCCCTACAGGTGGTTAATTAGGTGGATCTGTGTATATTTAGGATGGGATAATTTGAGGCCATTGCCAGAATGTGTGTTCACACTTTTCAGGATGAAATTTTATTGCCCACTATTTACATCAAGTGATAATGCTTGCAGTACTGAGTACTGTAGTAGTTTCTATACCTAAGTTGCAATGATAATTTTGGCCACCTGCAAATAAGAACCATGCACTTTTTGTTGCCATATTCGAACTTAAGGTCGCAAAAGTCAGATTTCTCTCCCTTTAAAACATCATTCATTTGTACCCTTTTTGTTAACAAACTCCCAAAACTTAACTCCCAATGCTATCTTTTTGTTTATTTTAAACTTTTACCCTTGTCACAGTTTTCAGTCATGCATGTTCTATGGGAATGCTTGCTGCACATGCTGAAAAATAAAGGGTCTGTCCACATGCAATAGTGTCAGCACTCGCATGAAGCCTGACTTCTGTTTGAAGCAGCTATCATCGAAATGTGCCAAATACGATTATGACGACTTGTTTGGCACGAATTCTTGTCGGTGAATGCGCATGAATCAAGTCCATTTTTGTCTCACACTTTCGTCTCTGGGGAAGTAACACATTGAAATCCCTGGTGTGCCAGTTCTGTTGCATTGGTTAGTGGTTGACTTTAATGGGGCCACCAGCTGCACCATAATTCATTCCTCTCATCTGCCATCGTATTCAGAACCACAGACTATGTTCTGAGTAATCTGAGCGTTTGGCCAAGCACGAAACAAATGTGGAGTGGAGTGAAGTGATGTGAAGTATATATGATTTTTTCGGGCTTCTTCTTTCCAGTTGCTTAAATTAGAAATTCACTGTGATGATCATTCTTCACTTTCATCGACATCCACAGTTCAGATATGAATTATTTCATATGTACTTCTCAAACTCATTAATTATTCGTCACATTAAAACAAAGGAAATCAGAACCGTGAAGGAGGTTTGAAAACGTGATCTTAATTAGCACAGATTTTTACGATTTTATTTCTTCGTTTTCTCCGTAGTTTTAGTTTCGTTTGAGAAGATATATAAAACACGAGAGACAGTGTTTCATCACCATTTCAAACACCTCCGCTCTGCGTCGTATTTTCAACACTCTTCTCGGTGTTTGAAATCGTGATGAAACACTGTCTCTCGTGTTTGATGTATTACTTCACATCATTTCACTTCATGGGAAAATATGAACTCAATAAATTGACCTCTCCCAATGTGTGGCTTCATAGCTCAGTTGGTAGAGCATCACACAGGTATTGCAGAGGTCACAGGTCCGAATACCGTTGAAGCCCTAATTTTTTCAGCCTTCTTCTTTCCAGTTGCTAAAAAATTGGAAATTCACTGCGATCATTGATCATTCTTCACTTTAATACATTTACCTTGCATGCAAAATGATAATTATTTTCAAGCGGTGTTTTTGCATTCAAGGTGTTATAAATGTACATATAAACCCACGGGCATAGTCTCTGTCCATTAATAATTATTTTTGTGTTGAATTTTATTTTCTCAACTTATAAAATTTATAGAGAAATTTTCTGTGTTAATGATGCGTATTTTCATTGTAAATACTTTTTATCAGCCCATATTGTGCCGTGCAGCAGTAGCCTGGGAGCCCAAGGAACCTCTTGTTATAGAAACTATTGAAGTTGCACCACCAAAGGCTGGAGAGGTGCGTATCCAAATTGTTGCAACAGGTGTCTGCCACACAGACAGCCATACACTTAGTGGGAATGATTCAGAAGGAAAGTTTCCGTGTGTTCTTGGACATGAGGGAGGTGGAATTGTTGAAAGTGTTGGCCCTGGAGTAACAAAAGTTTCTCCTGGTAAGTTTCAAAAATAAATTCTAAAAATGTTCAATGCAGTGAGACCTAATTCAGGCCACGTTAAATTATAAGTTACTTTGTGTCTATGATGCATGGTTGGGCAGTTGTCTCATTCAAGGGACAGCCTTGGAGTTATACTTGGAGTTTCTTTGTTTTGGGATTTAAAAATGAGCTTTAGAATCTTCTACCTTTTCCCACTAGCAGAAAACCTTTAGTAGCAGCAGTAGTAGTATTAGCAGTTAAGTGGTATATATAGCATGCGCAGGTGCTAGCAGCTGTGAAACTACTATAAATGTTGCTTATATATGTTGTGGTTTAAATTTATCCTTGGTTTAAAATTTTTTAAACCAGTTTGATATTGATTTCCCTTTGTTTCAGATTATGCTAATCAATATGAGACAATGAGAAATGAAAATCAGACTGGTTTAAAAAACTTTAAACCAAAGATAAAATTAAACCGCAACATATATATGTACTACATCCATACACATTTCAACATTTATTATACATCTGGGGAACAGTGAAACCTACAGATTGTGGGCTGATAACACTTACCTTGACCTTGATTATTCCGGATATCATAAAAACCTCATCCAATAATTGTTTACAAACAGTGATAAGGCTCTGAACACTATTCAGGGCTGCAAATAACTGTCAGACATAGGACAATGGCCGGCCAAAATTTGTCTATGTCCTATAAAATTCCAGCTGCTGTCAGACAGATTGTCTGGACAATTTTGTTTTGGCTTGCAATGCAAACTCCAGTGTTTACATTGACAACGCGTTATCGAGCAGTACTGTGATAATTATGATGTCTGAATACCTCACTGCAGCTTTGTCTGGTGATCAAAACGGTGACTTAGTCGGACAGATGTCCTTGCATGGGAGAAAATTTATTTGCAGTCCTGCTATTGGAAGGCTTAATGCTGGAGTAACCAGTACGACAATAAAATCCATAGCCATCTTTGCAAGCTGTTGATGAGTGCCAGTAATCTAAAACTCTGTTTTAATAATCATTAAGCGATTACTGTTAGCAATAAACCATGAGCACACTTCAGCAATGCAGTTTTCCAAGATTATGATTGCATTAGCTTGTGATTGGAGGGAAAGATGTCAAAAGGACAGGTAGAGATGGGTGTCATCAGCGTATCCATGGACAGAGGAAAGATCCTGAGAGATGGTTTGGAAATGGCAGGAAACATGAATAGTAAATAAAATAGGACCCACAGTACCTTATATTAGTACCCCATAATAGTTCAATGCCTAGTAAATATACGTAGATGTTTGCCCGACCTACCTTGGACAGTGAAGAAATGGCCTTTTAAAGTTAGGGTGGTGAGCTTCTGAAAAACTGATATGAGCCACATTTCCACTTTCTCTGGTACAAAGGCTGTTGGGAAGATTCTTATAATTACAATTATTAATAGTACACTCAACAAAATTACTGTATTCTGACTGGACCTGAGCAGTACAATTAATCCCAAATTGTACTCTGTAGAGTACCTATTATGTTTCTATAGTAACCGCATGTAAACTGTCTCGACTAATGAGTAATGAACTTCAAATACTTAAAGAAACAGCAACCACAAAGAAAACACAAAGAAAAGCACACAAACCTGGGTAAATGTGTGGCGCAGCTAGATTGAAGAGCATCAATTAAACCCTAACCTTAAAGAATAAGTTTTTATTCAGTGGAAGAACTCTACAAAAGTTTCCAGATATTTTATGCAGAAGTAAGAAACAAATGCAAGGAACAGTAAGAGCCAGAAAGTTTGAAAGTTGTGATGGCTAGTCTAGAATGTTATTTGTGAGAACGTAACTATCAGTACTCCATAATGGAGCGTTTTCACTCACGTGACCAAAAAAATAAATCAAAAACCATTCAGTGGACAGAGTCAAGAAACCACGACATTATAGAATATAAATAAAGAAAACACTTCTCCAAGTTTCAGCCGTGTGCGTTGTTCCAAACTTCAGATATTGGTCGAAATGTCTCGCACAAAATTTACAGAGCCCAGTATGGAGCCGCCATATTGGTGTACCTCAGTAGAACACCAACATGGCGGCCGGAAATAGTGTAAACATCTGGAGTTTACTTTGGTTATCTTGGCGACTGGGTACCTGTTTTGAACAAACAAATGTTCATATAAACACTTTTCCTAATACTTAAACTTCTAAAATGGCTAAATCTTGCGAGATAAGTATGTGTTTTTCGACATGCATGATCGTAACTGTAAGTCCCACACCGCCATAACACTGAAATTCAAATTGCGCTAGTTTCCAAACGAAGGACGCTGTTGAGCTGAAAAGTTGTACACAGATATAAATTTAGCACCCCTTATGCCTGATGAGTATAAAAAGTCTGGTCGCTCTTTGGTTTTGGATTTTAGAATTTTATGACGTCACGTGAAAACGCTCTATTAGATGACCACCAGTTTCAACAGTTAAAACAAGTCCTTGAAGGATCACTTTGTCAAGAGGGAAAAGCAGGGTTCGTACGGGTCCTGGAAAACCTGGCAAGTCCTGGAATTTTGTTATGGCATTTTCCAGGACTGGAAAGTCTTGGAAAAAGATGACAGGTCCTGGAAAGTCCTGGGAATCTGTTAAAGTCAAGAAATGAATTTAGCTGAACTAACTTTATAAGAAATGCGAGGCTTACAGTTGGGAGAATTTATATTGGGAACTTGGAAGAAAAAGGGTTTAATGTAAATTTTGGAGTCCTGGAAAGTTCGATGTGAGTCCTGGAAAAGGCCTGGAAAAGTCCTGGAAATTTGTCTGTGAAAAGGGGTATGAACCCTGGAAAAGGCAAGTGACCTAATACCTTGAATGTCCTGTCCATACTTGAGGAAGTTCTCAAATTGCACTTGCCTAAATTAGGCTTGTGCAATTTTGGCAGCTTTCAAAACATTACTCCTACCTATTAATCATGAATTATACTCGAGGTCAATTTTCCTATACTGTACTAATACAATTGTTTTATAATAGACTATTATTATTATAATTATAATTATTTGTTTGTTTGACCATGACTTGTTGTAATATTTTGCCTCTTTTCTTTTCCTTTTTCCCACGTCTTTTTATTCTTGCTAAAATTTTATCTTTTATATTTATTTGTAAACCCTGGAAACAAGACCTTGACTGCAATCAATTTTCAAAATGGAGAGTTGCATGGAAATCTATTTGATTATATAAACAGTAGAAAAAACCAGGTGAGCTTTCACACGAAAACACTGTTGCTAAGGTTATGTAATGAATTCCGCATTTCGCAGCAAAAATGAAAAGGTTTGGAAGTTCATTGGTGTGTATATAATAAATGGAATGTTACATGGCTGCTTGGAGATATGAAATTTCTCTTCTCGTGTTTAAACATATTTCACTTGTTTGCTGCACTCACTCTTTAAATATCTTAGTTCCAACACTCAAAAAGAAATTTTGTATCTTTGTGCGGCCATGTGACATCCTCTATCTATCCATGTATTTTGCTTGTCATAAAAATCTCCTTGCATGCATTGTTGGCATCACAAGCGATTTGATGATCCTCCAACTGTCAACAAGAAGTGTTGACTTTGGCACCAAAAGGGTTATGAAATAAATTTAATTAAGAACATTCATTTATTATTTTTTAAAGGTGACCATGTTATTCCACTTTACATCCCTCAATGCGGAGAATGCAAGTTTTGCAAAAGTCCAAAGACCAATCTTTGCAGTACAATAAGGTAACATTGTTATATTATACTATTACACTGAAAAATGTATAAATTAATAATAAATTACATAAAGCTGTTATTGGTATGAAATGTACTTTTATTGTTTTATTAAGTTCAATCAAACACGAATCCGGTAATTTATAAAATTTCAATCTCATGCCTACAGGTTCATGCCTTCGAACCTTGTTGAAAAAAAGTTGTTACAATTTATTGAAAGCTGTTTAACAACCTACCCTTGTAGAATCACGCACTATTTATTTACTATTTAAATGCTATGTCAGAGAGCTATTTAAATGGTATTTAAGACATATTTTACAACTATGTTAGTAACCATACAAGGCCATATATTTTAAGTGTATTTTGTAGCTATGATTTTGCTGTTTAAAATGATTCAAAATCCTATATTTTCACTATTCAAATGGAACCATTACATAGTCTATTTAGAAACTATTTTATCAGCATTACTAACCAAACAGTTTTTGGAAGTAAAGGAAATAGGGTTAAAATAGCATTAAAATAGATGTTAAGTAGTCATGAGTTAATTGATTCATTGACTAATCAGCTGATTGAAATAGAACTAAAATAGTAATTAAATAGCTTTAAAATAGATGGACATCAAGGGATTGTGTAAATAGATGTAAAATATAATTTACATAGCATTGACATAGGGAGAAGTATAGGACTTGATCGACACTAATTCCAGTTAAAATAGGACTTAAATAGCTTTAAACTAGACATAACATACATTATAAATAGGCTTTAAAACATGGGAATTAGAAGAGGTTGAATATATTTAAAATATCATTTACATAGCATTGAAACAGGGAGAGATATCTGGAGATTCAGGCCAGAAAACATCCAGCTTAGCATCCCGCAAACACATCAGTTGAACACATTGTTTTGACAGCGAACAAAAAGTAGAGCAAGAAACATGTGAATGAAACACAAAATACTTTATTTTAATTAAATTCATACAATAAAAATATCTTACAACTTTTGTACAGTGGGATAGGATGGTGAAAGCGCTCACAAAATAAATTACATTTGAAACTAGCTGGTTTAAAAAAAGGCTTATTTCTTTCCTGCAGCTTCTTTTCTCCCTGAAAAAACAATACAGAAGATTGATTAGAACCTTTTAAAATTAATAAAATCCAAGTGCCACTTCCATGGTAAAAAATACCAAAACTTAACATCTGATACATCATAAAGGTTTATACACAAAATTTATGTGCAGGTTTGATTGACCCAAACATGTTCTAAG
Source organism: Blastomussa wellsi (assembly GCA_947652115.1). Classification (NCBI taxonomy): domain Eukaryota; kingdom Metazoa; phylum Cnidaria; class Anthozoa; order Scleractinia; family Plerogyridae; genus Blastomussa; species Blastomussa wellsi. The sequence continues at coordinate 9,776,318 of OX393573.1, forward strand.
GTAAAGAATAGCAACCTGGTGAAATTTAAGGTGTCTCAAAACCAGATAAGGATATATATTGGTGTGCCATATTTAAAGGCCTGAAGAAGAGAGAAATCCATAATTTCAGAGCTCATTAAACTTCCCTGATAAATGTGCACTCAAACTAAGGAGATAGCTTTCAACATGTAAGCTATATATGTCCCACCAAATTGGACATGAATGCCATGCCGAATTGATTAGGTTCCCGGTCACTTCGTTCCAAAGGTAAACTAAGCTAAAAACTTTTATTCTCAATGGATTTTTCCGAAAATTCGAAGTTACCGAATGTGTGGTCTGTTTTGAATCTTCGAACAAGATTCATACAATTCTTGCTATCGCAGTCGGATGCAATGCGAAGATTAAAACACATTCATTGGCGAAGGGATGTTTGTTTTGGTTTGCGTTTTTAAGTAAACTGGATTGAAGTTTGTATCGAATCGACTTTAGAGAACGTGTATCAAAACGACTTGGATTAAAAACCAAACAAGGTGACTATTCTTTGGAAAAAAGTGACTCTTTGATTGCTATTCCAAATTCATGTTCTTATGAAAAAACTCCCAGATAGGACTTAAATTCTTATTCACACACCCTGCGAACTACATGTAGACGATGACCTACTGAGTAAATCCAGACACTGAACGCTACACTTTCTCTCGCTTACAAATCGCTCAACTACTTTAATATTAAAGCAAATTAAAAGTCTTACAAACCTTGATCGAAGTTTCAGAAGTTCCAGATAAACTTGAACCGACTTGGTTTGATCGAAGGTAAGAACTGGAAGAAACACACTCGAGAAAGTTTCCGTGAAAAAAATGCCACGAGATCCCACAAAGTAGTTCAGAGAAGGACGCTGTGAAATATCACACATCGAAGAACGCGCTTTTGATTTAGAAAAGAAAAGATTTCCATTGGATATTGAAAATCACACTTCTTTCAAGTTTTCCCGCGTAACATGCCGATAAAGGTGCTGATAAAGGCCGACAAAGGAAAGGCCGACACGAACAGGCACAGTTTTCATTGGATGTTTCTTTCTAACTGGGGAACCTGGCAACTTTGTAACCAAGCAAAAACAAACATGGCGGCCACAATTGTTCGGAGATCATGAAAAATGTCAACCTCAAAGTGGAAAAAAGACAACGAAATGGCGAAGAAGTAGTAAATTTATCGAACCTGCTGTTGATGATGATTTATTTTCGCCTTAGAGTACAGCAAGACTTTTCTTCAGAGACGATTGACACGATCATTGACTTGGGAAACATTAATTTCACCGTTTAAGAAGCAGAGGATTTTAGGAGATTGTTTATCACGTACACAGACAAAAACTCCGTCTTCGAGTGCCTGCCTTTCTAAAAAAAAGTCAGTTATACGGAGCTTGACTTGCAAACTGCAAATGCAAAAGATGATGAATGCGGTGTGGACTCTTTCGATTATGCTTCAAACAAACGGACTGAGCTGCTTCATTACGGTGGGGAGTTTATTATACTTTTCAGCTTCATAATCAGCTCATATCTGATCAGTAATGTCTAACTTTACCCCTTATATTTATATTTCAGTTGGGGAATGTACGAAAAATATAATTTGTTTTAAAAGCCCTTGAACTGTCTCATATTGCTAAACATCTTATATGTTCAAACTGAAATTAAATTGGTTAGAATTCAGATGTTATCAAGGTGACACGATACTCAGAAAATAAGTTAATAAATTCAGTGACAATAAGCTTAACAGGTTTTCACAAGTTGCCAATCCTATGATTTGGGCTGTTATTTTAAATTTCATCTCCGCCACATAAAAAATATACAACATACAAATTACATAGACTATTCAAATCCTATTTTATTACCCACTAAAGGTAATAGCTTTTAAATAGCTTATTTCCTACAGTACCGGCCCATGCAGACCGGTAACATATGTTTCAAATAGCATGTATTTACAAGCTATGTAATTTTTGCCCACAAACAGCTTTTTGGTATGATGTTTAAAAGCTATTTTAGACTTGTCTATAGTGAATAAATAGCATCTATTTAAAATGTATGTTGACGGTTGGGGAAAATATATTTGCTAGATAGAGTAAAAATAGGTATTTTAGAACTATGTCAATTAACTAAATAGTATTAAAATAGTTATTTAGAAACTATGTTGTTCTGACATAGCTCTCACATAGTTCAGAGATATGCTTTAAATACCATGGACTATGTTATTTTTTGGCAATATAGCAATAAAATAGATGGTTTCAAGCACAACATAGCAATGAAATAGCTTAACATAGTTTAAAAATAGTATAGACATAGGCTTTAAATATGTTTGGTTCTACAAGGGTAACTAACCAAGTTCTATAAATATGTAAGCAAGAAGCAATTCATGAATGAAGAGAAAATAAGTTCAATCCATGTAAATAACAGAAATTTCATGGGATTCTCCAATTTTAATGAAGTTGTGTTTGTCACAACACATCCTGGTACTGTGTTTTTGGGGATGTTTGGAAGGTCCTTGGAAGTCTTCAGATGGTGTTGGATATGTTCAGACAGTTGTCTTCAAAAACCCTGCTAAAAATCCCACACATTGAATCGGAAAAAGTTGGCAGGTATACAGATGGGGTGTCATTCTTTCTACTTTGGGGTTGGAGATTTTAAATGTTTTACAATGTGTGGATGACACATTCCTGGCACCACTTGAGGTAAATACAAATTAAATTGATTGAAGTGACGACTAAGGGAATCTGGGAAACTAAGGGAATCTTTTGGCTCGAGAATTGTCAAGAGGCTCAAGAAATTGAGGGTTTGAGAAGTAGCATATCAAACACGGGAGACACTGTTTCATCACATTTCCAAATTAATACTGAGAAGAGAGCTAAAAATATTATGTATTTTAGCAGAGTATTTTTGACAATCGTTGAGGTGTTTGGAAATGTGATGAAAATGTTTCATCGGGATATCCAAACACTGAGAAGAGAGTTGAAAATATGACATGCAGTGGAGTATTTTTAACGAACTTCGAGGTGTTTGGATAGCCGATGAAACACTGTCTTGGGTGTTTGATATATCTTCTCAATCGAAACAAAAACTAAGTAGTAAATGAAGAAATAAAGTTGTCAAAATCTATGCTAATTAAGATCGGGTATCCAAACCGCCTTCACGGTTATGATTTTCTTTGTTTTAACTCAATGGATTATTAATGAGTTTGAGAAATATCTTTAGCTTCCAATCGAAACTAAAACTAAACAGAAAAACGAAGAAATTAAGTCAAAAACTCTATGCAAGTTAAGATCAGATTTCCAAACCATTGTCACAGTTTTGATTTCTTGTTTTAACTTGATGAATTATCATTAACCCATGTACATGTACCTTATTTCTTTCAAGTTCAATTTTTTTGTTTAGAAAATGAATTGATGGGTCACACAGCAGAACCCAATGGCTGACAGAAATGTTTGAACAGCTGTTCGTAATGTAAGAATTGATTCAACCAAATGCTTAGTCATGTGAGAATTGAATTAGGCACTAGTCCATCAGAAATGAGTGGCAGATCCAGACTTCTTTCTAAGGTGGGGGCCCGAGAAATTTTCCGCCCCCTTCAGGCCTTAAATTAAGGTGGAGATGCAAAGAATTTTTGGCCTTTCAAGCTTTAAAATTTTTAACCATGGGGGGAGGGCTGGGACGCCCGCCCCTATATCCGCCACTGGAAATGGTTTTGTAATTTAAAACAAACAAAGCTTTAAGCTTTCAGACCTTCTTATGAGAATTATTATTTACATCATAGGGCAACACAAGGTAAGGGTGTTATGCCTGATGGTACATCACGCTTTTCATGCAACGGAAAAACCTTGTACCACTTCATGGGCACTAGCACGTTCAGTGAGTACACCGTTGTGGCTGATATTTCTGTTGCAAAGGTAAGTATGATTCCACCTTGGTGTAATACTCTAGTTAGCTCATCACAGCATTGTGCGGAATTGTAATAAAATTTAATAGGCACATTTAAAACAGTAAACATTTGCTGTCACTGCCTAACAACTATAATTATATCTATAATGTTGAGCAACATCAAATTCAAACTCGGGTAGGTAAATACAGTACCACTCAAAAGTAAGTTGACAGTCTTGACTCGATCCTCGAAACTCGATCCTTGATCCTCAAAGTTTTCGAAGTTTTCATCAGTATTTATCAACATAACTCTAATAACACATTTTATTTTTTTTTCCAAGCATCGGAGCGGGCCGGAATCCTAAATCCTCGAATTTGATTGGCTAATCACGCACACGTGACCGGTCCATCCTTTTACGATACGGCCCACGTGCCGGATATTTTTCCCGCTCATGTCAATTGATGCAAAACTCTTGCGGCGAGACAAGTTTTACTCACAAAAAATTGATGTTCTTGCTCACCCACCTTTGTAAATGAAAGGAAAAATTAGCAGTGGAATTAAAGGCCTTGAAGGTCTCCAAAAGGCGAGTATTCATTTTATTTATTACAGAATCAAGTTTTAGTTCACGGCCGTTTGCCGATCGTTGTTTGCTCGTTCGCACTGATTTTCATGCCAGTTGTATTTCACTGCAAGTTGCCGGTTTTCAGACTCCAGTTAGTATTTAAAACACCGTTGTTTGATCTCCGGTTTCAACATATAATACACACCGTTTCCTTCCGTTGTCTCACGTTTATTTCGCCCGATCTAAAACGTTTCCAGCACGAAACAAGCACAACTTTGGCGGCTACTACAAACTCTAGCTCACATGAAAACACTCTCGTCCTACGAGCACATGCTAGATTCCCTCTCGCTAGAGGGGGGGTACAACAATTCAAGACAATGTCAAAGTCACTTCCGGTCTCCTACCGAGACACCGGTTTCCGGTTTGCTACTCGAGACTAATAACAAAACGATTAAACTAAAATGTTCAGCTTTCAACATCCTCCACCTCGCAACTTGCGGTAGTAAGTTGCGACTCAGTCTCTAAAGCGACTTGGACAGACTATCTCTCTTCCACTCCGAGTCCTTTGTGGCATGGGGACTTCGTGTTCAGCTTCTTCTCCACCGTCTGTCATCTCGGCTTCACTGTCCAAAATCTCGTCATCCTTATCAGCATCCTCTGGTAGCCTTGTGATTGGCGGGAGATTGTGAGATTCAGCACAAATCTCCAGTTTGTACAGTTTGCGAACTGGTCGCGTCAGCATACCCGACTTCACCTGTACAATAGCAGCATGACATCTTCCATCTCGCCCAATAATGAGCTGTCGAACAACGCCCATCTTCCAATTAAGACGCTTTTCTCTGTCGTCAGCTACAAGGGCAACCTCTCCGACTTTCAAAGGGTTTGGTCGAGTCTTCCAAACTTCTCCTTGTGAACCCAGCACTTGATGCAAGTATTCTTTCCTCCAAAGGTCATTCATGGAGGACAGCCACATTTTTCTTTGTCGAAATTCATCAGAGAGGTTCAGTTCTCTTTCTTCTTCCTTGAAGTCTCCTCGGGGTGGCAACAGGAACTGTTCAGGGCACAAAGGGATAGGAACACCACCATCAGGATTAGCTGACTCCCACAAGTAAGTGATAGGCCGGCAGTTGATGACTTTCTCTACTTCAGTTAGAGCAGTTACTAGTTCCTCCCAGGTAAGAACGGCGTGGCCTAACGAGCGACGTAGGAGTCCTTTGACAATGCCCACTAACCTCTCCCAGGCTCCTGCCCACCAAGGTCCACGTTCAACCACAAACTGCCACTTCATGTCAAGATTCTTCTCTCTCACCCACTTAGCCGCCGCCACAAAGTTTGATCCATGATCACTTATGCATAACTGGGGGACACCTCGTCTGTTCATAAACCTCTGCAGTGCCTGTATCAACATTTCTGTAGACAACGACGTCACAAGTTCTAAATGGATGGCTCTTACTGACATGCATGTGAATACAACGAACCAGACCTTGCTGTTGTCCTTCAAGTATATTGGTCCTCCAAGATTCATACCAGTAGTTTCAAAGGGACGCTTGCAGGTCACACGACATCGAGGGAGCGGGGGTGTCTGTTCATATGCTGGAGCAGCTAAAAACCTGCTGCATTTCCTGCACTTCCGTAAAACTGATGAGACTGACTTCTTTGAGCGCAGGATTCAAATCCCTTGGCGTCTCAGTTCTGAGATAACTGTTGCAGAACCAGCATGTTGCATTTGTTCATGAATGTGAAGTACTAACTGGTCGATGACACCACACTTCTTTACAAGGACAGGATGAAGCTCATCAAAGGTTGCGTCCACTTGTTGCAAACGGCCACCCATCCTTATTAATCCACCTTCCAAGAACGGGTGTAAGGATATTAGACAAGACTGACGTAGAACAGGTTGGCCATTTTCCAGCGACTTTAACTCCTTCGAGAAAAATTTTCTCTGCACTTGTTTCAAGATAACCATTTTAGCACAGTTCAACTCCTCTAAGGATAGCATGGCTTGACAGTTTCCAGTAGACTTGTGCCAACGTAACATCCATGCCACGCTTCTCAATGTTCGAAGGTACTTGCTTGTCCTGGGGGTATCAATAATGTCCTCAACATACATAGGTTCCTCATTGTCCGTTACGGCCATCATCAGCAATGCTTTCCCTGTTTCATTCTTTGAATGCTTTGGCCACTCGGTCTTAGGGCGTTTCAACCATTCTGGGCCATTCCACCAAATCTTAGAGCCAGACAACTGGGTGACTGTCATACCTCGAGTAGGTAAGTCCGCAGGATTTTCATTTGTGGGAACCCATGACCACACTCCACCAACAGCCGTAATCTCCTCTACTCGGTTAGCCACAAACGCTCCACCGACACGCGGTCCCTGGTTAATCCACGCAAGAGCAACACTAGAATCTGTCCAGAGGAATTCATCATCTATCTTGAGCACCTCACTGTACTCTATTCTCAATGAATTGAGAAGACGAGCTCCCAGTAAGGCACCAAGAAGTTCAAGACGAGGTATTGTGTCTCCATCAGGTGGAGCAAGTCGGCACTTTGAAGCAACAAGATTCACTGTTATGTTTCCTTTAACGTCTGCTACACGAAGATAGGCTGCTGCTGCATAGGCTCTGGAGGAGGCGTCAGTGAAAACGTGAAGCGACACTCTTGTGTCCTTGTACTGAGAGGGTGTGATTCCCAACCATCGGTTGACTCTTAGTTGATTTCCACCAGAGAATCCTTTCAACACTACTTCAACACGCCTTCGGAGATCCACACTGACTTCCTCATCCCATCCGAGCTTCTCTTTCCAACAGTCCTGGACAATTATCTTCAGAGGAGTGACAACCGGGCTCACCAGCCCACACGGGTCGTAAATCTTAGACAGGCAGGACAATACTTCTCTCTTCGTAAGTTTCTTGGGCACAATATCTTCCACGTCAACAAGTGGAAGAAGTTCATCAGAGTTTAAGTCCCAGCTTACCCCAAGTACTTTGTGTATCTGTTGTACCTGGCTGTCTGAAAACTCACGGAGGAGATCTCCATCATTGGACCGAAATTTTCGTAGGTTGAAGGCACCATCTTTAAATATGCGCACCGCCTCATGCCAGAACTCTCTTGCTTTCTCAGTGTTCTCCATAGAGTTCACCGGGTCATCCATGTAAAGATTGCGGAGAAGTTGGGAAGCCATTTCTGATTTGCTGATGAAACTCTCTAGATGCTGTTTCAGGACTACTTGAAGCAGAAATGGTGAGGATTTGGCACCAAAGAAAACCTTCTTGTATCTGTACACCTCAATCTCTCCTTGCGGGTTAAGCCACAAGAAACAACAAACATTCCGGTCTTCATCATAGAGCGACAGCTGTAGAAAAGCTTTCTCGAGATCACCCACAACGCCACCTCTGCCAATACGGAAACGGAGAAGTATGCCCCACAACAGTGGTAAAAGGTTTGGTCCTCTCTCGAGGGCATTGTTGAGAGAAAGGCCACCTTCAGACTTAGCTGAGGCATCATGTACAATGCGCAGTTTAGTTGTCTCCCGATCAAGCTTAACAACTCCTCGATGTGGAAGATATGACTGGGGAACGCAGTCATTTGGCAATGGCTCGATATGTCCCTCTTTAAGGAGAGTTTTTAACTGATTGTCATACGCTGTGTACTCTTCAGGTGTCATCTTTTTAACCATGCGACGAAGCCTTGTTTCACAAAGGGCCTCGTTAAGTGCTAAATTCTTTCGAGCTTGAGGTTTCCAAGGCCACGACACAACATACTTTCCAGATTTGTCGCGTTGAACAGCATTCTTCACTTCCAGCTCCAGGTCTGGTTCCAACACCTCCTCTTTCACAACACCAAGGTGGTCCAAAGTCCAGAAGTTCTGCAATTGTTCATGAACAGTGGCTCTAAATACATGGGCATTGGCTCTCGCTACCACACCTGCAGCTTGAGGGGATCCGCTGCCACCATGAAGAATCCACCCGAAGATTGTCGGCGTTCCCTTGAGACCATTTCTCAATTTCCACGTCATTCCTGTAACAATGGTATCATAGCAATCTTCTCCAAACACAATACCAATATCATCTGCACCAGGACCACCGAGATCAGCAAGGATTGGACAACCACCAACAACCTCTTGAAGGGCTTGATAACACTCGGGCTCCACCCTCTCGAAGACACCAGACAACTCATCCATAACAACAGCTTGAAAGGTGAAGGTACTCGCAATGTTCTCTCCTCTCGCAGTCACCTCAACAACATCAAACTCACCTTCCAACACATCCCCAAGCGTCTCAATCCACAAATGACGTTTTCCAACAACTCTCTTCGGCACACTTGCAGCCAACTGAGATGACATCATCGTAAAGGTTGCCCCAGTATCACACAGAGCTCTTACAACCACATTCCCAATAACAACACACACAGTTCTCATCATAACTCCTGTTGTTTTAAAATCAGCATTCCTTGCAGATGACATCATCGCCTCTTGTGGAGGTCGGGACAATGGTAGCACTTGACTCTGGGTACCGGTCGAGGGTACGTAGGGAGGGGTAGCTGGATTCCAACTAGGGTAACTTGGTGTGTTGCTTGGAGGGGTCACTGTTGGCTGTCTCTGGGCGTCTTGAACCTTTACTCCACCAGTCTTACACAGCTGTGGGATGTGTGATCCACGTCCACACGGGCAAGGTTTTCGAAACCTGCAGGCACTCATTCGATGGCCACTTCTAGCACAACGGAAACAGGCTCTCACTTCTCTCAGCTTTTTGAATCGGTCCTCTACTGACATAGGTACGGTACACTGTTTAGGGGTGTGTGGACCCTTGCAGAAGGTACAAGTTACAGGTTTAGCCATTAAACCAGAAGCAGTTGGTAAGACAGGTTTTTCTTTTTCCACAGAGGGGTGATGTTTGAAAGACAGCTCTTTCTCCACAGATGGGTCTGCACTCTCTCGAATGTCCAATTCACGTTCCAGAAACTTTAACATTTTTGAGAATCCTACCTCTTCCTTAGCTAAACCAGCTTTTTCTCGGGCCCACTCCAATCTCCAATCTCTGGGGAGTTTCGATTCGATCAACGGCATCAAAAGAGCTCCATATTGTTCTGTTGTCACTCCTTGAACTTCAAGTGCTCTCACAGTTGCACAAAGTTCATCCACTGCATCCCTCATGGCCTTGTTTGACTGATCAAGTGATTTCATGTCTGCCAGCTTGGACATAAGTCGGTTTGTTTGTACTTCATCTTTGCCATAACAAGATTTCAGGCGTTCCACAGCAACTTCATAGTTGGCCTCTTCAGTCTTAATGTTTGCAACATATCCAGCTGCTTCATCAGTCAGCAGGGACTTCAAGTACACAAACTTCTGGACAGCAGGTATTTCAGGGTTGTCATGTATGGATACCCTGAAAATGTCCCAGAATTCTGGCCAATCTAACACCTCGCCCGAGAATTTTCTGAGGTCAGTTTTCGGTAATTTCATCTTAGGCGTACATGAAGTAGGTTTTGGCTCTGGCATAATGGGCTCGAACTTTTCAGGCTTTTCACTTGTATTTTGTTTTTGTTTTTCTTTTAACCACAACTTTAAAACATGAATGCGATCTGTTACCATGTCGAACCAAGGTCCTTGAGCGTCAACTTCTTCCCGTACATCAGAGTCATCGCTCAAGAGTTTTTCGATTTCCATCTGAAGATCCTCTGCTTTGTGCAGTCTCGTAGTTATCGACTCGAGTTTTTCCTCCACTCTGGTGACATCCGGCGAGTCGGACTCAATGATCTTCCTAACAGCATCCAAATCTCTGGTCATCCAACCTCTCAATCCACTGCGAGCTCTTTTCAGCTGGTCGATTTGTTTCGGCTTCATTTTGATTCAACGATGGCGTCAAATGGCAACGATTCAACAACACTCTAGGCGAACGGTAAAGTCACGTCGCGGGTCACCATGTTTGATCTCCGGTTTCAACATATAATACACACCGTTTCCTTCCGTTGTCTCACGTTTATTTCGCCCGATCTAAAACGTTTCCAGCACGAAACAAGCACAACTTTGGCGGCTACTACAAACTCTAGCTCACATGAAAACACTCTCGTCCTACGAGCACATGCTAGATTCCCTCTCACTAGAGGGGGGGTACAACAATTCAAGACAATGTCAAAGTCACTTCCGGTCTCCTACCGAGACACCGGTTTCCGGTTTGCTACTTGAGACTAATAACAAAACGATTAAACTAAAATGTTCAGCTTTCAACAGCCGTGTTTCTATGCTACATTTTGTCAAAACCGAACTCCATTTTCTACCATTCAAGAAGAGGAGGTTACTTCATAATTAATATTCATAGTATATTTTGCCGTACACAGGCGGCCTTAAGACTTACTACAAACGTACAGGAAGTTCGCTGAGTTTCTCTTCCGAAATTAGCTAACTGTCTGTCGAAATAAATGCTGTTAGAATCAAACAAATGAGTATAAATTCGTTAAATGCGAATGTCTGTAGACGGAAAATGTGTCTTGAAGTGCTTTTCATTCAGATAACGAAGCTTGAAAAATGTCGACACAAACGGCAATCGATTTTCATTTCCAAGTATTTCCATGGATAAGACTTATTTTTTTCCAGTTTTTATAATCTGTTTTGGTGCTACATTTGTGCTTTTTAATTCTTCTTTCTTTATTGATGAAGTTTTGGCGAGTATGGTTCATTGTAGTAAAATCATTCTTAGCAGTATAAAATGCATACTGTGAAAACAAAGTGATTTTCGCTGCTTGGCTCAACTGCATGCTATGATGAAAATATATAAATTCCATTTTTAGAGATTTAAAACACATTCAAATATTTAACCTTCCCATTGACATAGAGATTTTACTTTTAATTATTGTTGAATTTGGTTGTAATATTGGTATTTACATTTAAAATGTCAGGAGTGTTAGTGTTACAAAACAAAAATTGAAGCCCCATGCTTAATGGATGCCTGGTAGCCCGAGGCACCTGCTGTAAGTTAAGAGATTGGGTAACTAAAGTTTAGTTCAGGTTGCCTTTATGGTCACCTAAACATGGAGTTGTTATGAAGGTAACGGTCTTGATTGAACTGTATTGATGTATCATCACTATTGTTAGTATTTAGATAGCAATGCATCAATTGAAAGTTCAATTATTATTAAATTCAACTATTGATAATAGCAAGGGATAAATAATTAAATGTAAATGTCACAGCTCTGTACAAGTTAGTGTATGCTTTAAACTCCCAAACAATCACACTTAAGGTCATTCCCCTGAAATAGAACTGACAATAGATTTTCGTTCGAACTTTGTCCATTTGTTGTTGATCGTAAGGGAATTTAAATTTTGTAATGAAAAAGAGGGGTTCCCATATTCGTTTAGGAGCAGGAGCACCTTGAAAATACCCCATAATTCGTTAACCCTTTAAGCCCCAAGGGGTCTCCCTTTGACGAGTAAAATCGTCTGGTGTTAGACAAGTTAGTGTATGGTTTAAACTCCCAAACAATCACACTTAAGGTCATTCCCCTGAAATAGAACTGACAATAGATTTTCGTTCAAACTTTGTCCATTTGTTGTTCATTGTAAGGGAATTTAAATTTTGTAATGAAAAAGAGGGGTTCCCATATTCGTTTAAAAGCAGGAGCACCTTGAAAATACCCCATAATTCGTTAACCCTTTAAGCCCCAAGGGGTCTCCCTTTGATGAGTAAAATCGTCTGGCGTTAGACAGAGTAAAATCTATAAGTCACTCTTGGGGAGTAAAGGGTTAAGGGAGATAGTGTTTTAACCCTTTAAGCCCCAAGGGGTCTCCCTTTGACGAGTAAAATCGTCTGGCGTTAGACAGAGTAAAATCTATAAGTCACTCTTGGGGAGTAAAGGGTTAAAATATCAGCTTCAGAAATGTTTTCATTTGACTAGCTCATGCCACATCTTATGGGAGAAGAAAAAAATAGGGTGAAAGCAAAACAAGGGAAAAACTGTAGATATACTGTATCGCCTTCAAGGAACAATTTAATATATGTTTCATTATGAAAGCACGCATTTCCAGTCTACCTTGATTCCACTTGTTACTAGTATGCAGTGATCTCGAGGCCACAATATCTGTTCAGTAAGTTCATGTTTCCGTCGATTATTTATTTTTCTGCAATGGGAATTTGTTTATATTCCTGTTATAGGAATAAAGTGATTGCTAGTCTCAGAAAAAGGGTAAAAAAATATAGGTCACCATACTCGTTTACGAGAAAACGACGATTTATCTCCTTCCCAAGCAAAACCATAAATAAAACGCCGCAGTTTTCGTTAGGTGCGCGTGCTGATGACGCAATAAATCGTGCGCAGTAAGGATACACAATGCAATACAGGGGAATGACCTTAATAAACAGACATTATGGCATAACGGGTGGGTGGCGCAGTGGCCCAATGGTTAGTGCGCTGGACTCCGGATCGGACGTTCCGGGTTCAAGCCTCTAGCCAGGGCACTGTGTTGTGTTCTTGGGTAAGACACTTTACTCTAAATGGGACTATGAGCTGACTTCTGGTCAGCATCGTGCTAGAGTGTAGACAGTTATGACTTCTCAAGCCCTATTTACTGTATATCCTGGCACTATGACTCAACTAAACTCTGCCAGCGTGTGCTGGATGGGCCAAGAGGAGGCATATAAGAACATAAAATAGTGCCACTAAAATTGATTAGCAAAAATGAAGCTTGTGGAAGTCACTACAAGACTTGACCTAAAGTGTAATGAAACAAGTGGACCCCCATTTATTTAATGAATAATAGCAGTTAGCCTCCAAAGGGAGGGGGAGGGGGTGGGGGTTACTTTTTCGATGACTAAAAAAGGAGTCATTGGTGAAATCATCAATGTTAAGATATCATAGTCTTCAAATGATCTCTTTAGCCTTTTTGCCTCGAATGAAAAAGTGCATTTTTTTCCCACTGACTTTTGTTCTTTTATTTGAAATAAAGGGAGAAGATTATGTGACATAAATGTGAAAAACCTGTCAGCAGCATCTTTCCCTGTTTGAAAATATTTTTGAAGTAAGTGTATAAAAGCTGGTTTCTAGATATTTCCATTTTTCCAGGTAGCTGAAAAAGCCCCTCTTGAGAAAGTGTGTCTCCTTGGTTGTGGCATTTCAACCGGATATGGTGCTGCCTTGAATACAGCTAAGGTAGATCAGAGTATGTATGGCAATATGACTGGTCATGATACACTGTTGTCCACTTGATTGTTTCTTAACCAATCACATGAAACCACTGTCAGAGTTTTGATCCAACATGGTATTCTTGTAAAAGAAAGAGGAAAGTTGGGATTCCATTTCATGTACTGTTTTAAGTTTCACACACTCATCAAAAACTAACGAGAAAAGCCTAATGGCTCGTAATTTACAAGCTTTTCACATGTTCTGCCAACATGCCGGGAGGTGTAGTGGCCAAATGGTTAGTGCGCTGGACTTCTGATCAGCTAATCCAGGTTTGAGCCCTCGTCCGCAGCACTACTTTTACTGTGCCTCTCTTCACCCAGGTGTATAAATGGGTACCGGGGGTAACCCTGCAATGGACTAGCATCCCATCCAGGGGGAGTAGAAATACTCTCTGTCGCTTCATGCTACAGAAACTGGGATAAGCTCCGGCCTGATGGGCCACTAGGCCCGAATGCAGACTTTACCTTACCAATATACTGCGTGATTTTATTACACCAGTAAACCCCTAGAAAGTGTGGTGATTGGTAAGTGATTGGTGTCCATAATTTATTACATGTAATAACTATGGTCACCATTCACTTACACGTTTGATTATAAATTTAACAATAAAATAATCATTAATAGTTCATTGGTCAGGTACATGTAAACATTAGACTAGCAGTACTAATAGCTGTAAAAACAAATCCTTGAGAAAGCTTGCATGTAAACACAGATAATGCCTAGATCAAATTTCTAATTAAATTAATTTGCTTTTGTTAAGGTGGAACCTGGGTCTACAACAGCAGTGTGGGGACTGGGAGCTGTAGGGCTGGCTGCAGTGATGGGCTGTAAAGCTGCTGGTGCATCAAGGATCATCGGGGTTGATATCAATCCTGACAAATTCCCCATAGGTAAGCAATACACACCTCCCAGAGCTGTAAAAAGATGATAATGATTAGAGTTAAACCAAACTGCCTCATAGCTGCCAGCGCTTAACAGCATCAAGTGGCTAGAAGTATTGTTACTTCTCCTGAATATAGAGGCACTGCGAGAGTAAAATGCTTTGTCCAAGAACACAAGACAATGGCCCCAGACGAAGGCTTGAACTTAGACCATTCCATCTGGGGATGAGCCTGCTAACCATGAGGCCACCATTATATTACAACACTTACCAAATGTACAAGCTTGACGTGAATTCTGTGTTGATACTACACCTGCAAGAACTCAATCTTTATAGCACCTTCCCTATGCTAATAATGCTACTTGTCACAAAGCAGTGTCCAAGAGAGGCTACTGTATGTAATCCCTTGGTGACAAAAGACAATTCCAGTCTTGAAAGGGCACTGAATCATGTGAAAGCAACACTTCAAGAACACAAAGACATATACCAATTGAAAAATTCAAATAGTGTCCCAGTCTTGTTAAATATTATGATGCCAGTGTACTAAGGCTAAAAAGGGATTGATATCATTGTGATACCTTCACCTGCTTAATCTATATTACAGTTCTTCCTTCGGTCCATGGGCTAGCTAACTGGTCATAACTAATGCTAATGTAAAGTAAAAACCTTTGTTAAAATGTGGATTTTTAGTCGGGCTGTTGGCTATATAGGTTTACCCTCGTATTTCTTCTCAAAGCTCTGGTGCAATGGGGAATACATGTAATAAAGGTGCAACCTTCTTTCCACGATGTCGAAGTCGATCAGATATGTTGAGAGGTGTCATCTTTTCTATGCTCAAATATACAGACCCACACACCATTCGCAGTAGACCCACTCTAAAAGATGATGTGTGTAATGATCGTATATTTCGAAACGGGTCATTCTGCAACCTCAAAATAGCAAAAGAATCAAATGATTTAGCGAAGGTCTCACAAGAATCAATTGCAAACCAGAAATCAAATGAGTTTATACCAGTGAACAGGAAATGTGGACAGAGTGACAGAAGAACATTTGCTGATAAAGACAAGGTGCCTTGTGATCAATTAACTCTCACAGTGATTCATTAACTCTCACAGTGCCTCTCTCCACCCAGGTGTATAAATGGGTACCGGCAAAATACTGTTGGGGGTAACCCTGCAATGGACTAGCATCCCATCCAGGGGGGAGTAGAAATACTCCCAGTCGCTTCATGCCAGGATAAGCTCCGGCAGCATGGGCCACTGGGCTCGACGCAGACTTTGCCTTGCCTTTTCCAATTACCAAAAAATTTCGGCCATTTTGTTGGCAAGAATTCAAATGGAAGGTTCTGTTTCGGTTTGTTTTCACTGGAATATTCGGGATCACCTCTGGTCAGGCCGATCGGACCGAAATTTACCGTACTATTTTCACAAACCGGTTAGTTGCCTCGCTTCAGCTCAGCTGATTCTCAAGGTGGACCAACTGGGGAATGGGGAATGCAAAATGGAAAGGACCGTTCTTCTCGGTTGGCCCGGTTAAATCAGAAAATGTCATTCTATTTTACAACAGTAAACCTTGGTTGGCCCTACTGGTCGGACTGATATATAAGGAAAGAACCCCAGAGCACAATATGTTCTGAGGTTAATCACTAATTTCGTGTTCTTTTGGGCAAAAACTATTTTCAGTTGCTTTGGTTGATCAACTTTTTCAACCGGCCTCAAACCAGGTTGAAACAGTTGGGAAAGTATTGATACGGACCGCTGTTTGTTTGAGGGCTCTAAAATCGGCTGATTGCGTGATTATGTTGCATCATTTGTAGCTAGCGTGACGCTCGCAGAAAACAAAAAACATGGCGGATTTCTCTGGTTTCTCATATGACACGATCGATATTTCGGACATTCAAGAGTTTTTGGACATCGAAATCAGAGAAAATGTAACTGTACAAAGGCGTTCAACAACAAGTGAAGATGTCTGTGGTGGTTTCATGTGCTGGACAGATGAAAGATGAAAGAGGTCTGGTAATGACTTCCCAGGAGTTGCCGCGTTTCAACTGAAAGCGGTTGGGAAAATGTTCTATTGAGAAACATCAACCGTATCAACCAAAACTGGTTGCGGTTGAAACGGTTGATCCCAATAGAACATGATCTAAGTATTCTGTTAGCTAACCAGTTATCCAGAATGGCAGTCCAGTTTGCCTGGTTACAGTAAACTCACAAAATAATTAATTGTAATGACAGCATGAAAATATTCCATAAGGCTAATAAAACCATTAAAAGTAAATGGGATCTTTGAGTCAACATTATCATGTATACATGATGGCTGAGTATAGGAATACAAAAAAAGGATGTGGAAGGGGGCTTCCACATTGGAAATATTATTTTTTGCCAGCAGCTAATTAATAAGTGTGTGATTTCATTTATTACAGCTAAAGAGTTTGGATGTACAGAGTTTGTCAATCCAAAAGATCATGACCGGCCTATTCAACAGGTTTGAAAAATGTTTAATTTTTAGGGCAAGAAACTTCCATTCAGGGAACATTGGTTGTCGATTTGGAGTACTGGGATCATGTTCTTCCTTAATTGTCCAAATCAAGAAGTTGCTATTCAGGATGTTCAGATGACCCAAGTTTCCTGCCCTGATTTGTTGTTGACATAGTTTATTTAATAATCTGCTCAACTGATCAATGTATTTTTCTTCTCAATTTTGACAGGTCTTGGCAGAAATGACAGATGGTGGACTGGACTATACATTTGAATGCATTGGGAATGTTAACACCATGGTATGGATGTTTGTAATGATTATAACCTTATTGCTCAGTGCTGTAAGGTTTCTTTACAAGCATTTCAGTTTGTGTAATTGTCAAATGTAGGGGATGGAATTTGTTTGCCCAGTGGATTCTATACATTTCTTCTTTGACCCTAGCTGGTACCTGTGGTTACACCTTCCCAGGAAAACATGATTTTTCTAGTATTCTGCAGTATTATTTTACCTAGATAAATATTAATAAGATGGGGTTTCATTTACCAATTGTGTAAAATGCTGGTACATACTAGCATATCCCAGGAAATCACTGTGGTGATTAGTTTTTCCCATGTGTGAATATTATGTGAATATCCGGCTCGTAAGTTCTGAGTTGTTAGAATTCAATGGGGGACAGACCACAATCTCAATGTTGGCTCCTGTGAAAAATATCTAATTGCCATAAAGTTGAATTAATGTTAAATGTTTCAATTTTCAACAGTTATGAATGCAAATATATAAACCCATCAACGAACAAGGCAAAAAATAAGCCATTTTTCGTATATCTACCACACATACAGGTGTGTCTGACAAAAATTAATTATGCCTTTATGCACTGCACGTCCAAAACCGTTGATAGCAGGTTATCTGGGGAAGCTTGTCAACCTGACATGATCAAGGTTACACAAGGCCATTTTACCTAGGTAAATTAAAATACAAGGTTTGCTAAGGAAACTGAGTTTTTACATGTAACTGATTTTGCCCAGGGAAAATTTACCAACTGAAGGTAAAATTTTATTGTTAACTGATGAAAACAATGAAAATTTACCCAGGTAAAACTCTTTGCCTGGTGTTGGGGCTTTCAGGTTCCCCAGGCAAGCTGGTCAGTGTGAAGTAGAGGTCAGGGCCAAGTGCACGTGCAGGGCACGTTCACCTAAACATGTAATTAATCAAAACACCAGCGCAAGTTTTACCGTTTTGAGTATTTATTTTGGCGAAGAAAATTGGTACATGGCGTGAACATGTTTTAAAAGTAATCCAAAGAAAGAGAAACATGTCTTCAAATGTAAAATAACATAAACCCATTGGCTCCCATGCTGGCCAAACCCGGCCATGACAAACATTGCCCCTCTTGTCTAAAATCCCTGGGAATGTTTCACCCGTGTGCAACAACAAATGAACCAAAAATACACACCGGTACACACGACTTTATTGCTATCGTGCGCTCACTGGAGGCTGCACGGCCCCTAAGAATTTTTTGGCACAGATAGCCCCATTCTTTACGGGCGCAAAAGGGCCCCGACGATATATTAAAGATCAATTTTAATAATAAAAACAACTTATTTTGCTCTCAAAAACACACACACAAAAACAAAAGACCACCTCCCCCCCCCAAAAAAAAATCTGTCCTCTTCCCTAAAGGATGAACAAAAGCACCATAAAAAACATCATCAAGAACTGAATCTGAAATAAAAAGAAAAAATGTAAATATATCAAGTATAAATAAATATATTATATATATTCATGTAAAATATACTAAAAATAGAAAAATAAAAGCGAGTCGCCTCCAGGGAACATGTACTAATAGGAT
This sequence comes from Blastomussa wellsi, assembly GCA_947652115.1. NCBI lineage: Eukaryota > Metazoa > Cnidaria > Anthozoa > Scleractinia > Plerogyridae > Blastomussa > Blastomussa wellsi. The sequence goes on from OX393573.1 coordinate 9,795,140, forward strand.
GAATTTGCATACAACCACTTCTTGTATATTCTCCCATGAGTCCCTAAAGACGTAAGTCACTTTTCAACCCAAACTTTCATGTTGCAAAAGTAGTTTTGAGTATTTGGGAGCAGATTTACCTCGCAACTGACCATAAAATGTCACAAAGGTCCAAACAAAGCGCTTTTTCCAAAAATCTCCGGGCACCAATGGGTTAATTTTGTGTGCTCCTAAAACAAGAAAATTTGACAACGATAAATGCAAGTGGTACTGAGCTTAAACGTTGTCAATTGGTGTCATGGCATTCCCATTGCGAGGCAAAATTGATAGTTAAAAAATCCACTTTCGTTCTTGGTCACACAATTGAAGCATCCGGACTTTATTATGTGAAATACCTTTACTTGCATTGCTTTTTTCTGGAATGATAAAGTAGATACAAAATGCAATGGAATAAAGTTCTGGCCCTGGTTGTTCCGTGGATTAGGACGATTTAATCGTGGGTTTGTGCTAATCGGCTTTCAAATAACCGCGGCCTGTTTTGCACATAATCTCATACCCAGATTTCACTCTGTCTGTCAGTAAAAAAGTGAGATCTGGGTACAAGATTAATTTTGCACTTCTTGGAGTGTGCCTGGCTCTTACTGCGGTGTATTTCCCTTCCGTGTTCTCCCCTTCAGAAAATAAATGCTAATCAATAACTGACATGAATTGCCCTTAAGTCCCATGGCAGCTGGGTTAACATGAAAACTGTTATTGATAATATTTTCAGCGTGCTGCACTGGAGTCGTGTCACAAAGGGTGGGGAACATCTGTTATCATTGGAGTGGCCGCAGTTGGACAGGAGATTTCTACCAGACCCTTTCAACTTATTATTGGAAAAACCTGGAAAGGAACAGCATTTGGAGGTGAATGCAGAGCATGCAGTGAATGTTTTACAAATTTTCTTTAAGTCCTTGAAAAGAGCCTTTTGTTCTAGCCTGCCATACCAAATTACTGTGTTACTGTAATTTTAGAGTAAATAAACAAGCAAATTAATTAATTAAGATGGTGTGTATTAAAAGTTTAGAAAAATAAATTTAAGCAAGTTTATAAATGGATATTAATTAACAAATATTCACCGAAGTTGAGGTGGCTACTCTTGCCACCGACACTTCCTTTTGTAGTCCCAGTATTCTCTCGAATTATAATTATGCTTTTTAATATGTTGAGACGAAAACAATCAGCCAGTCAGTAATTTTATTAAGTGAGGTAATGATTTTTTTTTATTTTAATTTTTTTACTATATTATTTTATTGTGTTTATTCATTTATGAGCTCAGCTTCAAAGTTCGTACCACTGGAATGTCTCCAAGAATGGCAGCCTTTGCGTTTAGAAATTGATGCCATGCAACACTGTATCATGCATGCTTGTATGTAGTGCCCTCAAAATAGCAAAAATTCTGTATTGGGTTTGAACTTCTATGCAGAAGTTTTTGGTTGAATCAGCACTAATTTGAAATAGTGCTAACTTTATTTTATGGTATGTTTTACTCAGGATGGAAGAGCTGTGATAGTGTTCCAAAACTAGTGAAGGACTACATGGCTGGCAAGTTAAAAGTAGATGAATTTATCACCCACACGCTTCCACTGGACAAAATCAACGAAGCTTTTGATCTTATGCATGCAGGAAAAAGGTTAGTTAGAAGAAAACACTTAATTTGTGTTTTCTTTTGCTCTTAATTATTTTGTTGACAACATTATCCCTACAGTGTAAAAGTGTTCACACTAAATCACAATTTTGGGGTGGGTACAAAACGAAGACCGAAGACCGAAGACCCAAAAACGAAGACCCCTTGAAAATCGATTTGAAATCACTTGAAAACGGCTGAAACATGATTCTTGACCTAAGCAGAAACAAGGAGCAACAGGATTGGCGGTTTTTAGCGAATTTGACCAGGGTCTTCGTTTTGTACATAACCCCACCAAAACTGCAAAACGAAGACCCCTTTAAAAAAGTTTGGAAATCACTTAAAAAAGGCTCAAACGTGATTCTTCACCCAAGCAGAAACAAGGAGCAACAGGATTGGCGGTTTTTAGCGAATTTGACCAGGGTCTTCGTTTTGTACATAACCCCACCAAAACTACAAAACGAAGACCCCTTTAAAAAAGTTTGGAAATCACTTTAAAAAGGCTCAAACGTGATTCTTCACCCAAGCAGAAACAAGGAGCAACAGGATTGGCGATTTTTAGCGAATTTGACCAGGGTCTTCGTTTTGTACTTTTGGTGGGGTTATGTACAAAACGAAGACCCTGGTCAAATTCGCTAAAAATTGCCAATCCTGTTGTTCCATGTTTCTGCTTGGGTGAAGAATCACGTTTGAGCCTTTTTAAAGTGATTTCCACACTTTTTTAAAGGGGTCTTCGTTTTGTACTTTTGGTGGGGTTATGTACAAAACGAAGGCCCTGGTCAAATTCGCTAAAAACCGCCAATCCTGTTGTTCCTTGTTTCTGCTTAGGTCAAGAATCATGTTTCAGCCGTTTTCAAGTGATTTCAAATCGATTTTCAAGGGGTCTTCGTTTTTGGGTCTTCGGTCTTCGGTCTTCGTTTTGTACCCACCCCACAATTTTGGTAAGAATTTGCAGTGAACCATGTTGTATTTTACACATCCATAATATTACAATGGCCTGGACCCTTTTCAGGTGCAGTGATTGTCTTTTTCTTTGCTGGCAATATGTTAATGTGTCATTCTGAAAAATTATGAAGGTGTAATTCAAACAACATTTCACAAATTAGACCTCTCTCTAGGTTTGTTTGGTTGACTTGGTGTTTTGGTGATCTTTTTGTCTTCAGTTGGGGATTATTTGGATATCTGTGATAAAAAATGATGTTCCGACCTCTCTGGGGTCATGTTTTCAAGTAAAAAAAAAGCTATTTAAATTTACATAATTCTGAAGATAAATTTCAGAAAGTGTTGCAAAGAAACGTCTTGTTATCTGGATGTAGCAAATTAAATTCCCAAGGGGGATTGCATTTAGATTTGATGTCTAGACACATACGCAAATAAATTTGTGAACTTTTCTAGAATGATGTTACATAGAGTGGTATACTTTTAATATTTCTTGTTAAATTGTAAAAGGCAAAGAAAAACAGTATTTTTGTAGTCAGGGATATTAAAATGAAGTGGAAGAATATCTGAAATGTACATGCTTCCCTTTGTAATAAATATTAAAATATGCAAATGAGTTGAAAAGTTCGTAATGGTGATGGGTTTCACGATGGGTGAAAATGAGTTACCTTGAAAACAACATTTTGGTCATGCTCACTTCTTTCCTTCTGCAGATAACATTATTATTTATTTTCCTAATCTCATATCTTTGTTGTCGTTTTACAGTATTCGTGCCATTGTCAACTTTTAAGATGAGTCGTACCAGGTAAACAGGTCATTCTTTTCTTCATTGAGTGAATTAATGTAAAAATTAAAGTTTGTAGCCCTACTTCCATCCATTTTGATTTTATGGGTTTTTGGTGTTTCTTCCTTCCAACCTTATCTCTTCTCTCCTTCTTTCTCTCTTGCTCATCGCCAACATTCTAAAAGGAAAAGATTTGAGAAACTGGACTGTGATGATTATACAGTAATTGTTTCTTTGCATATTGTTGTTCTTTCAGCTCAGGGATACAGAGACAAGGACTACAAAATATGCTCAAATAATTGTCAAAATAATCTTGTACCAGGAAAACGACATAGTGTAACTTAGTGCTGAATAAATGATATTTTTTTTTCATATAAGTCATGGAATAGCGTTTATTATTTTGGAGAGGGCAAGGGTTTATATTAAAGATAACTCAGCTCCCGGTGTTAGCCTGGGTAGCTTGCAGTAAGTCACCATTAGACATGGATTCCTCACTCGTATTATTTGTTTGTTATGATAACAGATTTCTCTCCATACTCGTGGACAGCAGCCATTTGTCATTGTTATATATTCATGGTGTATTGTATAGGTACTTGAAAAATGTGGCTCTTACTCCGTGTACCGTATGCAAATGTATCACATTGTACCCTTGTTGGTGATTCTTTGTAGTTTGGGAAGCATTGTTTCTCATCATTTATTTCTTTTGTTGTACGTCATCTGTGTCCGGTACACGGAGAAGGAGCTGAAACTGTCGTCGTTGTTGTTATTGTCATCGTCATTATTATTGTGCTTCTAAGAACTGAGCCACAAGCAAGCTCCTTAAATCGGACGAAGACAACGCCACTGGTGATATTCTGCAGTTATATATAATTACTCCCATATCGATCTGAGTCTGGGAAAACTGCTAACCACCGGATCTTTTGAATACCAGAGAAAGCTAAAAAAGAGTTTTTCATCCATTGTAAATCTGAAGGGGACACTGTCACTTCTGATATATCATATTTTAATAACTGTGGCCTGTGGCTTGCTGTAATCGTGCTTTATTGTCTTGCAATAAAAGAAATATCAACTAAGAAGAAAAAAAATAACTATTAAAAGATTCAAAATTTCACCAGAATCTCAGCTTTGATGCCTTTGATTTATCAACTTTTGATGAATTGCTATTACTTCCCCAAAATACCTGCTCTATCTTGTTCTGTGGAATCTTTTTATCAAATTTATTTGGTGTTTGGTGACATTTGGCACAATAATCTGGAAATTAGAACATAAAAATTTCTAACCCTAAAATTTAAGGTGGCTTTCCACTGTCGCGTAATTTTCAGTACGTTAACGGGCGTGAATTTAACCGGCCTTACGTTTTGTTTTTTTTTTATTTTTATTTTTGATTGTTATTGATTGGATCATGCGCGAGACCACAAAAGGCAAGAAGAGAGGGCTGCAGTGGTCATTGACGGAGCAGCTTGAGGATATTGACTATGCAGACGACATCGCCTTAATTTCGCAACGCTACACAGACATGATTGAAGCAGAAGCTTCTCAAACTTGACGAAGAGGCCAGGAAGACTGGACTGAAGATCAACGTGAAGAAAACGAAGAGTGTGAGGCTCAACCACACAAGCGAAGCCACATTCACCATTCGGCAGGACACCATCGAGGAAGTTCAAGACTTTGCCTACCTGGGCAGCACTGTGTCCACAGAAGGCGGAACTGATCAGGATATCCGCATTCGGATAGGAAAAGCTGCAGGAGTCTTCACTACCCTTCGACCCATCTGGCATTCAACAAAGGTGTCCCTCAACACGAAGCTTCGTATCTACAACTCCAATGTGAAAAGCGTCCTTCTATACGGCTGTGAAACTTGGAGAGTGCTGAAGTCATCGATGGCCAAGGTACAAGTCTTTGTGAACCGCTGCCTCCGCCAGATCCTTGGAGTGCAGTGGTACGACAGGCTGAGTAATGAGGAGCTGTGGAGAAGAACATCCCAGGAGCCAATCGAGCAACAGATCAAGAGACGCAAGTGGCGTTGGCTTGGGCACACGCTCAGGAAACCTGCAGACAACGTCACACGAAGAGGGCTACGGTGGACCCCCCAAGGGAAGCGCAAACGTGGACGGCCGAAGACCACCTGGCGGCGCTCAACTGAAGCTGAAGTTAAGGCCGCTGGCCTGACGTGGGGACAGCTCGAGCGGAAGGCCCAGGACAGGAGGGGATGGCGAACTCTGGTGGACGACCTATGTTCCGTACGGAACGACAGGAACTAGAGAGAGAGAGACGTGCGTAAAAAAAAACGCCTCGCGTCTGCGGAAAAAGTTGAATTTGTTTTAACTTTTTCCGCAGAGGCGAGACTTTGATACGTTTCTTCTTTTTTATTTTACGCACGTTAACGTACGGAAAATTTCGCGACAGTGGAAATACACCTTTAATTTCGGGAGATGATGGGATGTCCCGAGAATCTGCGAATTTTCTCGACCGTCCCAGTCCTCCGGCTGAGCTCTCACTGATTCAAAATGGCGGCTACAATAATATTGTTTTTATTGGTCCTCTAATTTGATGTGTCATGAATCTATACCTGCCAACTCTCACGCCTTAGGCGTGAGTCTCACGCCGGCAGGCTGACAACTTTGATCTCACGCCTATGAACCAAATTCTCACGCCTGCATGGAAAATGTGAGCTGCGATAGCTCTAACACATTTAAAAATATATGTAACTCCAAACAATGCGAGAAACGAAAATTTTCTGTAAAATGAATAAATGATGATTATTTTCCTCGAGAGTTCTGATTTTTCAAAGCAGAGACACAGGGGACGAGTCACTGGAACACCAATCTCGTTTCCAGAGGCCGCGATCTTTTTGGTCTGTTCATACGTCTTCGGAAATCACCATCCACATTCGGAAATGTTCGGAAATCATCGTAACAGCTTCGGAAATCCAGGCTCCTCCGAGGTAAAAGGTCTCACGCCTTTGGATAAGAAAATGTTGGCACGTATATGAATCTCCCGTTCTGACTTTGAGCGAGTAATCTCCAAGTCTGCACAGAACGTTCACAGAAGTCCGTGAATTGGGGATGAGATTGAGGAAGCCTTTCACTGTCTGACTGTCTACGTACGCAACACCTGGCAGAAATATAATATGGCCGCTGCAGAAAAATCTGATTGTGTGACTGTGAAGCCATTTCCATACCAAATAGCTGGGCATTTGATGCAAGGTGGGTGTATTGTGCTGTATTGGCAACTGTCTTGATAATCGATTTAATATTAAAAAAAAATTCGAGACCCTGGAAAAGATTGAAGATCCAGAATGACCCAAATTTGGGTGCTTTGAATAGCAATTTGTTATCCAACAATATGTAACTAGGGGAAATATCAGTGACATCGATCACCTATTGTTATTAATGACTATGTACCAACCAGAAAACTATTGGCTGGCGAAACAAAGTGCTCTTTTGTTTAGCTTTTTTTTGCAATATAAATAATAAAAACAATGTTTGTAAACAAATTTCTTCCTTATAAGTTTGGTTTACATGTATGTAGCAGTCAAATCTACAGCAAATTAAGAGTGCACATCTATTCCCTCCACCCCCTACATGCCTGGCATTTCAAATGATATGACTTGAGCTACGTTTGGATACAGTTAAATGCCAGTTAGAGGGCCTCCTGTCTTTAAACTCCCTGGTAATAGGTCCCTCCATCTGCTAATGAAAGATAGTCTGGTTATGAGCCCTTCTGAATATGGGCCCTACACCATGGTCCTGGGACATCAATTAGTTTTTAGCCTGTGTTTTTCTGGTTGCCCACACCTGGAAAAAGGTGTCTGAAAAAAATAGCTGCTAATGACATCCAATGACATACATCTCTTTTGCTTTTAATCAGTGCAGAAATTAATGTCACTGTTGATGCCATCAGTTTTTGAAAGAAAAGTCGCTTGAATAAAGGATTATGATTACAGAAAGGTTTAATGGATACTTGACAAGTTAGCCAATCAGAGAGTGTAAATTTGTTTGAGTTTTCCTGCCTCCTTGTTAAAAACGCAACAGGTTTCGTGACAACAGCTTTGAACATTTGCAAGGAGGTGGGACAGCTCAAACAAATTCGCGCTCTCTAATTGGCTAATTATAACTTGTCAAAAAAGTCTGTTGGGTGGCCACACTAAAGCGCATCGCTCTGGAAAAGTAGAGTTTGTAACAAGATTAAAATATTATTGAGCTTCTGTTGGCATCGATAGTGTATAGATTCAGAAATTACAGAGCATTACATTACAGTGTAAACTGCCAACATAGCAGGATTTCTACCAAAATGTTTCAAAAGTGAAATGCCTGGGGAAGTGGAGAGGGAATTGTTGCTCTTGGCCTGTCTTGGATGTGACTGACACTTTCGTTTTCTGAGATATTTTTGGCTTGAACGTCATAGCGAATGAAAGGCTAATTAATCAATTTTACCAAGAACTTGTCAACCACGTCATTTCTTATGATCACTGGAAGCTAGCCGTTACATAATACAGTAGATGTATGAGGTCAATTGGTGTGATGTGACGCTCCCTCAGTCCAGATTGTTAGCCTGTGAAGGTGAGCACACTAAAAGGAAAATTATCCAGAGGTGCAAGATTTGTATGTAGGAAAATCCATAAAAGAACATTATTTTGTTCAGATAATCAAAAGAGTTTTTCACCAAAAAATTATTTTTAGATAGATTTTAGATTAATTTTACTTTGGATTGAGAAATTATGTGAGGAGTATTTCTGAACTTAGTATTTGGGGTGTGCCTCTTTTCAGATGGCTTTAAATTGACTGTGGATGGCTGTGTGTTAAAACCAGTACAAAGACCTCCCAAGGGACGAAGGGAAGTTATTTTCTATGAAACAGTATTTAATGGTAAAGAAGAAAGAGATGAGATCTTGCAGCTAAGAAGACTTCTTCCTCATTATTATGGAGTTGTGGAATTGAGTATCCAAAACCCTTTAGCTGATCCCTAATCCTGGCAGCAAGTGTGATGCATATTTTCACACTCACGTTAGTGCATATTATTTTTGTAGAGATGTACGCCTTTACATTTATTTTCTGCTTGCCCTATTTACATTTTCCTTTCGATTTTTCATTTTTCCTTTTTTTTTCTTTTTGTTGTTTTTGATGCATTAAAGCACAATGCCGTGCACATCTTGATCTACGAAAAAATCTGTGCACATTCGCGTATCCAAATACAGGCCAGGTAACCCGGCAGTGTGTAATTGTTCATTGGCCAGGTGCAATTTGTGGCTAAAAATGAACCTAATTTGTCAATTTAGCACCTCCAAATTTTGCGAGCTGTTTTAATTATACCCGTAAAATGATGTTTTGTATTTACTTTCGCTGACTATTGCTTCATTTTCAAGATGCAAGGTTCAGTTGTAGCCTACAGGTATCACTTGTGCCCTTTCTCTAGCGAGCCTTTCAATTACAGATATGCACTGGTACACTGGTACATGTAAGATTGTTATTTACTCTGTCTACTGGGTTCACGCGCACTTTGAAAGTCCTTGAATCTCAGAATAAAAATTAAAGGCCTTAAAAGTCCTTAAAAATTGCAGTCAGTGCTGGAAAGTCCTTGAATTTTGTAGCTAATTTCAATCAACCTAGACTTTACTGTACCTGTCTGGTAGGCACACTCGCTGTAGCTGATTAATGGTGGATTTTGTAGTGCGTGGAGTCTTTGAAAAATGGAAAATGTGTCCTTGAATTTTTAGTCCAAAATGTGTACGAACCCTGTGTCTGTTAAAATGTTTTACGTGTCGAGTATGATTTACACTGCATCTCATAGTCAGTTAAGGTAGTTACAAGTTTACATTTTACAATGTAATAGAAAAATTGATCCTTAATAATTTTAGATATGATACAGCACTTAAAACTGGAGAACATTACAGGCAGGTTTAATGTGCCGTGTGTTATGGACATCAAGATCGGTAGGGTGACGTGGGATGACGACATGGATGAGAAAATTAGAGAAAGACGAAGACTGAAGTGGCCTCTTAAAGAGATAACAGGGTTCAGTATTCTTGGATTTATGGTATGTTTAACCTAGATGTTGAACATGTAAATGCACTTGGATTATTACACATTCTTATTGGAATTATAAAAACGACTGTCACTCAAAATTTATTTCTATTAGTAAACAACTTGCCAAATATTAAATATGTCAAATTGTCTGTGATTGAGAAGTATTTGTAAGGCAGAATGCTACATTTTCTTTGTCTATCCTTAGAAATGCCATACAGTATGTTATTTGGATCCCGAGACAGTAAAAATTATGAAATTAAAAAAAATTGTAGAAGTAAACAAATCTGTGTGTATTTTTCTTTTGGAATCACTGAAATGTCTGAGACCAGATATTTTGTGCAAAAATGTACATAGGCGTACGGGCCGGGGGGGGGGGGGCAGGGGGGCTGTAAACCCCCCCCCCCCCCCCCCCCCGCCCCAAATGCTGGAGAAATCAGACTTTTTGGGCAGCACGAGAAAATTTGGGCAAGGCAACTTGGGAGAATTTTTTGGGCAAATGGTTCACCCCCCCCCCCCCCCCCGGCAAAAAATTGCCCGTACGCCTATGAAAATTTACCCAATCACCCTTATTGATTATGCATCAATGATTATTACAATTGTTTTGAAAGATATATTTACATGTAACTGCTTTAAAAGATCGTTGTAACCACCATTTTGCCATCTGATGCTACGAATACTGAGTTGAGCTTTCACCTTACTGTGCATTGAATTGATCATTGACGTTAATTGAACAGGTTTATAATCACAACAGAAGCTGTTATGAACGCTATAATCGTGAATGGTGTTGGAAATTGGCGACAGTCGAGGATGCTGAAAAAGGTATGGCTCTGTGACAGTTATAATAAAAAAAAATCAAACTTTATTAAACACAATTACTGGAAACCCAGTAGTTGGGCCATACAAATTAAAAAGAATAATAAAAACTGCATAAATACTGAGTTTATAACAAATCAGTTTCACTGACAGGAAAGCGCGATGTGACAGAATCTGGCCTTAGGCTCGATTACCAGCCGCTGTTCGGAAACTGGAGCACGCGCTCCTCCCCAACCGTACGAAGACCGGACTCGAGCCTAGCCTTTAAGCCATTGCCATTTTAGTTGACTCGCGTCCTCCAGAGATTGGCCGGTGTTACCATGTGTTCCCAACCAAACTTGCCAGCAGGCTCACTCAATAAATCGCGCCCGAGCGGCGTGGTTACGATCGAGCGAGTTACGATCGATCGAGCCCGTGAACGCGATGAGAAGAATGGGGCAGAGATAGGCCGCTCGCGCAAATAGACCATTTTAGTGCAGAGTGCACTACTGTGATGGTTTGGTGGGGTTTTCTGATAACACATTAATGGTTTAAACTTTAATAGCCAATTAATTATCCTTGTGGAAGGGGTAGGGGTGGGGAGAAACTGACGTTGTGTATCAGGTAAAACTCGCAGTAAATCTGCGTTACTTCTGTATACACATCACAAAGGTATATATTTGCTTCATATCACCCTCTGTTTTCCTTGTGGTTGCACACTTTCTAGAACAAAGCATGTTGCTAATAACGCATGCGTAGAAGATTAGTCTAGGTTACTGGTCCAAGAGTTTGCGTTCCTCTTGGCCAGCGGTCGGGAATGACTGAAACGTCACGTGCTTTTTCTACGCGGTAGCATACAGTGTTGTAGGACGCATGCGCCCTAAGTCCATTGCGCGGCCATTTGATAGTTAATATTTGCGCTCCATTCTCGATATCGTCTCGGCCGTTGCCCAACTCTTGCCCTGACAAACGAGCTCAAGTGCTTATTGAAGTAAGTTTTAAAGACGTGTGCACTAATTACTTTCTCTGTTAAGCACGGTTTCAAAGAGACCTTCGTTGACCAAAACGGTACAGTATTAAATTCCGGAGAAACAGCTTTCATCGCAGACGTGCCAGCTCTTATAAATGTTTCACGTACTGTTTGTTACTAAATATGCAAAATTTTTCACCGGGATTTTCGTAACAACCAGGGAAAAAATGTACCAGCTTTAATACTTCGTTTTAAAAAGTCTTTCGAAAGATAAGTGTTTTGATTTGATCGGTTTATTATTTCTCGAGAAAAGAATTTCGTGTGTGATAAATAAACGTGAAGCTTCGTGTTGAAAATTATTCATGCGGAAAACTCATCTCATCTCATCTCATCTGAAGCTCGGTTACTTAAAAGAAACTGGCTTTAAAGTATTGATGTTTATGCTGTAATTCGTTTTGTGATTGAAAGAAAAGCAGCTACATCGCGGTGTTTGCAGACAAAAGAAAGTATCATGTTACAACATTTGCAAGAAAAACAAAAGTATCATGTTACAAACAAACAAAAGTATCGTGTTACCATTGTAAAGAAAAGGCTAAAAGTGTCACGTTTGGTGTTTCAAGGCGTATTAAGATATTATCAATTATCAGCCCCATTGCATTCTGCTCTATTCCTTGAGTCTCCGAGTTCGCTTGGGCGTGTTTGTTGCCGGGGGCCCCATTACAGACCATCTATTCATATTCAAGCAACTATTTGAAAATTTGAAAGAAAGAATTCTCAAGAGTTTCATCATGATCACATGGTATGTAATGGGGCAAGAAACTCCCCAAGCGAAAAAGGTCTATTATTTAGGGCGCGTTCGTTTGGGATATTCCGGAATAAGAACATATTCCGGAATATATTCCGGCTATTCTGCTTCTGGAAGCAGAATATCCGGAATGGAAATCCAGGTATTCCGGAATGAGAATAGCTCCCAAACAAACGCTTGCTCGCATTATTCCAATTATTCTTATTCCGGATTGATCCCAAACGAACGCGCCCTTAGTGAGCCTGTTCGCAGGCTATTCTCAACCAATGCAATTGCACCTGCCACGATGCAAAAAGACTCAAGACTAACAACTATCCATACTCGTATCATTTGTTTCTTTGGAGATTCGAAAAATAGGGATTTTACATCTATGGTTTTCATACTCTGCATTGTAAAATTTTATATTTAACATTTTCATAGTTGTGGAGCCGAGCGGCCTGCGTTTGCTACATTTTTGGCTATCCAAAAGTTCGAGAAAATGTTGAGATAGGCAAAATTTAAAAGTAACCTGGGCCGTTTCTTCTTTAAGACCTTGTTAGTTTTTCTTTTTCCATAAATTGTCGTTCTCTTTTCCCTGCAGCCTTTCAGCAATTCTTAGGATGCACAGATGCAAAGTTGACAAGAATTATTTTGGAACAACTGATTGCACAGCTTATGGAAATCAAACGATGGTTCACTCTCCAAAGACTGTACAGATTTATAGCAAGTTCTATTCTAATAGTTTACGAAGGTGATACTAAACAGTTAACTTCTGTCACTGACACTGTTCCCTCGGGTACTCTCCAACAAGCCCTCGAGCAGAAGGACACAAGTTCAGTTCTAAGCGACATTCATCTTCCATCTTTAAAGAACTGTCAGCGTGAATTGCCTCCGAAGAAACCTTTGGTGGAGACAAGAATGATTGACACTGCTCATGTGTTCACATCAGCAGATGCTGATAACAACTATTTGTTTGGCTTGGAGAACGTTATGTCAATAGTTGAGAAATGCAGACGAATTTATGCAAATTAAAATAACGAAAATACAGCCAAGGACGAGGGAGGAAGCAACAACGTGTAGGCTTGGCTATTTCGTTCGTCAGGTTGATAAAGGTCTCAAGCTCCATTGTTTTTGCTTGCCACACAGCGGATACGACGGAGGGCCGGTCACAGATATGCGAATCACTCTGTAGAGGTTATTTTTTTGTCAGTGATCCGAAAAACCCCACCCCACTCCACCTCTCCGGGATTGAGATTTTAATTCTACGGACAGGCCTGGAACCTATTAACTCGTCCCCAGATAATCGTTGTAAGATTTTTGTTGTGCTTCATTTTTGTAGGTTTTTCGTATCTGTTTGTATTGTACATAAAATGCTCCGCTGCTTACCTTGTCTGTTACTTGAAATCCCTCTATGATGAAAACACTAACGATCATAATACGGCTTTATTCAGGTCAGCCGATCAATGCTATTTGTGAAAGACGTGTATTAAGCGGACACCTTTTAATTTCCTCACAAATTTTATGTTGCTTACTATAAATCTATTTAACAGACGCTGACACCTAAAAAGTGGCTAATTAAGCCTGATCCAGGTGATCGCTCCTTCAGGGCCAGCTCGAAAATGGCGAGAAAGAGGGCCTTCGTCAAGCTCTTCACCATTTTTTCCATTCGACGTTATTCGCGCTGCTCTTCAATTGACCTAGGTGTTATAGACTTTCGATAACGTATGAAGACGAAATAAAGACTTACATGTATGCTAGACGAAATCCTCTTTATTTTCAGTAGTTCCAAACTACTGTGTTGTACAGTTTTTGAGTGGCTTCGTTCAGTGAAAAGAGCGTTTTGGTGACCGGGTACTCAAAAAAGCGTTATTGCCGGATGTAGAGCTGAGAAATGTCAAAGAGAAAAATTTTTCGAGCACCTTGATAATCTGTTTGCCGGCATGCGATATAAGATAAAGGAAATTGTTACTTGTAAAGACAGGAATAATATTGGGTCAAAAGAAATATTTGTTTCCAAATCTAATTCCTGGTCATTGCGTGTTTATTGTGAAAAATGGATCATTTCGTGGTGTTCTATTGTCCGGTGATAAAGGTGACTCACTTGTCTATGTCTATTTTTCTTCAGTCTAAAATCACTGATAAACCCATTATCTGATTTCACCATTTTCTTTGTTTTTATGGCTTTTTCTTAAACCGTCAAAAAGTCTATGGTAAAAGAATCTTAATGAAAGCTGGTACGTTCTGCACGAACACACGAAAATTTTGTTTCACATAGAAAGACAAGCTTAGAATCTTTAAACCGTGAGGGTGACCTTAAAAATAGTGCTTGGACGAAATGCAAGAATTTTAATAAACGCCTGACTACGTAGCTGTCTATAAAAATACACAACTTTAGTGAAATAAGCCACACACGAAACCTAACCAATTTCCATAAGCGTGTTACAGAACAGATTATATTAAAGTTCTATAAACAAAGAAAATATTTAAAGTTGCACTAATTATAAGCCGTCTGATAAATAAGTTATTGCATTGTGTGTTGTGACACAAGAGTGTGTCCGTTGTTACTTGATGCTTTATAATACTGCCACCTCTAAACTGGTGAGTTATTCTTAATAAAAACATGGCTTACTGTGAAAAACAAAAGAATCTGATTAGACTGAGTGCTAGCATAACAATGTTAGTGTTTTCTTCCTTCTTCCGATCCTGGTACATTTCGACACACGCTTTCCATTCAAGAGGGAGAGCTATTAGTTTGTCGTCGCTCGTGGAAGCTTGTAAATCCACTTATATTTTAATTACAGTAAGTATTTGAGAGAGCATTACCAACACACTTCGATGAAATATTGAAGCATTTGATCCCTACTGCTAGCTGATGGAAATAAAAACGAATTTTACAATTTACCCATTAAATTATCACTGGATTTTATCGGAGGTACTTCGCTTTTCACATGCAAATGTGAAGATAGAAATCTCGAAACATGAGTTTTTCTGTCAGGGGGTGGGGCAAAACCTGTAAAACACCAAACATCATTGAGACAATCTTAGCGCAACGCGTAAAACCGTTTGTTCAGTTAAGAACAACTTACTTCTTAAGAGGCATCAGTGGGTTCCGTAGAACCCTAGGAATTAAGCGCCCCTTGCTTAGGGATTGGATCAGGTCAGGTGAGGTGCTATGATTAAGTTGAATGTTGCGAGACACCCTTGCTCGTTTACTTGGTACGGGTCCCATTTTGAACGTATAAAGTAGGTTAAAAACATATTTCAACTGCTGTAGAAAACCACGTGTTGTTTCACTCCGGAGTCATAACAAGCTTTTTGGAGAGTAAAAGTGATGATGGGCAATTTGATACATAGATCTGAAAGGCCATTATCTTATCTAGCAACGAATTCTCTTAATTTCTAATATTCAGTTCGCATGAAACCTTCACTGAAATGCTAACTTAGCGGGAGAATCGGTTACAAACTACATTTGCCCGCCTAGTAAAGCACACTTAAATGTTTGAAGACTAGAAGGAAAACTGGTTGCAATATAAACTTTCGGATATCTTTAAGTTTTCAGTTTAACGTCTAATTTATCAAGAGGTACATCGACTCCTCTGTTTGCTATATAAGATCTAACATGTCCTTTTAGCTTAGACACAAAGTAATTAGTTGCTAAAGAAAATGTTGTGCTGTGTCTACGGGCAGGTGAAACACTTAGTCGATTATTAACTATCATCAAAGCAAAGACGAATGGCTATAAGGCTCAAAACGACAACTTTTTCAAATTCGCTCCGACGGTTAATCACCTTTTACATCAACTTCTAGCTGATAATCAGCTAGCTGCTGATTGGAATTATGTGATAAAACAAATTGACACAAAAAACCAAAGCAAACAAATCATTGTTTCTTAATCCTACGTGCAGGTCGCGTTTTGTAAAAAAAATCCAAAGATGTTGCCACGTTCTGGTTTTATTTTGCTAAAGACAAGTTCTGTATTTCTTCGAATTTTGAAGTACAGGACAGCGAATTGATTGTTAATTTGTTATGCATGTGGCTTGGTCTTTTTCTGGAGTTTATTCACTGCTGTGTATGTTAAACTACCTTATATAAATTTTGCTATTGTTGATCTTCAGAAAACTATATTTTAACCTTTAATTGTGTCTCAGATCATCGTTACCGTTTTAGCTTTAAGTAATCTTTTGTTTTGGTTAATTAAACATTTGCAACTGCAAACATTCGAAGTTGTGAGCATGCGTAATTCAATTATGAAATTCACCACAAAGTTAAAAGCTGTTACCACATACAGTGAAGCAAATGGAAACATTGCCCTGGAATCTAACAAGTTAGAGATGTGCCGCCGATCAAAACAACTAACGGAAACTCACAGTAATTCAGTCATTTTCTCTTTGTTGTAAGTGTTGTTATACTGTTTTAGTTATAGAACTTTCAACGTTATCGTTTTGCTATTAACCTTCACCTTGACGGTTATGTAACGGCACTGAGCTCAGTTTGCGTTGAATTTTTAAAGAATTCAGGCATAGCTAACAACCTGCATCAGACACTCCACGCTCAAAGCTGAAGAACCAATTCATTTCTCAGTTTCTACATTTCTGATATTGATTGAAATCCGAAAACACGTCAAAAAAAGGTTGATGATCTGCAAGAATGTCTGTCAGGCGGTTGTAGTTCAGTTTTCATCGTTTAAATGTGAAATTGCTTATAATTAAAAACATTTTTTCGTGATTGAAGGTATCTCAGAAACGTTTGAGTGAAAAGATTGCCGGTCTTTGAAACCTTTGTTTACTTTTCTAGACTTATAGAACACGACTTTTAGGATGAGCTATTCAGAGAAGATGTTTTTGGACAGGAGGCAGACATGGGGCATTGCTGATCAGTTTAGTCAAGCTGCGATGGATAGTGTACTTTACGGATCTTCGATGAAAAGGGAAGCTTCATTTCAGGATTATTTCAAAGGACTGTATATGTCAAAAGGTAATAGTTACTTCCATTCGATTAAGTTAACTTCCTAGTAACAGCATTTCCTGGTATGCGCCGCGCTAAAAGTTATGGTTTTAGTGCCGTCATAGTCTGTAAAAGTGTGTTATAGATTTTAGCCGTTTGCGATCTGAAACGAAGTATTGACTGTGAGACATTTATCTTCAGACCAAAAGTGAAACGGGAAGTAGCCAAAACAAAGCTATTGATTGACCGCCTTGGGTCTAAAATACAGTTTTGTAAAAGTAAGGATTAAATCCAGCTGCAGGTCATGATCAGATGAGTTGGTCTGGCTGCTGCTCAAAAAAAAAAACAGTCCGCAGCACATCCAGTGTGTACCTCGAAAGCTTTGTTGTTTGGTTCAAAGACAAAACAAAGCGATATCTTATTTCTAATATACTTTCTGTTCATTTTGAAGTTTGTAATATGTGAACGGTCGTTTTATTTAGGAATACAAACTTGCGTCATAATTAGTACAGGCTATAGGGTGTGGCAAAGCTTCAAACTCAACTGAACGAAAATTCACGTGGAAAAACTAACAAACATTATGTACTTCGGAACATGGTTATTTCGTTATTCTGTCCAAAACAAATTTTTGCAACAACTAATGGATATGTTACTGTTGGGTGTGAATTGAGGGTGTAACCGTGAAAAGTTCTCCAATGTTTACTTATTGGATGGTTACTAAACTGAAGGCTTTTACTCTCTGTTTCAGGGATATTTAGTTTCACAAGAATTTGACTAATAAACATCCTTTTCGTGGCTTTCAAACTTCAAAATCTAATCCGGTCTTCTTCAGGATTAACCAGCGCTAACATAGGCAGATGCAAGCCATTATATAAATTAGTATCGATCTCCTTTTATTCATTAAACTACCCTAGAAAGCGGATGGAAGTAATGTTTGAAAAGGCAGTTTTGTTACGCATAACCAGACAATCTCTTTCAACAGAAACAAAACGGAAAGAAAACTTGCTTCCTGTATGTATAATGTAATTCCATTTTGCATTTGTCTATAATTGAACACAAGCGGGAACGCAGCTATACTAATCCCTTTAGAGCATTTAAATATTTCTTAAAATTGGATTTGAATGTATAATGAAATAGACGTGGAAAGATCCTCTTGTTATTAAAGATGTTGCATGTCTTTCATTAGTAATGATGATCGAGACGCCCAGCTCGATAGTTACGCTCTCTGTCGTAGGCCTTCAAAAGTGTGTGCATTTGCCCTGGTAAACAGCAAAACAAACATCGATATTCTTATTAATCAGCTTCAAGACAGAAGTCTTTTTAAAAGATTGAACCGATTTAATTGCACTGGTTTAGCCGGAATATTGTCTTTCAATAATTAGGAATAGTGTGGTCAAGGCTTCTAATTTTGATTGTAATTGGATGTTCACCTGTACGACACCATTCTCCACGCACGCTAGCATTTCAATTACTCAACCCAGCAGGTTGATTTGAAACGCAGGATTTTAACAATACAAGAAAAACCTGCAAAAAAGACGCAGTACAGCACATGGACTGAAGAAAATCGTAAATAAAAGTTCTCAGTCTCAATTTCAATCAACGAGAAGCCGAACGTATTTTTTGTCGGTGACTTTTGTTATCGAAAATTGCGACAGGTACCGACATCGTTCGAAATTTAGAATGACAAAAAGCTTCTACGGCTCGACGCTCGCATTTTTACCACGTGTTCAGTACAGGAATACACGAATGCATTTCCTTGTTGCAGAGGAAAATAGATCGCTCTCGTCAACATCATGTTGATGAGAGCGATCTATTTTTAAGTTAAAAATTCTGCCTCAGTTGTTCGACAAGAAACACTTGCATTGCATTGTGGATAAGGCCTGCACTAGTGGTCGTCAGGGGAAAATTGGTCAAAAATACAAAGACGGCAGCTTTGATTTCCGGCAGTATACAATATTGGCAAAATCCCACTTAGCAAATCCCAGAGTAGTATAGCGACCAACAGAGCCAGAGTCACGACCTTCGCAAAGTTGCGAACGGTAACTGACTTCCTCTAGTCATAAAATGATGAACTTGTTCCGCTCATTTGTTGACGATTTTCCAGTTCATTGAAGTTGGCTGACCGCAAATAGATCTTCTTGGGACAACACTAAGTCGAACTACTAACTTGAAGTGTTTATTTTCAAGATTTAGTCACTTTAATTTATACATAGCTTAACATGCTTTTGCCGTAGTGGAAACTAAAGTGGTAGAACATTTCTGCTTTGAGAAAAACGTAATTGGCATTAACTTGGCTCATGTTGATTTTTGCGACGGTGCTTTCATACTGTTGCTACACTTATCTTTAGTCATCTCCATTTTTGTTGGGGCTTGAATAGTCAGTGTTTTCGTAAGGATATTTTCGAATATGCCATCGATCACTCGAATTTTCTATCAAACGAAGGTTACTTTTTCGTAAGGCCACTGAACTGTCTCTCGCTTATTTTACTCGGTTGACTGCCCATGTATCTGTGTTGTATAAAACAGCCAAAGAGGTAGAAATTTGAGCCAGAAGATTCTGGCACCTTGTTGGGACAGAAAAGTACGTGCTTGTTATGAATAGTAAAGAAGATACGTGTGCCATACCTATTACAGGTACCATGTGGATCGCTCGCATCATTAATGGCAGCAGGACAGAGATAAGATCGAAATTCGACAATCCCTGATGGAGAAAGCTTCAAAACTGTGTGTCAAAGTTTAGCCCGAAATGATTAATTACTGTTTTAGATGCAATTATAAAATAAAATACAACCGTCTACTATTGGATTCGATTTTAACTCGCATCCCGGGTTTTTCGTGTCCGCCTTCATGTTCGACTTCGGCAGATACTCAAGCAGACTCATACTCAACTTAACCCAATAACTTTGCAGTATCGACATGTACGTAATAAAACACACAAATGACTTTTCTCTCGTACATATTGAAAGGCTAAATGGGCGGTGTACTCGTCTAGCGACATATCAAGAACTTTCTAGAAAAAGGACATTTACTCTATTTGCTAAAACGTAGATATATAGGCAGTTGGCTTGCGAGGAACAGTTGGTCTTTGGAAATGCTGAGCCGGGCATTCACACGTTTTATAAGAACCTCTTTTCCAAACTTTAAGAAAAATCATAAGAACGTATTCAAGGCTGAAATTTGGGTAAGGCCGAGACCATCTGTTGTGAGTGATAAATATATGAATTAAAAGAATCACTCTATTCAAACCCAACCTGCATGGAACCAACATTGTTGTCGGCCGTTAGAGATGTAAACATGTATTTACTATAGGTTTGGAGTGAATTTACTGTAATACCACTTTGTTTTTGAAATGAGTAAAATAAAAACATTTCAAGAACTGGCATTTTTAGGCTGAAACGTCGAAAGAAAAAGAAGGTCCAACCTCGGCCGAATAAGAAGACTTTATCATAAAAAGAGATTGTAATTGTAAGAAAATTCGAGTTAAGACATACTTTAAGAATACTTTTCCAGTTATAAAAACATTGATTGTATAAATCTCCCCCTCCTGCCTAAAAATAGTGAATCAAGGTAAATCTATTGTTTAAAAATGTTCTACTCGACATGCCATGTACAAGTGTTGTTTTACACTGACGTCCATTAAGCAGAAGAGGGGTATAGTTATACTGCCTGATCAGTGATGCGAAATTTATCAGCACTATATCAGTAATTTATTGATCACCTCGTTATTGAAGCCTTGAAGCCAATAAACAGTAATAAGCATGAGGTTTAGTTTGGCGTTCCAAGTAGTATCCTTAAAAGATCTTAAATTAAAGTCATTAATTACTCCTTATGTACGAGAAATGGTCCCTTGAATCAATCTGACATCATTGGTTTATGCCGGTTTTCAATTCAGCATTTATATCAACAACTCGAAAGCAAGGCATTCATAACGCACTCAAGTACAGTAAAAGCATCGAAAAGAAAGTAACTTTATTTCATAATATTAATGTTAGTGTTAAAAATGCGATACTAAAATTAAATGTAGCACCAGTGATATGTTTTAGTTGATTTTCTTGTTAAAGTCTTGAAGTCAATTTATGTATCGTATTTTGTTCACATTAAAGTTTTAATGGATTTTAGTCCAGGTTGCATCTTAAATTTCAATTTTTGTTATGTAGAAGACGAAATAATTTTCAAAAGTTAAAATGGCAATTATATCTACTTACGTCAATTACGTATTTGACGTTCTAAACCCCGCAAAATGTGGCTCATGTCCAAAACTTTAGCATCAGATAATTACTTTTGGCGAGAAAATGTTGAATTAGTAAAACTCGCAGGTGGATGGAAGAGATGTATATTTACGGTGCCCTTTCTGTTAATGCTTAGGGCTTTGCCTTATTTCACAAATCTCGCCAAACTGTTCTGAATTTATACAATGGCACTGTTACCCGGCTCGTACGCTTGGGGACACGTACCGTTTCACTCATTGCAAGGTTTGTCGTTCTTTGTAGATCCACTGCCTTGTTCAGCCGTTCACTCGGTCCAGCCTGCTTACAGCCACGAATGCCACTACAATCATCAAACAGCCATATCGTCTCTGTGCTTGCCACAAGGTCTTCGCATTGTGAACACGGGCAACCAGTTTACAGTTGTGAATTGTCGTGCCTCCATCTCCAAAGGTGCTCGTTTTGGTCCTTACTGTGGCAGAGTGATCCAGCCTTCACAAGTTAAAGAAGGTGAAGATAATGAGTATTTGTGGGAGGTCAGTATAGTTAAATCCCTAATAAAAACAGACAATGATTCTTTCTTTACATCCTACTATCATACGGTACTGAAATTCAGGCTTCGTGAATGACCACTCGCGAATTTTTTACTCAAGATGTGTGCTGTCGTCTTTACAAACTTTGAAAAAGATAGTTATGGAAATCTAGGATATGCTATTTTGTAAGTCCATACAAGTAAACTTCTTTTCTGTGCTACGAGAAATGCTGGCAACTATTTTGTATATCATTGTTTGACTTTTGATACTGTGCGATATGGCACTATGTGAGTTTTGCCGACTCGTCACTTCACTGCAAGACTGACGAAAACTACATCAGTGATATTTACTGTCTTTATTATCCAACTGTGCTTCGTAGAGTACAAATAACGCCCAAAACGAGTACAAATATTGCGCGGTATTTGTACTCCAGAGAACAAATACCGCGAAAGAAATTAGCCCGCGCGGACCTAACAATTTGGCGTGTTGGATAATAAATCTCTTATTAGACGTTTTGTTGTGTAGTATCACTGAGAATTTTTACCCGTTGTTTGTAGTTTGACTCGCCCTACGGATTCGTCAAAATACGGCCCAACTCGTAAAAATAGAGCTTTAGATTCTACGACGAGGACGACAACGAGTACGAGATTTGAATTTAAGTTTTGTTGCGCGTACTAACAAAATATCCTCACCAGAACACTTCATTTTCCTTTTTTTGTCACCAGCAAAGTTAGCACGATCATTTTTATTGAAGGCAGTTAGACTTCTCCTAATCGCGAAATGATGAAACTACTAACATATTGATAACTTGTTTTCGCGACTACGACATTTTCACTGCGGAAACTACACAACAAAACGTCTAATAAGATATATATATGCTGAGTCAAGATTTACATGCTTTTTCGTTTACGGAACTTGCCAACATTTTCTTTCAATCTTTAAGGTATTCAAAGAAGATGGAAGCCTTGCTTATTATATTGATGGACACAGTGAATCAGAAAACTGGATGAAGTTCGTCAACTGTGCCCGAAATAGCGAAGAGCAAAATCTTGTATTGCTTCAAGATGGCGACCAGCTGTTTTATGAGTCGTGTAGAGAAATTGTTCATGGGGAAGAATTGCTGGTTTGGTATGGAAACCGCTATCACATGTTTATGGGAGTTCCAGTTGGAATCAAGACATCACCGCGGAAAGAACAAAACAACCAAACCGGACAAGGTGAGGTCTTAGAGTTAGGAAGGACAAGGAATAAAAGCCAACTACAAATTATGCATCGGTATCTGTTCACACTGTTGCTCCTATAGATGATCAACTCGTTACTGATTATTGGATCTCTAAAAATACACTTTCTTATGCTCGTTGTTATTTATTTATTTTTTACAGTATACTCCTTCTTCTTAATTTCATCCTTAAGGTAGTGCAGACATTTATATTAAGTTGGATTCATTTCAGGTGTGTTTGGCAGTTTCTCGTGTGAACGGTGTGGTAAAGTGTTTGCGTACAAATATTACCGTGACCGCCACCTGAAATACACTCGCTGCGTTGATCAAGGAGACCGGAAGTTCCCCTGTACAGTGTGTAACCGCTCCTTTGACAAGCGGGATCGCCTTCGTATCCACATTCTTCATGTGCACGAGAAACATCGCCCTCACCAGTGCACGGTGTGCGGTAAACGCTTCTCGCAGTCATCCAGCCTCAACAAACACATGCGAGTACACAGTGGCGAGAGACCTTACAAGTGTCCGCACTGCGTCAAGGCCTTTACAGCTTCTTCCATTCTACGGACGCACATCCGTCAGCACAGTGGAGAAAAACCTTTCAAATGCAGGCATTGCGAGCGTGCATTCGCATCGCACGCGGCACATGATAGCCACGTGCGTCGCACGCACACAAAAGAGAAGCCATGTGTATGTGAATACTGTGGAAAGGCGTTTGCACAGTCTTATGAACTGAAGTTTCATATCAACATGCATACGGGAGCCAAGCCTTATACCTGCGAGAAATGTGGGAGGGCGTTTTCCAGTCCTTCGTCACGTGACCGACACCGTGCCAATTTTGACTGCATTACGAGAAAGAACCGTGCTCCCAAAGTCATGCGTAAGAGCCTGTTAATTTGATCACCGAGTTTCCAAGGACTTACATTTTGTACTTCTAAAGAAACAGTAATCGTTGTTGTTAAAGTAACTATATTATAAACGGTTTCTAAGTTCTGTTGCCCAGCGGACGTCGCCCTTTTGATAGAGCTCGTTTGTTTTGTTGGCTTGTTTGTTCGATTTTATATTTTATATTTTACCCCTTTCTCATCTGAAAAGCAGAATGCAGAGGGCCCTTGCTCATTAATGGTTTACTCATAATTTTTTGGAATAAGTGTTACTTTGTAAAGCTTCAGTTCTCTGAATTTGAACATCGATTTCTCTTAATAATTATTTCTTTCCTGTCAGTCGCAAATAAAGGAAAACATGACCACAATAGATGCTTATTCAATACCTCGACAGTTATTTACAGCAATGTTGGCCACATTTTGATATACACACCTTCATACCCCATCATATACCTTCCCACAAAATTCATACTCGATCTTATACCTTCCTACACCTTCATACACCATCATATACCTCCCTACACCTTCATACGCCATCATATACCTTCCTACATCTTTATACGCCATCAAATACCTTCCTACATCTTCATACGCCATCGTATACCTTCCTACATCTTCATACGCCATCATATACCTTCCTACATCTTCATACGTCATCACATACCTTCCTACACCTTCATACGCCATCATATACCTTCCTACACCTTTATACGTACTCATGTACCTTCCTACACTTTTCTATATCTTCATAAACCTTCCTACACCTTTATACGCCATCATATACCTTCCAACTACTGTCAGCTGAGATGGGTGGCCTTTTTCGCCTAGATAAAGGTAGACTTTAAAAACAATTAATTTAAGCCACTTTTATTTCTGTCTGGACAATACTCTCTGACAGTACTTCACTGTTAAGTGGTGCTTCACATGAAATAGATCTCAGAAGAAGAACTTTGTTTAAGGGAGACATGAAAACAGAATTGAGACTGCGATGTAGTGACCAAAATCCAGTAGAGAATGGCCTGTTGTTTGGTACGGAACTTGGCAAGTCAGTAAAGGATTTGACTGAAGCCAGTAAAGTGACCTCTTAAGTAGCAATAAAACAGAAAAGGCCTCATGCCAGTTCTCAGAGTTTTCATGGAAGGTCAGAATCTAGAAGATCATTCCCTGTTTTAGGCCGGGGCAGAGGCTTGGTTGACAAGCAGCGGGGCGGATACACCACACAGAATCCACCACAGAATCCAACCACAGTATCATCCTCGGCGATAAGCAGAAAGCCAAAGGAAAAACCTGCAAATAGTGTTCAGGTGAGAATCATTCCTAATGACCTGCAGAAATCAGTTGGTCAGTCTAGTTCGCAATGTGGGAACACACAGGTTAATAAACAATTTGTGCAGGCTGGTAGGCTAAACTTTAACCTCAAAGAATGGGAAAAAATGATACCTGACAAATTGATTTTGGACATTGTGCAGGGGTCTGTGATTGAATTTGCTTCTGCACCCATACAAAGCGGATACCCAAACAACCAAACCTCGAGAAAGAAGAGGAAGAACTTTTACAGAAAAGAGTATTGAAAATTGGGGTCATGAGGCTGGAGAGCATTTCTGCGTCCAAAGAAAAATGGAAACTATCGCATGATATTGAACCTAAAAAATCTAAACAAGTTCATCTTTCATATCCAGTTCACTTCAATCATGTATCAACTTAATGACAAGGAATTCTTGGTTTTCACGTGACGTCAGAAAAAAACTAAAATTAAAAGTTTTGAGTTGTCAACTTCATCAGGTAAAAGTCATTCAAAACATATATCTTCTGGCCTGTTTTCAGCTCGGAAGACGGCTTTGTTTTGAAAATAGAACAGTTTGAATTTCAGATTTTTCACAATGCGTGACATCGGCATTGTTTCTTGGTAACATGTTACGTGCGCGAAAATATCGATTCGCTTTATGTTTTCGAGTTCTGAGTAACCGATATGTTGAGGGAAGTGTCTTTGCGAATGTTTTCAAGTTTAACAACGAGAAGAAACGTTTTTAGAGAGTCAAAGTAAACTCCAGATGTTTCCACTGGTTTCCGGCCGCCATGTTGGAGTCCCTCAGAGGGGCTCCAACATGGCGTCTTCATACTGAACACTATAATTTTCAGTGATACACTTTGCCGAATAACTCGAGTTCTGAATATCGTACATCCACGAAACTTTGGCACGTTGTTTATTTATTACTCTTCTACGGTATTTCAATTTCTTGACTCAATGTATTGAATGGTAAGCGATTTTATTTCTTACGTGCGTGAAACTTAAGTGACGTGAAAACCACCAATTGGTTTATGGCCTCATTGGATTTAACAGATGCATACTATTCTGCAGAAGTATTTGAAATGGAAGTAGGCACTCAGTTATACAAATTTATTACATTGCCGAATGAGTTGAGCTCTGCACCTCATATCTTTACAGGGGCGAAGCCAGGAGAGGGTTCCAGGGGTTCCGGAACCCCACCCCCACCCCCCCCCCCCCCCCTATCTCGATCTGGCGGTCACTACCGCGGCAAATGTTCCATCCCGCGCCGGACCAATCAGCAGCAGCATCGCGACAATTACTATAAGAGGGCAGCTGCTATTCCCGTTCTAGACCATCTACAATCAGAGATGAAAACATACTTCAATCCTATTCTAATGATGCTGTCTTGTCCAGCCTCTTTAATCTTCTTCCTGAGCTGGTAGCCGTCGGAGACAGAAATCCTGACATTGAAGCACAGGGCCGTACCTAGGATTTTTCATCTGGGGGGGCAAGCTCCACACAATCATCTCCCGTATACAAACGGGGTCTAAAGTTGGAGTTTTTGCCCCCCCCCCCGACAAACACACAGAGGGTTGCCTAAAAAAAAATCAACATTTAATTTTCCTAGGGGGGGCAACTGCCCCCCCTGCCCCCCCGCTAGGTACGGCCCTGAAGCAGCGCTGGAGTTTTATGAGAACGACCTTCCTTCTCCTCATGTGGTTGATGTTGAGCTCCTGTGATGGAAGAGAAAGTGGTGCAGCACTGGGGATGCCGACCTTCCCACCAGTGCAGTTCAGACACTCGCAGCATGCGATCGAGAGTTCTTTCCTGACATCCACACCTTGATCCTCATTTTGCGCACGTTGCCGATAACGTCAGCTGAATGTGAGCGCCCATTAGGTACACTAAGAAGGTTAAAAACAAACCTGAGGTCGACCATGTCAAGCAAGCGAGAGCCTGGGCTGGCGTTGATGAACATCAATTACCACCGAGACATAAATATTGAGGAAGTGATAAACACGTTCGCTCAACGACAACCAAGGCGTCTTCTGTTTGCGTAGCGTAAACGCCAAAGTATTGTACGTACGTAATGTAAGGATTTTAGACCAACCGTTTTCGTTGGAACCAATTTGGAACCCCCCCCCCCCCCCCTCCTTGAAATCCTGGCTACGCCCCTGCTTTACCAGACTCATGAAACCAGTGTATTCCACTTTGTGAACTCAAGGCCTTGTTTCTAGTGTAGATGACACTTTCTTACTTGGTGATTAGTTTGTTCAATGCCAGACAAATGTGAGCAATACTTGTACTCTCTTTGGTGACCTGGGTTTTAATGTGTCAAAAGAAAAATCAGTCACCCAGCCCACAAAAGTTCTAGAACACTCAGGGTTTGTTTTGAACTCTATTAATATGACAGTGAGTCTCACAAGGGAAAAATTGATACCATCACCCGTTTGGGACAAGACAAGCACAGCTAATTGGCACTTGAGTGTCTTCTTCCCCAAGTGTGGAATACGGACCACTGTTTTACAAACAGCTAGAAATTGAAATAAATTGATGCTCTTTCGAAGTGCAAATGCAGTTCTCGGAACTAGCAAGATCGGATATTCATTGGTGGACAGAAAAGAGCTGGTTTTATGTCAAAACAATTTCCCATGGCAATCCTCATTTTAAACTGACAACTGATGCCTCCTTGAAAGGGTGGGATGCATACCGTGATGGTATGCAGCCTACAGGAGGCAAATGGCTTGCAAGAGAAATTGTAACTTACTGAGGTATTTTGTAATTTTTCTTTTACTTTTTATTAAAAATCTCAAGATCTCTGTTACACTTAACTTTTAAGGGGCACAATATTAGTATATCTAGACGTGCCCCTCTCCTCTTCTTCCAACATACAGTGTATATCAATTTAAGTGTTACATATTATATTTACATACATTTATTATATCTACATATCATTTGTATCAACTAGGGATTGGAGGAATGAATAAAATAAAAAAAAAGAGAAATTGTTGCGAATAAACACATTAATTGCCTTGAACTTGAAGCTGCCAAACTAGGACTGCAGGCACTCTGTGCCAAAGAGAAAGATTTTCATATTCATTTGCAACTAGATAATGTTACTGTAGTAACTTATATTAACAATGTGGGAGCCACTCAGTCTAAACCTTGTAATGGCAGGAGACATTTGGCTGTGGTGTGGTGTCTTCACACCCCATCATATACCTACACCTTCATACCCCATCTATACCTTCCTACACCATATACCTTCGTACACCCTCATGCCCCATCATATACCTTCCTACAGCATCATATACCTTCCTACACTTTCATGCGCCATCATATACTTTCCTACACCTTCATATCCCATCATATATCTCCCTACACCTTCATACACCATCATATACCTTCCTACACCTTCATACACCATCATATACCTTCCTACCCCATCATATACTTTCCTACACCTTCATACGCCATCATACACCTTCATACACTTTCATTGACCTTTCTACACCTTCGTACCCCATCACATACCTTCCTACACATTCATGCGCCATCATATACTTTCCTACACCTTCATACCCCATCATATATCTTCCTACACCTTCATACCCCATCATATACCTTCCTACACTTTCATACCCCATCATATACCTTCCTACACCTTCATGGGCCATCATATATCTTCCTACACCTTCATACCCCATCATATATCTTCCTACACCTTCATACCCCATCATATACCTTCCTACACTTTCATACCCCATCATATACCTTCCTACACCTTCATACGCCATCATATACCTTCCTACACCTTCATACGCTATCATATACCTTCCTACACTTTCATACGCCATCACATACCTTCCTACACCTTGTTGAAAATTTGCCACTACCTTGTGGATGACGTGGCTGCAATGCAGTTTGTTGGTCCCTAGACATGAGTGATTTTTTATTTATTCTCTACTTGCACAAATCCCATAATACACCTCTTTTACCCCCAAAATTTTGCATAACCATTGTTTGCAATTTCTCCTGGGACATGAAGATGTCCCAAGGGAAATCTAAAACAATGCCTATGCAAATTTTTTGCGGGGTAGAAGCGGTGTATTATGGTATTGTGCAAGTAGAGAATTTATTTATTACTATTTTTTATTGAGAGCTAACAGCACCTACCCACTGCACACACAATTCCAATCTTATACCTACTGATTTAAGTGGGTATAAGATTGCTTTCTTTAAGCCAGAAGGGTTGCTAGACAATCTACTGTTTTTAACATTTTTTTTATTCACAGATTTTCGCACTGGAACTCTTCTAGTCGTCGAGTGTTCATTAGTACGTTGACTTTAATCCACGGACACCAGTAGTATAGGGTGTAACTCTTGGCACTAGCCAATCAGAGGCCAGGAGTTTTGTTATAGACCAATCAAAAGCCGGATTTGGGTCACATGACAATTTTGCGTATATGAGAAATCGGGCTTCGTCACAACAGGAAAAAACAATGGAAATAAAGTGATTGAGCATGCAGGTGGTCGAACTTCTGGTAATCTGCCATTTTTTTACGTCATCGGTCATCTCGCAATAACAGGAAATGCGTTTAAAACAAGTATATAGAAACTGGGTCGTGTGCTTGGTGACCAGCGCTTGGAAAAAGCCAGCTATTTACAAACAAGGTGTGTGCGTGCTTTCGAAGGGGAAGAAAATCGGCATATACTTAATGGTAGAACACCATAGTCTCTCATGAAAGGATATACCATATATGGCAATTGTTATATAGCAACGTTACCCACTACCATGGTGACTATATAAGGTAGGTGACTATAAGGTGTCCTACCATTAAGTATTTGCCAGAAAATCTGCAGTGCTGCACGAACCCACGACCTCTGCGTCACGGTAGTGTAGCAGCTCTCGTAAGCTTGTAATTCTACTGGTAGCAGTTGCTATTGTTTTAGGGGCTAGGGGCATTGTTCCTGTTGTTTGTTCTATTCTTTTCATTCATATGAGACCCTACGAGAGCTGCGCTACGTTACCAGTGCAGTGCTCTAAAAACTGAGCAATCAAAGCCACGAGACCTGTCGTGTGTGGGTTAGCTGGACGTAATACCTGGCAAGTATGTGAACAACAAATTAATAGCGGAGCTCCTGCAGCCCGAAGGGCCGCAGAGCGCAGCCCCATACCCATAGAAATGGGAGAACCAAGCAAGCATACAAAGTACAAACAGGAGAACCATACACCTTATTCCAAAATGGCTACCATCTTAATATTCTTTTGTTGATATTCAAATTAGCCCTTATTGCCTCGTTTTTAAGCTCAAAAATCAAAAGAATATTTTGTCTTGAACCAGGCAACAAGGGCCAATTTGTATGTACATAAATCAGCTGCCATTTTGGAAAAAGGTGCATGCCTTTTATTTTTTAAGCGCGTACGTACGTAGAAAACATGCAATTAAAAAATCTGATAAATTCAAATGTTATAAAATATTAATAGATAAACAACATCTCCAAGTCTCAGGCTTGTGCGATACACCATTCTCGAATTATTTGCCGAAGCATTACGCGCAAATTTATAGAGCTCAGTATGGAAACGCCATGTTGGTGCACAGCTTGACGGCCGGAAATCAAAGAAAACATCTGACACTCACTTTTGCTATGAAAGCGATTGCTCTTTTCTCACGATCTAGTGTATATACACATAAACATCTTTCCTAATACTTGAACTGTTTAAACTGCCAAAATTTTGAGAAAGACCTTAACTAGAGCACGACCGCTTTGTCACGGCGCCATCGCGATGTCACGTGCGGCGGAAAACTCGAAAATTCAACATGCTGTATTTCAAACACAAAGGATACTATCTAGCTGGAAACTTGCAAATATATATATTTTTTAGGATTTCTTTAACGTGGTGACAATTTTATGACGTCACGTGAAAACCAAGAATATGGCGGCCAGTCCAGAGACTTCGACCTGGTTAACACCATACTTTCGGTGACTCGAATGACTCAGAAAGAACAAGCTAACACGATTTTGAAAACATTTTTTCTAATTCTAGTATTTTTATAAGTTTTCTTTCTGCAGTTCTAGTTGCAAGTTTTAAATTATCCAACGTTTGAAAAAAATACGCGGCTTAGGAGGAAACGGGCCGTATGGGAAAATCCCAACCAAGAAAGAACCAATCAGAACGCTCGGATTTTCCTTGCCATATAATAATGCTATTCATTTCAAAGTGGACGTAATATATACCTAGCAAGTATGTGAACAGCAAATTAATAAATGTCAGGTCCACTAAAAGGGCTAACCCACACACGACTGCTCTCATGTGGCTTTTATAGCTCAGTTGGTAGAGCACTACGCCAGTAACGAAAAGGTCGTGGGTCCAAATCCCGTTTTTGTCAGGTCTTTGTTCCAGTAGTGTTATGACTGCATTCGCATAAAAAACATACCTACTTTAGTAATTGCTACTACTGGACATTTATTAACAAACAACTATATTGTATTCAAGTTTAGCGGTATTCCTTAAAGCATCACTTCTTTTCAAAAGCTTCGTGGGATGCTGTGAACTCACCCAAAATGGGGACTATTTGTCAATTCAGTACTGAATTAAGAAAATATAAACACTAAAGCTATGTCTTTTAATAAAATAACTTTCATTTTTAACTAAGGGCCCGGTTTCAGACAGCGCTGAGATTTCAGCTCGGCTTTCAGAATACATCTTCTTAAAATATTTTTACCCCGGGCTGAAATTCGCCACGTAATCAATCCTTATAAATATTTCATTGCTGGTGGACACCAAACATTTTTAGAAGCTCGTTAAAACGTCTTTCCTCATTGTTCATAACTTTGAAAGTTGTTTATTAAGTTGAGATGAGAATGCACAGCACTTTCTTTAACTTTAGGAAGTTGTAAAGGTGGAGTGTTTTCTCAAAGGTTTCTTGAATCGTGTATTATCACAGTGGAGCAAGCTCGCCTCGCTAACCTGTAAAAACAGCAGCAAACAACAAGTAGGTAGGTAGGTAGGCGCAAATAACACAACTACACGAAATATCTGCGATAGGCATATTATTATCATGGCGACGAATGTTTCGTTTGAAACAAACAATTCGTTGACGGTTTAAAGCGACGTAATAAATACGAGTATCATAAAACTGGATACACAAGAAAGAGACTGGTTTTCACAACAGCTCCCGCACACAAACAATAGCAAACTTGCACGATGTCGTCACCTGACTACAACTACCAGAGGGGGAAAGTTTCTAAAGAAACTGTGGTGCTGCGTCGGTGGGAAGTATAACAATATAATTTGGTTTTATCAACTGGGTTGTAAATGTCAATTGGACACCGTAAAGAGATTCAAGAGCTGACGTTTCGAGCGTTAGCCCTTCGTCGAAGCGAATACAATACAACTACCAGAATTCATTTCGTTTTTCCTTTATTATTTAATTTTGTAATCTTAAAACGACAATTGCCCTAATTAACATGAAAACGACAGAGACTAAAGCAGTCAAATGACGTCATCATGCAAATCGCCTTTTGGTGGAAAAGTTTTGATTCTTGTTTCCCCAATGCAAAGGCATGGTATGCAAGTAAGATTCACAAATCAGCTACATTGTTTTAACGTGAGAAGCAAAGAAATAAGGAGAAAGAATCTTACCGTGAACTATACTCCACATTTTTTGGACAAGGGCGTTGCATTGTTTTTTCCAACAGTAGTACTCATGATAACATGCCTGTAGTCTTTGAATCTCATCAAGTCGCTCTGCTCTGTCTTTCAGACGCACAGCTCTGATTGCCTTGGCCCAGTCTTTTGGGTCATCAGATTCAACCACAAACGACAGGCCTACTGGCAGAGCACGCAGTGCATCTGCAAAACCCGAGTTACCGCTGACAAGAATGGGAAGACCAGCAGACAAGGCCTCCAGCGCAGTTAGTCCGAAACCTTCTGTCCTGGACGGCATGATGGCAAGGTCAACTTCGCAGAACAACTCTTTCAATCTTTCTTTGCTTTGCACAAACGTTCTGACAATTAACTGATTTTTAGAGATTCCACTTTGCAACAAATTGTCCGCGACTTCCTCCTGTTTTCCACTGGGTGCACCCACAAATATCAGACAGTAAGAGCTGTCTTTCAGTTCAGCTACTGCATTGGCAGCAATATCGTATCCCTTGAGACTGAAGTCCTCAGAATCACCTCGCCCAAAGGTCAACACCTTGAACTTGTTACTTTCGAAGGTGGCTTGCTTTATGTCTGAAAATTCACTGAATATGCCTGGGGTCAACTGGATGATATCTTGGTGCACCTTGCACGAGCGCAGGTAAGATGAGTATGCTTCCGACAACTTTGGTCCAACTGCCACAACAACATCAGCCAATTTACACAAGTCCACTTCAGTTCTATTCTTGTCTTCGCCTTTGGAAATGGCCTTGGGATAGTTTTTATGCATTCCAAGTTCTTCAGGCGCAGTGTGCACTACTTGCACCCACTTGCAATTGTGTGACTCTCTAATGACTTGGGCTTGTTTACCAAGCTTCCCTCCATGACCCAGTACAATGTCAATGGCAAGGTCTCTTGGTGGGAAGCTCAGCCAGTCGAGGGGCTCGTACCCTGGGCGTCTCCCTGCTTCTCTTATGGTAACGTTCCTACTTCTAGCAGCCCTCGTCTCCTCTTCTGAACAGGCAGATTGTGGCACTAGGAGAGTGACTTCTACTTGGTCGTGATTGGCCAATAGAATGGCAAGCTGTCTGTTTATGGTTGACAAGCCTCCCATCGACGAACTCCACTCACTGCCCAAGAGAGCTATTCTCAATACTGGATTAAGTTGCGCTGCTTCGCCTCTGGTGGAGAGAAGCAATTCCTGCAAGAGATTGAAAATGCCTTGACAACAACTTACTTTGGGCAATCGTCAGGGTTCATACTGTGAGTGGTCCATGAGATGAACCCTTTCTACAATGCTACTACTCCAGTTTGGTTTGCCTGACGGGCATTCACGATTCAGAAGCAAACAAGGGAAAAGAAAAGCCAAGAGATAAAACAATGAAATTATATAACTGTTGACTATGGCGTTAACAAATCCATAACGTAACCTCTGAGGAAAACGTTATTTTACACATAAACCATACCTGACTTGTTCGCGGTGGAAACCATTGTTCCAGACCACGAACTTTGAGTACTTTATCACTGACCCTCTTCATACAGATCAGCCGTTCACCTTGCTTTATTTCGAGGAGGTGCAAACAATCCTCATGTTTGCATGACGGTTGGCTGTGGTTTTCACATTCGTGGTCTCCTTGCAGACAATAGGGGCATGCAACACAGAACTCATACCGCAATCCTCTCAGGTACGAGAATTGCTGCGACAAATCTTTTAACATGCCTTCCACGAACAATTGCACACTTCTGGCTACTTCTGTCGACGTTGACATTGAAACTGCTTCATCTTGACTTCTCTGCTTCAAGCAAACTTTGATGAACCTCTTTTTGCAAATCAGAGCCACATCATATATAATTTGCCTCCCGACAACGAACCAAGCTCCATTTTGGTACAGGTTTGGGGGTTGTGTGGATCCAATCTCGGAACACCAAGCAATCGATCTTGAAACCATCTGTGGAAAAAGACCATGGGGAACAAAACCATCCACAAAGTTAAGATACAACGGACAAGGATCGGTCGGCGATGGCTCCATTTTACCAAGGTCTTCAGGTGCCGACTTAAGTTGAGCTGGTACAAAGTACTTAACATTACTTGAGGATGGTGAGAACTTGGCGATCAAACCAAACCGCTCCATCATGTCCAAGATGTCTTCCTTAACAAGACCCTGTTGAATAAACTTGGAAAACACGTGATCAACAAGTTCCATGCTGAGGAAACCACTTGTTTCCATCTCCTTCCAGTACTTGGATTGCACAGGGTCCTAACGGTAAACAAAAGATGCTAAAATGAATCGCACAATTCCAATGTCGACCTTGAAACTATCTAAGAAATAGTGGTAAAAAGGAGAAATAAAAAACAAACACGGCTTTTGCACTCCAGATCCGGAGTTGGTTTAATCTGACATTGGTGATCGTCCAAAGAAGATGAAAAGAGCTACAACAATGACATATCATAAATCTTAAAAATAACCCACATTATTCGAGTTGGTCCTTTCAGATACGTGTCCTTCTCGCCAACTATCACTTAGCACTCTCTCGTTCGTGTTTTAACCTTACCAAGCTTCAAGGTGATACCCAAAATAACTATGTAAACATAACTGCTTTCAAATGTGTCCTACCTCTAAGGGAAAGCACACTAAGGCAATTTGATCAAGCTTTTGGCAAATACGCCAGGAGCTCGGTACCAACAATGTTAGCTAAATGTCCTAAGCCATGACACAGCAATGCATGAAATGCCTGCTAATAACCATCAAATTTTCTTACCACTTTATTGAAAGGTTGAATGGTTATCAGCCTCTTGAATAGGTCAATTAGCCACTGAGCTTTCAGAATGACTGTGCTGCGGTGTTTTACAATTAGTCCTAAGTCATGATAGAAATTCAACATGGTGTGAAACTGGTCTTCGTCCTCGATAAAACACACTTCCTTGGCATACGTTTGAAGTTGCTCCAAATTCATGTGATAAATATTCTTAGCAACCAGAGCTTCAACAACCTTTTCGAAATTGAACCACCTGGAGAAAAATTAAAGGAAAGAACGGGTCAACTTAAATTTAGACTAAGAAAAGCTGTAGCTAGAGAGGCGATTGGAAAAAATTCAATAGGAAATTTCTCAAGTTCAATGGAAAAGATACCATAGAGGTGTTACATGTTGTCGTCGGAAATGGGGCCTTTTGCATGGCAATGAGGAGTTTTGATGAACGTGGAAGAGTTTGTTTGTAAGTAAACAACGTTATGGTACAATTTCTATATTACTTCAGTGGATGCCCTTGTTTCTTCTGGCTTGGTTAATCCTGTATTTCTCGACAATCTACAATGTCTTGCTGAAAAACTGTGAGCATGTATATGTTACTGGCTGGCCGGCATGTCTGTGTAGGTAGAAACTGCGCCAGCGGTCTAAGGTCCCAGGTCTAAGGCCGTACTCAAGGCCGAGGGTTTTATTTTTACCTATATATACGGAACGATCTAGGCTAGCCTCCCACGCAGACGTCCTTTGGGCTTCGTCACGCGTTCCTTCCCCACGGACGTCTGCTGTCTGCTGAATCGAACGTCCACTTCCGTTCACGGCTACGAACCAATCAGAGGTAACTTTCCAGTTTTGGGAAAACGACTCACAGCATGTGATAGGATAGCTGTCGTCATACAATGAGTCAAAACGGATTGTTTTCTTTAATTGGATTAAACGGCGTGTGAACGGAAGTGCACTGTCCATTCAGCAGATTCGTCCGTGGGAAGGAACGCGTGACGAGGTAGTCACTGGAAGGGATAGACCAGGAGGCCCTTGTGATTTCGTGACCTTTTATAGAAAGTAACGAAATGTCAAGAGCCGCCTGGTCTATCCCTTCCAGTGACTACCCACTACATATGGTTACACAAAAAACGTCGCCGGTTTCACTCCTGTTTGCTTGCAGTTAGCTCCACTTGGATTTGCTTTGCAATTAGGTTTAATTGTTCGCAGCTCTCTAGAACCTCTAATTTAATTGGATCTTAATAGCACGCAGCTCTATTGTTTTAGAACTAGGGTCCATTGTTGCTGTTGTTTATAATTTTTTCAGCCAATATTGTGGGACCTTGTAAAGAGCTGCGTACCGCCCCTATTGTGGTTTGGCTGACACTGAAAAAGTATTACATAAACTTAGACCTGTAGTATTTAAAGTCGCAAAGTTGGGGTCCTTGCAGCTGGCGCTCTGATAGTGCAGTGGATAGGTGTATGCTTCTTGAATCGTGTGTCCCGGGTTCTACTCCCGGTGTCCCCATACTAAAATATCTTCGTCTTTGTTTGAATTTTAAAAAACTAAGTGTCTTCTTTATTACATTTTCAAAAAACTAAGTGTATGAGTACATGGAATGTCTCAGAGGGAAGAAGGGCCACCTGGTCTATCCCTTCAAGTGACTACCGAAGCCCAAAGGACGCCTGCGTGGGAGGCTAGACCCAGGCCGACAGATAACGTTTTTACGAACGGATGCGAAAGTGGAACAGAATCGACTAGTGACCACTTTGGCCGCCAGCGCACGGCAAAATTTGGGGGAATTTGACTGTCTTTTTTTAAGCATCTCATTAGCTTAAACGGCGGTAAACAGTCGGTTTTGAAGAAAATTAGCAGAGAAGGCGTTTTGAATGATAAATAGAGTCTGAAAACAGGCGACTTGTTGTCAAACACAACGGCGTGAAAATGCACAAAGAATCCGGGAAACAACGATCACACAAACTACGGCCGTAAATTTTGTCAATAAAGAGAAAGAAAACCGCCGTTTGGAGACCTTCAAGGCCTTTAATTTCACTGCTGAATTGTCCCTTCACATACAACGGTTGATCATCAAATTTGGAGAGCAAAAATTTCATAGGTTTGTTCGTGTTGCCGCGAATAAACCAGTTAGATTACAGGAATTGCAGAGTTCTGCCCGCTCAGTGCGCTGAGAAAAAATAAACTCCTTTTACCGGATTGGTATCTTTTCCCCCATGTAGGGTTCCTGTCTCAACACTTCCATGATTCTCGTCCGAAGCGCATGAATTCCATCACCACTTGCAATGTCAGGTCCACTCCAGATCTTTTTCCCTTCAAATAATAAAATTAATGGAAACAGGACACTAAGCAACAAACGTTATATGTGTCATGCGCTTAAACCATAGGGAAAGAATGAATGGTAGTGGATACAAATAAGAAAAAGATGAGCAAACTCACCCTCGCACATTTACTTCCCGTCTATTCTTACTGAATTATGCTCATTTTTGATGCAGTCAACTCAAACTATGATCTAACATTTGCAGACAGAATATTCGGATTGGCATGATACACGATGATACCATACGCAACCATGATAAAACTGTACGCCTTGTATTTTCACATGTTTCTAACAACTACACCCGTGATGCCACTAGTGAAAGGAATATAGACATCGTTTCAATTTG
The DNA here is from genome assembly GCA_947652115.1 of Blastomussa wellsi. Classification (NCBI taxonomy): domain Eukaryota; kingdom Metazoa; phylum Cnidaria; class Anthozoa; order Scleractinia; family Plerogyridae; genus Blastomussa; species Blastomussa wellsi. Next base: position 9,833,186 of record OX393573.1, read on the forward strand.
TGTCACTTGTGATAGAGAAGATGACATCTGGAAAGATTTTTCAGCCAAGAATTCAACTTCTAAGATATCTTAGAGGAGTATATAAATCCAATTCTCTGTGACCTAAGACGCACCATATAATTATAACAAATTATAGTTCCCACCATGATGTCACATCACATAAAAAGGGAACTATGCATTAGTTGATGCTTTCTACTTTTTACTGACAAGTCTCTGACAAGCCTCTTTGCTTACCAAATAATTTCTTGATCCGGTGGAGCAGTGACTTGTTTCCCTGATGTGTGTTATCAATGCTGAAGAAAGGCCGAATCACATGTTTCTCGTATTCCTTACCAGATATTCCATACTGTAACTTTGACATCATAATCTCGGTGTCCTCAAATGGTCTGTCAGCATGTGTGCCCACAATGAACACAGGAGGCCGGAGATAGGGCAGCATTCTGTCTGAGTTGTCGACCATTCCTCCTCCCGTTGGTGTGATACTGTGAACTGTAGCAAGCCATGACTGCAAATTTTCCAGATTTGTTTCTCTGTTCGGGTTTTCCAAAATGACATCATGAGTTCCTTGTCGGATGCATGGTTTAGCTGAGGCATTAAGTGGCTTGCTGAGGTTGTGGACTAGTACATACACAGCTCGTGTTGACAGGAAAACAGGGTGGGAAGCATAGTACAGGTGCTGTCCAGCAAAATCCCACAAATCTATAGTAACTGCAGATTCTTCCTTGTTGTCGCCATTTTCAGCATTCAGACCATCACGAAGCAGGTTCTTCAACCAAAGTTTAGCACGTTCTGTGACATCACCTGGAGGTGAGATAGTATCAATCATCAATTGAGGCTCATTGCTTGACGTTATACCACCACTTTCTGCAAGAGCTTCAACTGTATTGCTTGCTTCAGCTTGAACTCTCATCTCACTTGCTAGAGAGGAAACGTCTGTCTCCTTGAGGTTACCTTCATTACCAGAAACCTGCATTGGAATTTAAAAGACACCCCCATAATTTTCATTAGAGCCTGCTACTTGCCATGTGTATAATTTATACAATGGCAGTTTTAAGAGAGGCAACATTGCTGTCTGTTAGAGTCCTTCTTCTACTTTTTTGGCAGACAGTTGTTTATGTATTCGCAGCTCCGCGCGCACTCTCATTGCTCGCGTCAGTTCCATAAACAATACGCGCGCTTTATCTGAAATCCGCTAAACTGGAAATGAAACGTCAAAAAACATTTCTTTTAATTTCGAAAATTAACTCGGTGACCTAAATTGATTTTTTGCATGCGGTAAAACATCCAGTACGCTGATTCAAATAGAAAGGTTTGGGCAAAAAATGTGCTGTGGAATGTAATTTATAAAACGCCTTTTAAATTTGCACAACACAGGTTTTTCTAATACTGGCAGACAGAATTAAGGGGGCTTTTAAGTAACGAAATAAAAATGGCAGGTCACAGACTTAGTTTTGAAGATAATTGGCAAAAATTGAAAGTTGGAAGTTCTTCTGTCACTGTTGAGATGTTTCCATGGTAACCGCTGTGACGTCATAAACATTGTTAAAGTATTACCCAATAACAGAGTTCTAAATCTATTCATACTTTGCCTGAATGATCATAAAATCTTTTCTGTAATCCTGCATAGTTTTACAAGTACTATAACAGTGAGACAACTCTTTCGAGCCCCCTTGAATAATGAATTCAGGTCAAAATGTTTTTACCCTAGTTCTATTTGTATTGCCCTTTGTTTAAATAAAGAAAATATCGTTTTCCATACAGTAAGATTGCAGTGATTTTTAGAAAAAAAGGTCTGTAGCGCCTACAGCCCTATGTTTATGCAAATTTCATGTCAAACACAGGGAGTGCTTACACGATCACCCTATGACTGATTGCATTGTAGACCCCGACACCAAAAGGCGTTTTGTGTTACACACCCAAGTCTTGTAAATCACAATGTCAACGAAAAGGTTCATGAGGGAGATCTACTTTCGTGACACGATTCTGTGGTCCTCCTCTAATGATCTTTGCATGTGATGTGGTAGGCATTTTAACCAAATGGTACAAACCTGATGCATGTGGGAGCTAGTTCGGCCTTCAGTGTAGCAGTCCATTACTGATTTCACCTTGAATTCTTCTCTAGACCCTTCTTCCGGTTCCACTCCCAAGTCTGTTTCAGCTTCACTAAGTATCCAGTGATACTGTTTTTCAGCTAACATTTTCGATATGTCCTTAGAAAATTCAGACAAACTCGGCCTGTTCTCACCAATGGAATTCCAGTTCTTTACTTGTTCCACTTCGAGTTCACAGACTGAAGGATCAACTTCAATTCCCACAGTGCTTTGTTCTTTAGGGTCAAATGGCAGACCCAATAGAGACTTCTTGAGACTTGTTTTACCAGCACGATCCTGACCAATCATTAATATTCGACCCCGGTAAACACTCACAGATCCATCCCTAAGAGCTTCCTCGTACAACTGCTTTGCAACATGTCCCTGTGCTAGTATTTCTGAAGGAACTACAAGCACGATAAGCAAAAAGCTATTGTTAATGCATATGCAAGGCCCTGTTTACACCAAGCGAAAACCGGTGAAACTTTTAAGTGCGAATGATTAAAATTTTGGTGAGCTTCGCCAAACATCAAAGATGTCATCAAGGCGCTATGGAGGCTTGCATTTTTTAAAAATCTTTTTCATTACTTTTCATTACATAAACATTTACAACAATTAATAGCACAAAAAGACAAGAAAAGATTGATAAATGGCGACGAAACTAATAAAAACCACCAAGGCTTGTAAACGTAGGTTCCTTCACAAGAAAATATTTTCACAATTGACAGCTAACTTTCAAAGAGAAATCAAAATTCCAAGCAATTAATCTGTACGGCGCTATTTTAATTAGTAGCTTTCAATATAGATGGATGGTAAGGTAGGTTAAGTCTCCATTCGGGTCTAGTGGCCCATCAGGCCGGAGCTTATCCCGGTTTCTGTAGCATGAAGCAACAGAGAGTATTTCTACTCCCCCTGGATGGGAGGCTAGTCCATTACAGGGTTACCCCCAGCAGTAAATTCACCCGGGTGAAGAGAGGCACTGTACGAGTGTCCTGCCCAGGAACACAATGCATTGCCCTGGCGAGAGGCTCCAATCCGGAGTCCAGCGCATTAACCATTAGGCCACTGCACCTCCCACAGGTCTTAGGTTAGGTCATAGAAACAAGTGAATAGAGGCGGTGGGAAGTATAACAATATAATTTGGCTTTATCGACTGGGTTGATAATGTTAATTGGCCACCTTAAAGAGATTCGAGAGCTGACGGCCTTTCCCTTCACCAAGGAAGCACGGAAAGCCGCAAAACTCTAGAACAAAAAATATATTTTTCAAATCGGCACTCTTAATCCTCACAGTATCAACGAACACTTTTCATTCAACTAATTTATTCCGTTGTTTTCACGTTACCAGGCACCAACCAATAGAGAAGCTAGATCTTTCTGTATATAAACCACACAAGACCCACAATTCCTTGATTCGCTCCGACGAAGGGCTAACGCTCGAAACATCAGCTCTCGAATCTCTTTACGGTGGCAATTTACATTATCAACCCAGTTGATAAAACCAAATTAAAGTGCAATAATGTATTCGAAATAAAAATAAACCAATCGTCATACGCGATACGCCTGCACCAGGGCCATTTGTGGGAGGCACCACGCAGATGGCCCTGAGGACGAGGTTGCGCCTCGTAAGTCGTTCTCAAGCCTTTGCCCCAAAAGATCAAGGACGTGGTTGGGTAGGAGGCAGATGCTTACCTGTATTATCTATGGAAATCCTTCCTAGGCTGCTATCCGCTAGCTGCAAGAGCATAGTAATTTCTTGTAATGTCAGAGGGTTGCCCTCAATGTACAGCTTTTCAAGATGCTTCAAGTCACCGATATCTTTACAAAGGCTTTTCAGTCTGTTATTCCTCAAGTCCAGTTCCTGAAGGTTTTCCAGATTTTTCATACTTGCAGGAAGTGCAGCTAGTTGGTTGTTATTCACAAACAAGTGCCTAAGGTTGATCAGTTCAACAATGATTTCAGGAAAATGTGCCAGCTTGTTATGATTTAAATTCAGTGTTGTGAGATTGGTCAGCTTGCTTGTACTTGTTGGTAATTTTGTGAGTTGATTGTCTGACAGATTAAGCACTTTAATTTCTGTCAAGTTTGCGATAGTGTCTAACACTCGTACCAGTCTTCTATGCCCCAGATCTGGGACCTTCTTGTTTTTAACAATTGGTTTTAGCTCGACCATTGAAGTATATGCCACCTCCAAACTGTTTCCTTGAAAATATAATAATAATTCATGATTTAGTCCATTTTTTAAGTGAAAATTACTTTTGGGAATCCAATGAAGGCTTAGCTGTAATTATTTCCTGTGAAAATAAAATGAATATTGTCCATTCTGGCTGCCATCCAATGAATTCATTCAGGAAAACATGTCAGCCATTTAAGTAGTATATTATAGGATTTTTAACAGCATATTCTGATGTAATGTACTGCCTGTCAAAGAAATGAGATATTTTATTACAAAAGAGAATTTCACCAGGGTACAAAGAAGTTCAGTTTTCCAACTTGCCCTTTGGACAAGCTGTAGCCAGGATGTACTAGCCTGGAAGTCATTTAAATTCCACTAGCCCGAAAAAATTCTCAGAAGTGTGATGAATAAATAAATTAATTAATTCGTGAAAACTTTCACTTGCCCATCGGGCAAGTGAAGGGTAAAATTTCCTAGCCCGATGGCAAAATCCACCAGCCCCGGGCTATCGGAAATTAACTTCCTTGTACACTATTCACTGACCCAGGCAAGGCACAGCAACAATCATCATGCTGTTCCCAACAGCTCTAATAAGAAATTCCACCAGTGAAACACCAGCTTGGGAATTAAATATATGCAACAGCCACCCGAGTAATAATATAGATTTAGCCAAGCCTAAAAGCGGAGCTCCGTATTTTTGCTGGTTCTTAATAATTTTTCTGAAATAAATAATAATTAAAAACTCCAATTGCAGAATTCCCACTAAGAATAACCATAAAAAGTTAAAAAAATACTGCCAGAAGAAAAAAAATCGGACCTGAGCCCGCGATCAATGAAGAAAACCAATGCCTGGTCAGCGGTCAACTTCAGAAAAAACATGTTACCTCGATGAGTTCTAACCTGAGTCCGCGATCTGGTCATGTGATACTGGTCAGCGGATACCTTGATTTGACAGCTGTCAATTGACCATAACATGGAGGCCTATAACAAAGATGTAAGCTGCTAAGGCTGACAAGGTGCTGACAAAGGCATGGCTATTTATGGCCGCCATGTTGCGCGACTCCGTCGTCGTCATCGTCGTGCATACACGCCCACGAGCAATACCGCTAGCCATGATAACCATGAGAAAATCAACTCACGGGTTTCGTTTTCTTTCCCATATGAGTATGGGGCTCCACTTGGCGGCCCTTTGGGCCGCTGGAGCTCCGCTATTAACAATTCTCAGTCCAGAATTGCACCATCTGTTCTCTGTGTTCAAGCCACGTGCAGTGCAATGCATGTAGGATCAAAATCCGATCTTTATTATGGCAGACCACATTTGAAAAAGTTAAGGAATTTGAGCATTTCATGTGATGAGCAAATGCTCAAATAATTAGGTTATTTAAATGTGGGATAAATTATGTGTAGATTTTTCCAGTGAACAAATTAATGCCCCTGTAAAGTCAAAATTCGTTTAAGCGTCAAAGGGTCCCTATATATGACTTTCTCAGGCTAATAACTTTAAAACTACTCGGTGAAAGTTGTTGGTTTTTTTTTCTGTAATTTTATTAGGTCAATGAAAGAAACATTTCTGCAAATTTTTAAAAGATTCCGTCAATGGGTTTCAGAACTAGATAATCTCTGGAACCTATTGACAGAATTTTTCAAACGCTTGCAAAACTTTTCCTTCTGTGGAGTAAACAAACATATAAAAAAACAAAAGCTTTTGAGTAGGGTAGTTTTTAAGTTACTAGCCTCATTTCTTCTGAGGCTTCTGCGGCAACAGAGTTTGTCTCCATTTTGTCCTAACTCTCAAGTATACTGATAAACACTTTACAAGATGACACTAAATGTTTTTCATCTGCATCATTGGCCAAGCTGCAATAGAATGCCAAAGAAGCGGGAAGCTTTAAACTATGTAAGCCACCTTAATGTAAAGGAGTGATCACTGAGAAGCATCCTATCATATCTGATTGACGGCACTAAACAAGAAACTCACCTAATGTTATGAATAGGTTTTCCACATTCATACCAGTTTGTGATGACACTTCCATAAACAGATGAATATCATTGTCATTTGCATAAGATTGGGCCTCCTAAAAAATTAAATTGAGGAAAAATTGCCCCATTCAGTGATATGTAGGTCAGCATGAAGTTAGTGTATCTGTCACTATGCCTTATGGTTAACGACAGCTTGATAAGCTAAGAACCAGACCAAGGACTGTGTCATGCAACAACATACGTAAAAGCTCTGGAAGGTCATCCGAACCCCCAAAGGAAATTAGTGAGGGCTTACTTGACTCACAATGCACTTATTGAAGGGAAATTGTCACACCATTTTAGCGACACTTTAAACAGTTATTTAACTTGTACCTTTACTCAAAGTTTTGTTACCTAAGACTACATTCCTGCAATGAACCCACTACTGACGTCTGTTGTTACGGATGGCGAGGATGGAAGTGGATTGAAAATTTAAAAAAAAATTTAAATTCTCAAGCCATCTCTGGAAAAAAAACAGGAAACCAACCATTCTGGTTTGCTCTCCCTGCTAAATTTTCAATTGATATCTTCACAATAATTCTCCAAGAGCACGTTTTGTATGAGTAAAGGTATCAGGCTGACTTTAACACAGAATTGACCTGAATACTCCAAAATCGCCGTGGCAATTTATGCCCTTTAATGATTTTACCTGTGCATTCAATGAATTTTACGTAACTACATATAAACTGAAATATCTGGTAATGTATTTTTAACTGTCCTTTTGACTAAATTTTACTTTACCACCTATAAGCTACAATAGCCAGAGCTATAATTATATTTTACATGATATAAAATGAGGATACCTAAAGTACGTGCCAGGATCCGAGCCAGTATTCAAGCAGGATTCCGAGCTAGGATCCAAGCCAGGATTCAAGCAGGATTCCAAGCTAGGATCCAAGCCAGGATTCAAGCAGGATTCCAAGCTAGGATCCAAGCCAGGATTCAAGCAGGATTCCAAGCCAGGGTCCAAGCCAGGATTCAAGCAGGATTCCAAGCCAGGATCCAAGCCAGGATTCAAGCAGGATTCCGAGCCAGGATTCAAGCAGGATTCCAAGCCAGGATCCGAGCCAGGATTCAAGCAGGATTCCGAGCTAGGATCCAAGCCAGGATTCAAGCAGGATTCCGAGCTAGGATCCGAGCCAGGATTCAAGCCTGGACTTGAGACAGGATTCAAGAAGCCAGGATTCAAGAGGATTCAAGGAGGATTCAAGAAGCCAGAAGGTAGGGTAACCCTTGCAAGAGAATCACAGATAGCCAGAGTTTATAAACAAAAATTTACAGGAAGGATAACGCTAGCCTTCTGCCTGGGACAACTTACATCAGGACAACTTAACTATGTCGATCAGAATAGAACTGGTGCTTCCTTGTGATATTGGTTCCAGATGAAACAAAGAACCAAGAGTCAGGTAAATCAGGAAATAAAAGGTAGGATAAACAGCGTAGATGCCTAATTAACAAAAGAGCTATTTAAACCATGTTTTCTCTTTGGACCTCTTTGCATGGACTTGACCCTTTGTCACTGATATCACAAGGAAGCACAAGTTCACGTCCGATCACTGAAGTTAAGCCCTGTTGGGCTGGGTTAGTATTTGGATGGGTGGCAGACAGGAATAACCTTGTTTGGCTATTCCTTTGATCTCTAGATATTTTTCGTTGTTTGTCGTCGCAATTTTCAATGAATATATCAGTGACATTTTAGTTCCTTCCTTTGTCCTGTTAACAAATTTACACTTTTTTAGTGTAATCTTCCCAAAACCACAATCAAATCAACGGTTTTGCTGTCGTTTCTTCTTATATAGTTCATCGACATTTTGTTTGGTAATATAAAAAAATTACAGGTAAAGGATATTATTGAAAGAAAGGAAAGGCGAAAAATATTGACTCAAACTTGACTCATGACTCGAACTTGACTTGGGCTCAAACTTGACTTGTGCTACAAGAAAACTTAGGATTCTGCTCTAAAGACCATTCCATACACTTAGCTCCCTTGTAAATGCTCTGCTGGGAACAACTCTGACAACTCATTGTGATCAAGAAAATATTGTCGACATTCACAATTGCCATTCATATTTTTCGCCTGGACAAAATTGTTTTCGAATAACAGCTTTTTCCAAGCACAAATTAAATTGGTTTGGCAGAAGTTTATTATCCCTTGCGGTTGTATTCATTATCCATAAGATTTAAGTTTATAACTGAAGCGTAAAGGCTGGTTCTCACTAGTGCATAAGCATAAGTACAAGCATAAGCATAAGCAAGTGAGAACACCCGCGACAAAAGCATAAGGACATACGCAGGCGCAAAATACATTTTTTGACGCAATACTCGATACCAGGTCTCCTCAATTTTTAAAAACAAGATGGCTGACGTCTACAGATGTCATAGCATCCGCCATTTTGTTTGTGATATTTTCCGCAGAAGTCTGGGTCAAAGAGACATGTGATTGGTTGAAAGGCTTGAGCTTATGCTTATGTCGGCCCCGTTCTCACTTGTGAAAACTGCGACATAAGCATAAGCATAAGCACAAGCCGACATAAGAAAACCAAACATGTTCGTTTTTCTTATGCTTATGCTTATGTCGCGGGTGTTCTCACTTGCTTATGCTTACCGGTATGTTATGCTTATGCGTGTACTTATGCTAATGCACTAGTGAGAACCAGCCTTCACCGATGTAAGGTGTCCCAGGTAGTAAGGTTACCCTACCTGTACATTTTTGCTTGTAAACACAGGATATCTTTAGTTTGACCCTCTTGCAAGGGTTACCCAGGCAGAAGGGTTACGCTACCTCCTTGAAAACAGGGCCTTACATAATTATAGAGCTTTGGTTAGCCTGCATTTCATACCGACTTGCTTGCGGTTAACTGCCACTCCAATTTGCTTGCGGTTGGCTTTTATTTGTTGGTTAGAGAAGTACTTAATCAAAGGGACTCTATGAGCCAAGTCGTGAATGTGATACGATTGTAGAGGGTGGCCCAATTATTAAATTTCTGCTGAGTTGCAAGAATTGAAGTGTTCAGCTGAGAAAGATATTTGTTAAAGTTGAGGACATGATTACAAGTAATAGGTGAAACATAGCTGGAATTTAAATTGATAACTGAGAAATAACTTAGAAATATTGAAAACTGCCTGTCCAGGAGGCTATTGAGATGCTAGCTGTGGATCTGAGAAATGAAGAGTGTTCAAATTTGTTACAGCTTTTTTTGGCTACAGTCAAGAGCTTGTGACCTTAGTTGTTAGTCGACTTTGACAATCAGAGTAGGAACACTCTGCAAGATAAGCAACGGGTCCCTTCCGAAAAATATGCCCTCGATTTAACGATAATAGTTTTGAATGTGGTCCCTACCTATCAATCCCCACTTTAAAAGCGACGCTATGTACATATAATGTATATCACTGAAAGCAAAACACTATTGGTGCCCGTGTTGGCCGTATATTGGCCGTGATTGGCAAAAGGCCTTTCCCTCCCTAGTCTCCTCAAGATGCCACGCACCCCCCGTTGTGTGACATCAAAAAAGAAAAATGCTGCAAAGTAGGCTATTACGCCCCTCGCTAGAGACTCTTTACCTCTTCTATTGTTCTCTTGGTAAAAAGGGCAAACAAACCATTCTTTAGGGGTCCTAGAAAGTTTCATTCTATGGGTTTACAAACTTCCAAGGCAGTGTTTTTCATTTTGAACAAGGAAAATTCTTTCTTTGACACTTCAAATGAAAAAAAGACACACCGATTAGTTTTTACGTAGCTCTAAAATATAAAAATATGTAGTACAGAGTGCTATAAAAACCTTGCTGATGAAGAAGAATATTAAAGTACAATATTGCTTCGAATTTGGATGGAACTTTTAAAAGGATCGGTAAAGCCATTGAGTTATAAATTGACTGCAAAAGCCGTCCGCTAAAATTAGAACTTTCCACATTTAGCGTGAATAGCCGAGTGAAATGTGAATAAACTAATTATATGCAAGCAGAAGTGCCCGGCTTTTAAATTGTCAATATTTTGATGATTGAGTGCATTTCACGACTTCTTTGTAAGTGAAGTAATATATCAAACACGAGAGACAGTGTTTCATCACCATTTCAAACACTGAGAAGAGAGTTGAAAATATGAAGCGCAGCAGAGTATTTTTGACAAACTTCGAGGTGTTTGAAATTGTGATGAAACACTGTCTCGAGTGTTTGATATATCTTCTCAAACGAAACCAAAACTACAGACAAAACGAAGAAATAAAATCGTAAAAATCTATGCTAATTAAGATCACGTTTTCAAACCTCCTTCACAGTTCTGAGTTCTGATTTTAATGTGATGAATTATTAATGAGTTTGAGAAATTTAATTTCAAGCAATGTTTATTTAAAGTTTCTTTCATATTTCAATCTTTAATTCAGAATTTTAGGGACCGATCATTTATTACGTCCCAGTGGGGGGCGGTGGTTTTGGATGGGGGGGGCGTTTAATTTTAAAACAAGCTCCATTTTAGGGAGTGAATTTTTATATTACAAGAAACGTGAGGCGGGTCAAATTTTATGACACAGCAATGTTAGTCTAAAAAGTTTTAAAACTAGGATGATCCTAGCCTTGTTACTTTTCAGAATGCAGGAAATGGCATCTTAGAGGCCTACATTTGTAGAAACTTGCGTTTTTTGCGCTCGTGCTCACTCCCAAAACCTATCAGCTTTTTTCTATTTCAAGGGTTGGAATCTGTAGCTCTGTAATTCAGAGATGTCTCTGCCTCCAGGGGAACCCAACGGACAAACTGTGGGAAAATACATTCTTTTATCATAATGAATGGAAATATATGATATTAAAACATTTTCGGGTGTTCTTGAGTGTTGCTGTGAAAAATTTATCGGTACCTTTTTGCCAGAACATGATCCACATTATTTTTCCCAGGCAGTAATTAGAACAAACAACAAATGTGCGGAAATGGCACTGAAAACTGTTGGAATACACTCTTCTCAACGAGATTCAAGCCTTCGTCAAGCAGTTTCTTCAGTCGCCCCTCCAAGATTCAATCGGCCAGAGCAGAAGTAGTGTTTTTTCAGTGACAACTCCCATGAGAAAACATATACTAAACCACTTTGCCAGCCAGCCAGCAACATTTGCGCTGGTGAACAGATAAAGTGAGGAACAGACTCGTTGGGTGCCCCTGCGCCTCACTAGGTAGTCGCCATAATGTATGTGCACACCCGTGTCAGGGCTTTATCATGCACCATATTATGTACCATAACCCACCAGATTACCTACAGGTATATAAAACTATAAAAAAGAATGATACCAATTTTATTCACACACAAACAGCTAAACTTATTGCAAACAAGGTAGAAAATACAAACAATAAATGAGAATATGTATGTGTGAGGAGCGAAGCAAAGAATTTTGCATTATTTAAAACATGGTCAGAAGGGTGGGGGGTACAATACATTTTTAAAACTTAGAATAATAATATACGATCGGTCCCTTAGGCTTTCTGGAGCGAACAGATTTGGCACATTAATTTTACATAATCGCGCGCTTATCTGATCAAGACTTCCCGTCTTTGTGTTTTAAAGTTGTGTTTAATATTTAGCTGCTTTCAGTCTTAAGGTGAAATAAGGTGTTTAAGATTTAATGACATTGCTTCAAAAAAATAAAGAGGGGCATTTTTATTAACATTTAAAGTAAAGGAAGGCGTAGAAAGCACGGACTGTGTTTGTTTAGTGTCTTTAGTGGAAGGAATTCTGCAGCTTTCTGACAGATATCGGGCCGTTTCACGCAACCACACATGATTTGTAAATGAATTTATCATCTCCTAGTAGCGAGAAAATACTACACTACTATTGAAATATTGACATTGACAGCTGTACAGAATGTAAGAGGGGGTAAGTTTCTAAAGAAACTGTGGTGCTGCGTCGGTGGGAAGTATAACAATATAATTTGGTTTTATCAACTGTGTTGATAATGTCAATTGGCCACCGTAAAGAGATTCAAGAGCTGACGTTTCGAGTGTTAGCCCTTCATCGGAGCGAAGGACTCCGACGAAGGGCTCCGACGAACGGCTAACGCTCGAAACGTCAGCTCTTGAATCTCTTTAAGGTGGCCAATTGACATTATCAACCCAGTTGATAAAACCAAATTATATTGTACAGAATGTAAACCTACCTTTACCAAAGTATTTCAAGATTTTTTTAAAGATTTCTATCAACCCGTGTTGAGCAAATTTAATATAAACTTAAAGGGCCCTTGTCAGCCTCCGCCATTTTCGATGGAATCGAAATTATGGAAATTGGAAAGTGAAGCGCAGTCGTATTCTATTCTTTAGCAGGTTTCTCAAGGGATTTCTTTCGTTTCTGCACGATCTGTGTAAAATATAATACTGAAATTCTCACATGTAAACAATAACAAAGGTGTGGCTGACTAGGGCTCTTTAATATAAAATTGCCAGGTTACAAACAGAGTCCCTTGGGAGTTTACACTAAATTCTCACTCCCATTTCCAGCAGACAGCGATAAGTCGTTCATTATCATTCACGACTTATTAATGGCAGGAATTTCATAGTAACAAGGACTTTCACAGTGTCACAATGTTCAAAACCTAAACTAGAACTCACTCGAGTCCTGGCCTCGAGTGCTGAGCTTGAGTCCTGAGCTCGAATCCAGGCTCGAATCCTAGTTCAGAATCCTGGCTTGGATCCTGGCTCAGATCCTTGGAATCCTGGCTCGGGTCCTGGCTTTATTCTTAGTATATCTAATATAAGAGGGTCTAAATGGGGTTAACCGTTAGCCTTAAAATGGCCAAAAATTTAGCCGTTAGGCGTAAAAATGAAAGAATTTTAACCGTTAGCCGTAAAAAATGTTAACCGTAAAAAATCTAAATACAAAAGTAAAGGTCTCGAGAACTTTTTGTGAGTCTGATGTGTTGTGCGTTCGTGTTCTGGTAGCGAGAAAAGCCGTGAGTGTCTGCATAATTAGTCGCATATGTAGCATCGTTGCGCGAGTTGACAGAGATGTTTTGACAGCTCTTGTATTTTACGACTTTCTGCCTTCTAATCTTTCATGCTGACTGGTTGCGATGGCTGTATTGAAAGCGATAGTAAGTCTCTATCGCGCTGGAGAAGAGAAGCGTGTAGAAAGATATAAGATCAGAGTGAAATTTTCGTCATTCAAAAAAAATATTATCGAGTTTCTTGGGCTCAACGGGCAAGCTTGAAAGTTCGGCTTGGGGTCTTTGGACCTGAAATTTTACCGCCGGTGAAAATCTTATTTTGGTATTCTTAATATTTTTCCACCTCAGTAAAATCATAAGAGTTACATAGTTCACAGGGAGTGTACACACACTCACAAAAAAACTTGTTTTATCTCAAAATGGTCCAAAGACTTTCAGTATGTTTTACAACAATGGAAATTAATATTTACTTCTTAAAACAATAGCCGTAATGGAACAAAATTAACAGTTAGCCGTAAAAAGGACAAAAAGTTAACCGTTAACCGAGAAAGCCACTAGCCCATTGAGACCCTCATATAAAACCCACATCTATAAACACAGATTACCTCATATGTCACCATCCTTTTGCTGATTAAATCTGCTTTATTTCCTGTAAGTACTTTGAATATATCTGGACTGGCCACTTCCTCAAGCCTTTGAAGCCAAAACTTTGCCTTTCCAAATGAATCTTCATTTGTTATGTCATACACAACAATAGCAGCATATGCTTTCTCGCAAAATGTTTCACTTAAACTGTCAAACCTTTCACCTCCAGCAGTGTCACATATTTTGAATATCACATTTCTGTGGAGATCCAGACTTTCTTTCTTAGAACGAAAATCAGCTAATATCAGGAGATAAATAAATAAAAGATTCAAGTCAATATTCATTCAACTCCTGTACAATAACATATATGTGCAGCGATAATATATGAAATAATTCATATAACTCAGATGATGATCAAATAGCATCCCATGATGCAATTCGCTCAGTGCCTTATGAAGTATCAACGTTATGGCGGATTTCACATGAAATAACACCGTTTTCTCCTCAGGAATTTTATTATTTTTGTTCCAGACATTAAAAGAAAAGAAAAATTGTTCATTTTATAGTTTAACATGCATGGCTTCATTGATCAGCAACAATTAGAGCATGTTTTTTTTCAAAATATCCTTAGTTTTGATTGTAGTGTGTTGCATTCTCCTCACAAAGTGCTCAATTACATGAATATTCACATTTCTAAAATGCTGATGTCTTCCAAAGATGGAAAGAAGTACCGAGAATTATTACTCGTTGAGATACTGTAAAAAGGAAAGGTAGGTTTTCATTATTTCAGAATATCACACTTGTGTAGCAGGCACAGAGGGTAATCTTGGCGTGTTATAATTTCCCTGCATGTTTATTACAAATCAAACCATAGCAAAAGATAGAACTGATTTGCTTAAAAAACCCAGAAGACTAACATCTACCATAATATCAGAGGGTTGTACAGAGGGGCCCCTAGCACGGTTAACAGGCGGAAAAAATAACGAATCACAGATTGCATTTATCCGAATCACGAAAATAAGAGAGTAACATAGTCGTTTATCAGTGCTCTTACTTGTGGCAAAGAAGGAATAAAATTATTTAAAGAATGAAAATCTAGAAATGCGACTCTAGCCATTTGTCCAAAACGGACAACAAGGAATGCTCATTTGTCACTGGAAATCAAATTCTTTCCTTTCCACCGGGAAATTAAATGGACCCAAGGACTTGGGAATCATTCGTACAAGTGTTCTCATTTTGTGCTTCCATGATTTATAGAAGAATTGTTATTTCACAAGGCTTGGAAAAATTCTGCCGGCAGAATTTGAAGCAAGCATTTTGCCAGCAGCAGCAGCATTTAAGGCTAGGATTCTGTCGACTGAACTTTTTAAAGCATAATTTGAGCTATTCCAGTGCCTGAACGCCTCTTCCGTGCACCCTAGGGGCTGAACCCAGGCGTGAGAGTTCAGCCCCTATGGCTGAACCTGCAAGGCGTGTGGAAGAGAGAATTCAGACACTGGGCTAAATTTGAGCAGATTAACAGAAAATGATGATGAGCAGAACAGTTTTAAGAAAACTTAAAAAGAGATTTGAAGTGATTGATGTGACAATT
This sequence comes from Blastomussa wellsi, assembly GCA_947652115.1. NCBI lineage: Eukaryota > Metazoa > Cnidaria > Anthozoa > Scleractinia > Plerogyridae > Blastomussa > Blastomussa wellsi. Next base: position 9,848,560 of record OX393573.1, read on the forward strand.
GTAAATTTTGTTGTATAAATTAACCATTTCCTGTTTTTACTCAGGCTTCAGGCATTTGATGAATATCAAACTTAGTATTAGGGTTCAGGACTACTGAGGCTGACACTTCAATCCATATTTTGCGAAAATGCACAAGGCTGGGAGGGCCAAAACTTTTTTAGGTACCAAGCAGAATTCGAGCAGAATAAGCGGTTTCTACGAGCATTGTTGACAGGAAGAACAAGCCATTTTACTGACTTGTGATACCCAAGCGAAGCACCAAAACGACCGAGAACAGCTCTCGGTTAGTTATAGTAGGCCTTTTTATAACTGTACAGAAGTCGCACTTGATGTTTTCATAATCTTCACAAATCAGTTCCAGAGGACTTGCGACTCAAAATCACGTGTCGAATATTGGTTATTAAATCAAGCTCTTCACGGGTCACGGAAAACCTTTGGGTCATGGATCACGATGAACAATGTATTACATTCACGTTTCACAAAAAACAGAATCAGCTAATCATGGATCACAAGAATACCCTGTACGCTCCTCGTATCACAAGAAGAACTGATGCAGATCAGCACAGGACATTTCACTTCCTCATTTGTGACCGATTTTCCACAGCGACAGGAAGGATCTCATTACTGATAAATTGCATCAACGAATAAACTGACATGTACTGATCGACCAACGAACGAAAAACACAGGCAAATACCTCCAAAATTACGTTAAAATTCTATTTAGAAATACAGTGAATGTAAGCCATTTAATTCTTTATTCTAAAAAGCTTTTGGAGGTTTTGGAACCTACAGTTGTTCGGAAACAAGCCATGGCAAATGCAGATGATCACTTTGCGTGAGATGAATTATATACTGATGACATCACATACTGTAGTTGCGCAGTGATAATATAAGATGAAATGAATAGAAAAGAAAAGAAACTGTGGTGATGCGTCGGTGGGAAGTATAACAATATAATTTGGTTTTATCAACTGGGTTGATAATGTCAATTGGCCACCGTAAAGAGATTCAAGAGCTGACGTTTCGAGCATTAGCCCTTCGTCAGAGTGAATCAAGGAATTGTGGGCCGTGTGTTTTTTATATACAGGAAGATGGAGCTTTGCTATTGGCTGGTGCCTGGTAACGTGAAAACTTCGGAATAAGTTAGTTGAATGAAAAGCGTTCGTTGATACCGTGAGGATTAAGAGCGCCGATTTGATAAATAAATTTTTGTTCTAGAGTTTTACAGCTTTCCGTGTTTCTTTGGTGAAGGGAAAGGCCGCAGACTACCATATGTTGCTTAGAATGATTTGGGAGATTGAAGTGTCTCGCGACCGGTTTCGATGCATTTTTGTCGTCTTTCTCTACGTCACGAAGGTGTTCTCGGAATCAGTCGCCAAGTCGTCTCCCTGTTTCGCCGATGTACAACTTTTTGCAAAGAGTGCAAGTTATGCAGTAGATGGCATTGGCTGAGGTACAGGTGAAATGATCAGTGATTTTGATAGATCGCCTGTGTCCCGATATTTTGTCAGCGTTGTGAATGAAAGGGCATGTTTTGCATTGTGCGCGAGCGCATTTAAAAGTTCCGGGTTGATCACTAGTTTGGAATGCACTTCTAAATAAAAAGTTACCTATGTTTTTGTCGCATTTGAATGAAATTAATGGAGGTTGCGAAAAGATTCTACCAGTGTCGGGATCATTTTGAAGTAATTTAAAGTTTTTGAGGATGATGGATTTAACTGCGTGGTTGTGAGGGTGAAATGTGAGGGTGAATGGGACTTATGCACCAGTGTGCACTACAAACCCACAGATTCTCATAGTTATTTGTTGTATTCATCTTCACATCCATCACATGTCAAGAATTCCATTCCTTATTCTCAGTTTCTTAGACTTTGCCGTCTTTGTAGTGATGACTCTGATTTTGTCCTTAAAATCAGAGGAAATGTGCAATTTCTTCGACAAACGCGGCTATCCTGCTTCTGTTGTTCAAGCGGGCCATCATCACGCCCAACAAATTGATCGACAGTTAGCACTACAAACGTCACGTCACGTCCGACGAAGGGCTAACGCTCGAAATGTTAGAAATTGAATCTCTTTACAGTGGACAATTGACATTATCAACCCAGTTGATAAAACCAAATTATATTAAGATGAAATGAGATGCATCATGGGAAACTATTCGACTGTTGTCTGATATTAACTAAGAGTAATCAGAGTTTATGAGAGTGCGTCTGACTTCTTCAGTCAGCTTTAATTTGATTGATTTTGTTTACCGAAACTGTTCAACCCCTGGGTTTTGTTAAAATATAACTGCAGGTGCGCAGACTAAAATAATTGTTTTCATGGCTTGGAAGCCAATAATTTGAGCAGCCAGTGAAATTTAGCTGTTCTCACAGCAATTAAAAATCTCACGATCGAAAGCATGAGGCATCAAAACAACTGTCCACATTGCCACAAGAATAGTTCAATGTTAAAGGGGCAATGTCACGAGTATAACTTCAAAATTTCAACAAAAACGTGTTTATACCATTAGAAACCTAAAAACATTTGGTTAACTGAAGCTAAATATGGAGTGATATCATTATCAAAATAATGATACCATCAGGAGTTTTAGGCTCTCAACTTGAAAAAGTCAGGCTGACATTTTCAAGTTTTGTCCTTGTAATTTGGAGAAATTTATGAAAACTATTTACAGTCACCGTCTTTCTTAAACAATTTGCTTGATATCTGTCTCTTTGTTCTAAGAGCATTTCCCGTATGGGTGAAAGAAGTTACTCATAATTTTATGGCTGTTTCACTAAAAAAGCCGGAAATGTTCTGTTACAGTGTCCCTTTAAAAGTCAACTTCGCTTATGATGCTCTAAGACACAAGTTTTGCTGTACGAAGTGAGGGCATCATCACACGGGTAAGCACGTCAAATTGTGGCCAATAATGGCAATGAGGCAAATGTGTGTCCACAATTGCAACAGAGTGAGAGAAACAGAATTCTTCATTAATTTGCCTGTAAATGCACAGCATATTTTTTGCATGGGATAAGGCTGGTAATCTACTAACATTAAATGCAATAAAGTTGATTTATAATGAAAGCTCCTCACCTCCAAAGGTGTTCTGAATATGTTTATTCATCGACCCAAAGACATATCTGTGAAGCAACGATGATTTTCCAACATAATCATCACCTGTTCAAGAAAGAAATTAAATATCGTTATATAAACTGCAGTATAGTGCTTTATAAGGATTCCCACCCCTGAGAAAAGGCAATTGAGCATAAAATTATCATATGATAATTTTACATGTGTAACAATGACTTCACGTTTGATACAATGTTTGACCCTTTTACTGTAATTCAATTAATTGGTGTACAGTCGAAATACCTTCAGGTCTTCCTCGGAAGTCTACAGCAAACCTCATTTTCAAAAATTAATGTTTGGAAATGTCCATGTGACCTTCAGACAACATTTAAGGGGAGATTACATGGCGAATTTCAGCCCGGTGTGGCGGGCTGAAATATTGTTGCGATTACATGACAAATTTTAACCTGGGCTGAAATATTTTTCCAAGAATACAACCTCACTGCACATGCTCAGGGTGCCTTTTCAGCCCGGGCTGGCATTTTATTTCAATTACATGGACTTTTTGTGGATTTTTCAGCCCGTTTACCCTTTAGGTAGATTGCCCAAATTTATGGCGAAAGGACTCATCTTTTGAAAACTTTGCTCACGTAACCCATTGGTGCCTGAAGATTTTTGAAAAAGTGCTTTTTGGACAAATATTTGTGATATTTTATGGTCTGTCAAGCTAAATCTGCCCCCAAATACTCAAAACTTCCTTTGCAACATGAAAACATGACCCTCTTTCCACGAGCGTCATGTTTTAAGATATTTTTGCTCGGACATGCGCAAAAGGCATTGGAGGTGGGAGGTGGCCTAATGGTTTGTGCTCTGGACTCTGGATTGGATGGTTTGAGTTCGAGCCCTGGCCGGGGCACTGTGTTGTGTTCTTGGGCAAGACACTTAACTCTCACAGTGCCTCTCTCCACCCAGGTGTACATTAAATGGGTACCGACAAAATAATGCTGTGGGGTAACGAACAATGGACTAGCATCCCATCCAGGGGGAGTAGAACTTATTCCTTGCCGCTTAATGCTGCGGAAACCGGGATAAGCTCCGGCAGTACGCGCTGCTTGGAACAAAGGGCAATGTTCATCATGGCCGGTTTTGGCTGCATAATTATACAGAATTTTTTGAAACTTTGCAAAAAGTTTTATCTTATCTATCTGGTCAAAATTGATAAAAAATATGGGTCACTGAGCTTGTTTTTGAGTTATTAGAAGTTAAAGCTAAAATTAAGGGTGTATTTAGAAGGTTACACTGGCACTATGGTAACCTATATATTGTGCCATAAAAATGATAACTTGTTCACCAATCGTTGGTTATTTGTTTAACGCAATGATTGTAGCATCAGCTGATAAAGAGTGGTTATAATGACCTATCAAAATTTAAATCTTGGAAAGTGCTGGAAGCTGCCAGGAGCCACCTTAAGTGGGTAGGAAGGGTAGAGTCAGGGCCACTTTATAATATTATTAATAAATATCGCGCAACATCAATAGGTAAACAAGAAGCAACTAGATGGGAGTATTGCTTAAAAGTGTTGTGAAAAAAACATAAGATGATGCAAAAATAAAGTGACACTCATTGTGATCATCATAATTAAAAAATTAGTTTTTGCACCAATTTGAGTCTTGGGCACTGTTCAGTTGTGTTCAGCCTCGATGTTTTTACAAAAAGGTTCTTAATTATAACAACGATCTTATATAAAAAATAGTATATAAAATACAGGAATCGTTTCTAAGAACTGTTTTGCTGTTACTGTTAATGTAATAAGCTTGTTTTGCTTTTGGTAGTGTTGTTGGTTCTGAGTAAAGTCGTTTTATCATAATTCAAGAAATGTTTAACACATTATGGAGGAAATAGTCTAGCATACAACATTGGTAAAATCATGAAATTAAAGTGAGTGTGGATACAACATTTTTGCAAAATCGCGAAATTAAAGCGTCACAAAATATGCGACCTCTGAAATTTTCACTAGAATGAAATACTTGTCCATGCTAGGTTGCACCTCACCCACCCTACCCTCCAACTAGCATTTTGTCAGGTAAATCTCCTACATGTTGTCAGGTACTTATTATATAATCCTGAATGAAGAAGGTGTAGTAGAGTTGTCGTGCCTTACTCGAATTAGGTCACGCAATTAGGGTATTGCTGTATTGCCCTAGAATTGAACCCTATAGGGATATTGTAACTCGTGGTCAAGCAACGGCGTGTGTGTGTTTTTGGAGGATTTTGTAAGAACCGTGTGAGTGGAGTTGCGGAGCCTTTTCGCACTCTTTTGGCTGAATTAGAAGACAAGCGAATCGTTTAAACCGTGTGCTGTGCTTCCTTCGGATCCCACCACTACATAATTGGCGCCCGATATTGTGGACAGCATTGTTCCCGTGGTAAGAGGTACGAGTTGTGTTTGTTTGAACTTTGATCGTCAAAATTGTGGATCTGTCAAGTGAAAAAAAACTTGCCATCGAGAGGGAGAGGCCGATTTGTCACCATTAGCCACCCCCAAGCGAGTCGTTAAGTCCCAGCAGGCAACCGCGGAGGAGGAAAAAGCACCAAAGTGGGCGAGTGAATTCTGTGCTGCTATGGCCAGGGAGGTTAAGTCTGCCCTTGCTTCTAAACCCACCCCACCCGCTGAGCCGAGCCCTTTCAGAGAACAGAGTGGACGTTCACAGGGAGACCAGTACAGCCCTCCTACGTGCTTTAGATGTGGCCAAGTCGGACACATTCAGCGAGGTTGCCAAAATGTTCCCTACACTTTGCCATCGTGAAACGCCAACCCGTCTCTGACCCGGGGCTACCAGGGACGGAACAGCGGGAGTCAACGCCCCAACAACAGTCCAAGTGGGAGCCAAGGTCATTGATTGGAGATGCAAATGAGTGTGTTGCTGCAGTTAACGGTCGGGCATGTTTAGCGCTTTTAGACACTGGAAGCCAAATAACTTCGATATCAGAATCCTTTTACAAGAAACATTTGAGTGACTGTGCCCTGCGCCCTGTTGAGTCGTTGTTACGTGTGGTTGGTGCTGGGGGCCAGAATGTGCCGTTTCTTGGATATGTAGATGTTGAAGTCGAGTTCCCCGAGGAAGAATCTGGTTTGTGTAGTGGTGTACAGGCTCTGATATTGGTAGTTCCAGACAATGCGTACAACCAAAGAGTACCATTGGTCATTGGAACAAACATTGTGAGAGAATGCAAAGATCGCTGTGAGGAGCTGGGAGGAGTTAGTTTTCTGCAGAGGTCACAGACCTCGTCTTCATGGAAAAGAGCTTATCAGTCTATGCGGGTGCGAGACCATCTTGTGAGTGGCCACCAAAAGGTTTTGACGAAGGGTCAAGCAGTGACAGTGGGAGCCCATAAGCGGGTAGTTGTCTGGTGCCAGACACTTGCATCCCCAGAAAGTCCATCTAAAGCTGTGATCGAGCCTTGTGACGACCTAGATTCTCATTTATCAGTGACACCAGGGCTGGTTACATTGAGGTCCGGCTGTAAAAGATGTCTTGTCCCAGTGGAAGTCACCAACATGTCAGATAAATCAGTGACTCTGCCACTGAAGACCGCACTAGCTAGTGTACATCTGGCGTCCACAGTCCTTGACAAGTTCGATCAGGACAAGACCCCTGCTGAAGGTGGACACCAGTGGGATTGATTGTAATGAAGAGGAACTGACTGAAGCCCAAAGGGATGAAGCGAGAGGGTTGTTAGAGCGTATGTCGTATGTTTTTGCTAGTGGTGACAGGGACCTTGGTTGTGCGAATGGTGTGGAGCATGAAATCCATTTAACAGAGGATTTACCTTTTAAAGAGGCATACCGCAGAGTTCCGCCTGGGCAACTGTAGGAGTTCCGAGATGCTGTCTGTGATATGTTGGAGACCGGGCTGATCACCGAATCAAAGAGCCCTTATGAATCCCCAGTGGTATTGGTGAAGAAGAAGGATAAGTCCCTTAGAGTGTGCGTGGCCTTTCGGAAGCTCTATGCCAGAACTTGCCAAGAGGCTTTTGAATCTCTTATCAATTGCCTGGCAACAGCGCCGATACTGGGCTATCCTGACTTCCAGTTACCGTTCACAGTTCATGTTGATGCCAGTAGCACCGGGCTAGGTGCTGCCCTCTACCAAACTCAGAAAGGCCTGCCCACCGTCATCGCTTATGGCAGCAGGACACTGTCTCCTGCCAAGAGGAACTATTCAGCTTACCGCAGAGAATTCCTTGCACTAAAATGGGCTGTGTCCGAAAAGTTTCGAGACTACTTGTATGGCTCCAAATTCCATGTGTTAACTGACAGTAATCCTTTAACTTACTTGGTGACCACCGCTGGCTGTCCCCACTTGCTGTCTTTGACTTTGAGATCTCCTATCGCTGTGGTAGAGCCAATGGGGATGCCGATGGACTGTCTCGAATACCTGTTAGCGGTGAAGAGGGGCAACAAGACAACTTGTCAGACGAGCAGTATGTGAGGCCTTTCTTGGATCGCCTCAAGCCACTCCATGGTGTTTCCTGTTCGCACGAGTCCTTTCAAGCCAGCTGCCAGGCCTACTCAGTAGATACTATCAGAGACGAACCAGCAGGATTGCCAGCCGTTGAAGTTTTGGGTGCTAGGCCAGAGGCAGTGGATAACGACCTTCCTGCAGATCCCATCTCCCCAGACCCGTGGAATTTGAACTCAGTCCATCCAGGGAGAGACCGCACCTTGGATCTTGTTCGTTCTCGGATTTACTGGCCGTTCATGGCAACCCACGTTGAGAACTTAGACCCTTTCGTGACTTAGACCCTTTCGTGACTGAAGAGGATCGCCAAGGTGATACTGATGATTATCTGGTGGTACCAGACCCTGATTTGCCAAGGATCACTGGCCCCAGTGAGGGACCAACCGAGGCCACTCATTCTGAACGTGGACCGGATGTTGAAGAAGACGATTCTGTGCAGGACCCAACCTATGTTACATGCACTGGGAGAATAAGCAAGCCACCGCAACGGCTGATAAGCGACCCCATGTGGTCCCAGAAGGCATCTGTTTGCTGTCTCTAGTGAACTCTCAGAACCAGGAACTGTTACAGAATGTTTTTCAGAACTGGCTTGATTGCTGAAACTGACTTTATGTAGTAGAACCGAAAATTTATTATTATTACTATTTTCTTTTATTTATTTATATATTTATTTTTTTTTTTTTTGTCATGTTGTTGTTCTGTCTCCTGACAAACGTCCGGACGACGTTTCCCCAGCAGGGGGAATGTGTAGTAGAGTTGTCGTGCGTTACTCAAATTAGGTCACGCAATTAGGGTATCGCTGTATTGCCCTAGAATTGAACCCTATAGGGATATTGTAACTCTTGGTCGAGCGGCGGCGTCTGTGTGTTTTTGGAGGATTTTGTAAGAACCGTGTGAGTGGAGTTGCGGAGCCTTTTTGCACTCTTTTGGCTGAATTAAAAGACAAGTGAATCGTTTAAACCGTGTGCTGTGGTTCCTTCGGATCCCACCGCTACAAAGGCATAATGAAAGGACCTTAACACCTTTCTGCAAAAAGAGATGTTTGGACAATGTGGACCAGACAGACAGACAGACATGCATACATACCGTAAACACCCGCATATAAGCCGCACCCTGAATTTAAAAACTCAAATTTTGGAAAAAAAGTTTTTTGAAAGAAATGAAACGAAATCCAAGATCAAGTCTTGAGACAACTTCATCGAACATAAACTCATGATTAACATAAACACAGAAAATACTTCAAAGTCTTACCCACAATTTTAGCGCTTTAATATAATGAACATCCTATCTACCAACTTTAAAATATGATTGCTCTTTTTCTGGCCTTTGTTGACAGCACATTCGTAGCTTGGTAACCAGGCATAAGTTAGTAACCAGGCATTACCTCGAACGTGTTCGTTATTGCTAACAAGTGAAACAAGATGGAGACATTCGAGATTTTATCTGCTAAATTTGTGGCTGTCGTATATATGTATATATATATATATATATACAAAGAGATTTGGGAGACATTTATCGAAGATAAACTTGGAGCACAAAGAGAGTTCCATAATCAGTTCGAAATCAGTTCCCAATGTTCCCACAGATAAGCCGCACCCCTGATTTCGAGCAACGATTTTTAGAAAAAAGGTGCAGCTTATTTGCAGGTGTTTACGGTACTTACAATTTAACCATCATGCCACTGTACCAAAAATGCTACTTTAAAGCAGCTATGTCAGGTTTGTGCATTTTGAAAACTATTTGTGTAGCTCAATTTTTTCAAATTCGTCATTTGCAATTAGTCTCAATCTTCTCCATCCTTAACCATCTTTCTTCCTTTTTACCTTCATGTAACCTCTTTGGAGTTTTTCTTCCTTAGTAAAATATTATTTTGTTATTTCCTATGTTTTAAGAGTAATTTGGTTTGTCGCAAATAGAGTATAATCAGTCAGGCGCTACCTGGCACTAGTGTTGTTCGTGAAGGACGATAAACCGGCCGCCATCTTGTCTTCACAAGGCATTGCGTCCCTTCGCTGAAGGCAAACTCTCAGCTTCTACAGACCCGCTCCTGAATAGCAACGATGCCGAAGCATAGATACCTGTTTCCCGACTGTCAGTATGAAACGGCTGACATTGAGGATGCCCTCGCCGCCATTCCACCGTTCTGCTGATCCATTCGAACGGCACTCACACCGCCTCGATGACCACCACTGCAACATGTCCTGCTTAACCCTAATCAGTATTGTCAGTGCTTTTTTAGTGGCTAGCCTTACCTTGGATTTAGTACAAACATATCAATGTACCACTAACATGGCTTACTGCATGACTATGTAACTCTACGTGAAAAATAACCTAGGTTAAAAAAATCAATCTAGGTTAAATCAAAAATAACCTGAAATCAAATTTGACCTGTAACATGTACAACTTCACCAGATGCGCCAGGACTGAGACAAGCTAATATGCAGTTTTGGTGCTCACTTGCGCGGTCAAGCTGGTGTCTGCAAATTCTCCACTGCATGCCCCGGCTGCAATGGTGAAGTAAATTACACCGAGAACGTCCTCTGTGATGTGTTGATACATGGCCTTGCCGACAGCAAAATCCAGCTGGACCTACTTAGAGACAAAAACCGAGACATGTCCCTGGAGGAGGTGTTCCAATTTATTGAAGCAAAGGAAGCCAGGAAACAGTCAGCAGGCCATCCCCAACAATCACAGGGATTAGACGCTGCCCGCAGCCAATTCCGCCGCACTAAGCAGGACACATTCAAGACCCAATCAAAAGCTGATCCATGTAATTATTGTGGCAAGCGTGGCCATGGCAAGAACACCCCATCCAGGGTTAGGAAGAGCAAGTGCCCTGCCTATGGCACAACATGTGTACACTGCAAACAGGCTAACCATTATGAGGCCGTCTGTCGTAGCAAAGGAAGAGAAACGACCCAGCACAAAGACCCCTCAAACAATGCCTCCAGTGACGCTGATGGTGCTGTCTTCGATGCTCTCTGCACAGCCACCAGCCTCAGCTGCAGTCCCAGGGAGAATGCCATCACATTAGATCATCACCTATACAACCACCTTAGTGACTGCTGGGTTCAACAGTCATCCCAACCTCAACCCTTTGTCACCCTCACTGCCATGGTCCACCCAGATGATTATACATCCCTGGGATTCAAAGCTGTTATATCCAAGCCAGTTAAAACACAACTCTCTGCAATGGCTGACACTGGCTGTCAGAGCTGCCTAGCAAGCATAAAGGTCATCTGCCACCTCGGCTTACGTGAAGATGACCTGATCCCAGTTACCATGCGTATGCATGCCACAAACAACCATGGCATCAGGATCCTAGGCTCAGTCATCTTACGATTATCTGGCTGCTCTAAATCAGGACAGCCCATCGAATCCCAGCAAATGGTGTACGTCACCAGCGATGCTGACAAACTGTTCTTAAGCCGGGAGACGTGCACAGTGCTACGCATGATCTCCCCAAACTTCTCCACCCTGGGTGAAGCCCTCCACTCCACAACCGCACTAGGGCCCGAACTGGTACCTAAAGGAAAGAGAACCTCACCAGCCACTGAGCAACACACACATGACAGCGCAATCAGCTCTTCATGTGATTTTCCACGCCGCCAGACACCACCACCAAAACCCACCCAGCTGCCTCTTCCTGCCACTGAGGGTAACCAACAGCGCCTACAACAATGGCTCCTGGATTACTAGATCCAGCACTTTCAATACCTATGAGAACCAAACACTACCGTTGATAAAGGGTGCCGCCATGAGACTTATGGCAGACCCCAATGCAGAACCAGTGGCCCACCACAACCCCAGTCCCAGTACCACTCCACTTGCAGGCAGATGTATGGGCTGGCCTGGACCAGGATGTTGCACTAGGCATCCTCGAACCAGTCCCACTGGGTGAGCATGTCATGTAGTGTCATTGCATGGTAATCTGTGCCAAAAAGATTGGCAAACCCCGTCGCACGGTGGACTTCCAGGCACTCAATCGCCATGCCACATGTGAAACACACCACACACAGGCCCCCTCCACCAAGCACGCTCTGTACCCAGCAACACAAAGAAGACGGTCTTTGACTGCTGGAATGGATACCACAGTGTACCCCTCCACCCAGATGACTGCCACCTTCATCTCCCCCTGGGGGAGATATCGGAACTGCACCTCAAGGCTACATAGCATCTGACAATGGCTATCCACAACGTTTTGATGAGATTGTCTCCCATGTCCCCAACAAAACAAAATGCATCAATGACACACTCCTGTGGTCGGACAACCTCACTGAGAGCTTTCATCAAGCAGTACATTGGCTTGATTTATGCGGTCAACACAGCATCATCCTCAACCCAGACAAGTTCATCTTTGGAGCTGACACTGTTGAATTTGCAGGATTTGAAATCACCCCTCACAATGTGTGACCATGCAAGAAGTAGCAAAGATGGTATAGGGTACTGGCTCTTCCAAAACATTGCCAATGTCCGTCTGACAAGCCATTTTGCTGTAGAACAGGTTTGAAGATAGCCTTCATTGAAAGCCGTTTCACTCACGCCGCTGAATCACGCTATGCCCCAGTGCAGGGAGAAGCTCTCGCAGTGGCTGATGCCCTCAACAAGGCCAGATTCTTCATCCTAGGTTGCAGAGACCTAATTGTCGCAGTAGACCACAAGCCTTTACTCAAGGTATTTGGTGATCAGTCCCTTGATGAAATCTCTAATGCTCGCCTTCGCAACCTCAAAGAAAAGACTAAACGCTACAGATTCCGCACGGCTCAAATCCCCGGAATGCGACATAAGGCTGCTGACACTCTCCCGCCACCCCACTGGCCCTGCAGGGACCTGGACACTAGATATGATTCGCCCGATAGGGGCCTGGTGCGGGTTGTCTGTACCACGCTGTACTTTGTACGTGTTCTTGTCATTCTCTGGCGAGAATGTTCGTCTTTATTGATTAAACCTCTCGATGAAATGGATACATTCCTATCTAATCTTACCTGATGATGTGGCGTGCACCAGTACTCTGGCTGATCCACTACCTCCTAGCCCCTCTAGATCCTCCTTCATGACTGGTATTCGCCGTGCGGACCCTCCACCACGCTCCCACCTTGATGATCAACTGGCGTGCTTGGCTTCCTCAACACTGTTTATTTATCTATTTATACATTTATTTATACTCGGTAAAAATACATCAGGTTAAAACTAATTAAATACTCAATACTATACTATTTTAAAACTATGTTAATCTAAATAATTATATAAAACCTGTTTTCCATGAATGCCGTGTCTCATGTTTTAATTATTTACAGAATTACGTTTCAGTATCGACTTAAAACAACATGTAGTATTGACTTAAAATGACATGAGCTCCCACATGCCATCCAAGTGTACAACCAGTTCCAGGAACACCTCTACACTGTTGATGGTGTCATCCTCTACAAGGACCATATAGTCATACCCCTATCACTGCGGCAACAAATCCTGACTGTACTCCACTCAGCACACCAAGGTGTGACCTCGATGACTGCCCGTGCTGTAGCAACAGTATTCTGGCCAGGTATCAATGCAGCAATCAGAGCCTTGCAACCACTGCAACAGCAAGGCCGCTTCCCAACCCAGTGCTTAGCCCTACCCACTCATCTCCCCAGCATATCCCTTCCAGTGCGTGTGTGCTGACTTCTTTCACTACAAGGGAATGAACTACCTTGTGATTGTGGACCGCTACTCCAACTGGCCCATCATTGAATGGGCACAAGAGGGATCCAAGGTCCTTATCAACTGCCTCCGCTGCACATTCACAACATTTGGCATCCCTGATGAGTGTGCCACAGACAATGGCCCGGAATTCACTGCAGCCATCACGCGTCAGTTCTTGAAAGTGGGATGACTCGGAATCCGCAATCATACGTTCCTGAGGAAATATACCCCTGTGCAGGATCAGCCTCCCCGACGTACTATCGATGATGACCTCCAGTACGTCCCCAGGCTGCCCTCCCCACGCCAACCAATAATTCCTCTGCTACCAGCACCAACTGAGCAGCCACCTGTAAAGCCTTCACCAAGACCAATAGCAGCACCGGCACCAACTACGCAGCCACCTGCAAAGTCTTCACCAGGACTAATAGCAGCAGAACCCCCTGCACATGGAGCAAATGACTCCCATCGCACACAAGACGGCACTCAGTTACCACCGACCCTGACCATTCAACCCTCAGCTGATCTACCACCTGTTAACCCAGCTGCACCCCTACTACCCCCCTGCAACCAAGCCATGAGCAAAGAAGCACCCCTTAGCTTTGCGATGACTAATGGACCACAACAAAAAATGGCCTTCTGGAACTCTGAACAATTTAACAAACTCATTGACACTTGATTTGTTTTGTTTTTATGTCAGTCTTTACTTCCCCCAGTTATACATTGTCACCAAAGACTTGGGGGAGATAGAGCATAATCAGTCAGGCGCTACTTGGCACTAGTGTACTAAGTTAGGGACCTGGCACTAGCCAGGCCATGTTTGTTGTCTTTCATCTCATTTCTCTCTTCTATCATTCCGTGTACATGCAAACTGTCTCTTAAACCGATGTACTAGCGAAATGGATGGACTCTTATTTAGCAAAAAATAACTCAAAATTAATATCATGACGTAGCTCCTTTTGAAAAGGACTATATGTAGCATTCATATTTATATAACACAGATTGCAAAGTCAAACTAACAATTAAAAAATAACTTAACTAACTTTTGAATATCCAGTAATGAACAGATTATAACAAAAAGTATATTAACTAGATGGAACTCACCCAAAAGCACCACTTGAAATACATATGTACCATTTTCTTCCTCGTGTACAGCTACTGGCCAGATTGAGCCGCTTCGATTGGGTAGTGCAAGCATTGGATGATGCTATAAGTTCAGATTACATGTCCTACAAATACCAGTAACAATAATATAATTTATGTATTGAGTAGAATTCTACAGTGAGTGCACTTTCATTAACACTGGCCAAGCCCCACTTTATGACCCACTTTCGTACATTCATAATACAGTGCAACCGCTATTTAGTGGCCACCCTCGGGAATTTTAAAAGTGGCTGCTTAATAGAGGTTGGCCACTTAATAGAAGTAAATATTTTAGTGACAAATAATTCGGGACTTTAGAAAGTGGCTGTTTAATGGAGGGTGGCTGTTTAATAGAGGTCGTACTGTAATTATAATAACTTTATAATAAACAAAACCACGTTCAAGACTGCCATTTGTTAGGTCAGAAAATTACTTTTATTACGCATCTTATTTTGGATGTGAAGTTCACATCTTGTTTAAGACACAGACAAAAACAGAGTAGCTCAAAACCCTGTGCTAAGATAAGATGCATCCTATTTAAGTCATGCCGGTTATTTTACATCTTATTTAACCCAATGAAACCTGTGCCAGCACTAACCGGCAGTGACCAACGAACTTGACCTTTGTTCCACTTCTGACATCATCAGCTTTGATCAAAATAGGAATCCCTTTTTCTCACATTCTGCAGGAGGGAAAGTGCTTTAAAATGATACCCAGATGATAGAGCTTAGGTTGGCCTAGCTTGAAATAGGCATGAAAATGCTAAGACATTTCAATCCAGACCTCAGAGGAAAACTTCCTTCATCTGCCCTTGCCTACTCCATGTTAAGTATTTCCCGTCTTGTTGATGCTTTCTCTGTGATTCTTCAACTGAAAGCAAGCCCAGTAAAGGGCCAACAAGTGCATCACAAAGTTAAGAAAAAAGAAAATGGGAAAGCGAAAAAGAAAAGACTTAGTAAACAAAAAGTCTAAAGAGGTGGGTCACAAATTTTGATTTGTGTGCATGCCTGAGCTAAAATGTTGTTACATTGTAAATCCGATGCTAGTGGAAAATGTGGCATTGCCTTTGTTTTACAAGTGTGGATTGAAGCGATTTGGAGCAGATTTAACCCATAACTGACTAGAAAATGTTCAAAATGTCTTGGAAAATTTTTTTCCAAACCTCTCTAGGCATCAATGAGTAAAGACACGAGATTAGACACATCTTATTTTCTGCAGTATGAAAGGTCCTATTGAATCGCTTTAAAAGTTTAGGTCCCATTATTCTGAATCTGAATCTGAACGCATGAGGGAAGCGGTGGATGAGATACTACGAGAAAATCAGGCGGGTTTTAGACTATCCAGATCGACATCAGACCAAATAGCCACCCTTCGTATAATCGTAGAACAATCACTTGAATGGAGGACCCCACTCTATATAAATTTTATAGATTATGAGAAAGCGTTCGACAGCCTGGACAGAAACACCTTGTGGGACCTGATGGCCAGCTACGGAATTCCCAGAAAGATCATATCATTAGTAAAGAACACATACGAGGGCACGAGCTGTCGCATTTTGCATGATAGTGGTTTAACCGAAAAGTTCAGTATTAAAACAGGTGTAAGGCAGGGATGTCTTCTATCGCCGTTCCTTTTCCTTCTTGCCATTGACTGGGCAACAAAGGAGACAACATCTGACTTTAGGAATGGCATACAGTGGAACCTTGTTGACCAACTTGAAGACCTGGACTTTGCCAACGACTTGGCACTTTTGTCTCACACCCACTCCCAGATGCAAGCAAAAACCTCAAAACTAGAATCTATCTCATCAAAACTAGGACTCAAAATCAATACTGACAAGACAAAGATCATGAGGGTGAATAGCAAGTCCAATGAGCACATCAGCATAGCAAACCGTGACATAGAAGATGTAACATCCTTCACATATTTAGGTAGTGTCATAAACATCACTGGAGGAACAGACGAGGACGTACAGGCAAGGATAGGGAAAGCACGTAGCGCATTTAATATCCTAGGGAACATCTGGAGATCGAGGGAAATAACAACAGCCACTAAAATTAGAATATTCAACTCAAATGTTAAGCCCGTGCTACTCTATGGTTCAGAAACATGGAGAATGACAGAGAAGACCGTGTCAAAACTACAGACCTTCATCAACAGATGTCTGCGCAGAATACTCCAGATTTACTGGCCAGATACTATCAGCAATGTTTCCCTGTGGGAGACTACAGGTCAACTACCCGTCAAAGAACAGATTAAGAAAAGAAAGTGGACATGGATCGGGCATATACTTAGGAGATCAAACACCTGTATAGCGCGGCAAGCATTGGGCTGGAACCCTCAGGGAAGTAGGCGGCGAGGAAGACCACGAAACACCTGGAAAAGAGACACAGAAAGGACCATCCAGCTGAAAGGCTACACCTGGAATCAGATTGAACAGAAGGCCAGAGACAGAGGAGGGTGGGGGCGCTTTATCTGTGGCCTATGCTCCGAGACGGAGTTATAAAAGGCATCATCATCATCATTCTGAATCTGAGAAAATGATTAATATTCAAAATCCATGACATTGTTGTTTTGTTGCTGTAGTAACACCGATGTCAACCAAATCTACTTTAATTTTTGGATAATTTTTTCAATCGCTTTAGTAAGTATATGGTAATTGTACTGAGCGGTATGGCACAATTAGGTCATATTACTAATTAATCATAGCAATAGCAAAATTTGAGGTTAGGAATTCTGGGAGCAGCTATTTTTAGTCATAATGTTGGCATCCTTGGAGAACCAGGGGAAGTTAGTAGGGAAAAGGTGAAGGTGCAGGGGAAAAATTGGTAAAAAAATTCCAGTTGAAGTGAGGAGCCCTCTAGGGAAAGAGTCATACCAGGCCAGTTCCAAACAGGTCACTAGATGCTGCCTCCTGATTGGGAATCTGTTGTATTATTCTGCCAAATTGGTGAACTGTAACTTTACAATCACTTTTTTGTGTCTGTACATGTACATGGCAGTTGTTGTATCACCTATACTTTAATTTCAGTTCACACCAGAGAGCCCCAAAAAATCATTTCAGATGTCAGCTAGAAAGATATTCCAAGATCCACTGGGAATTTTTTGTTTAGACTGAACAGAGGTATCGTAAACAGTGGTTTGTTTACCAGTGTGATGAATTAGTAACTGTTTGGTATCTGCCTCATGCACCAAGAAATGCATGCAGGGTGGAAAAGTTTCACTTGGCCAAAAAATTGTCAAAATATGATTAATATAATAATAATATTACCGGTAACCCAAAAGAAAAAAGCTCACAAAATTGAATCCAAGCTAGAAACTCACAGCATTCACCAATTTTATATTTTGGCTCATCCTCGGTGCAAAAACCCGTGAAACTCACCAGTGACATAAAACAAAGAACGAACAAGACAACAAAGTGCTCAAAATAATATATGGAACAGAAAAACAATAGCTCAAGGTATTAGGTAAATCCTAAATTTGATATAAGTGTATGACAACATACAGGCAAAATCAATGTGATTAAGGTATAGGCCATATTACGGACGTCAAATTATGCTATGAAAATTTAAATTTTCAGTGCTTTTCATTAAACGAAAATTCATCAGATGAAGATGAATTTTTGTTTTAACTGCATTTTGCGTGACATCTGTAAACGGCCTGTGAATCAATGTGATCATGTGATCATGTGAACAACTTGCTTGACCGAGTTCAGGTGGACTATAAAGAGAAGTATTAGCCATTTAAAGTTGGTTGATGAGCCACCTTAACTGATGATGCAAGACGATCTTAACCCGAGGCCCCCGCTTGTTTTTCCTATAACATCAGCCTTGATTTCATTACAGCCTTGATTTCAATCCTGGAAGCCTTTCGTCAAAAGTTTTGGCATACCGGTATATGATATGAAAATTGAAACATTTGAGCATTGAAGTATGCATTGTGTATTGCACTTAGCGTTCATAAATCTGTTATCTACACTAAACTGCACTTACTTTCGGACAGTTCACGGCAAAACAGCACCACTGACAGCCACATTCTCTAAACTTTCATCGTTCAAAAATTGTACACCAATGCCCGCAGTACTTCCTGTCCGATCCTGCCAGGTGGCTAAGCAGTGCTTCCTTTGGGCTCGTCACGCAATCTTCCTCCGTGAAACGTCCAAGTCTGGGGAGAGTCCCTGACATTCTCGTCCCCATAGCCCTTTTCGTTTTTCATAGCCGGCAGGGCCTTGGCACGAGAAACGAAGGGCTCTGGGGACATACGATTTTCAAAAAAAAATTCGGATTTTTTTATTGGCTGTTGAGAACAAAGAAATCTTAAACGGAAGTCAAAATGTCCGCCGGCCGCCATATTACAACACACAACATGTAGAAACATCAGTGCTATATACATGAAATCCGGAAGTCCTAGAATCTCGGACTTGAAATCGAATGTCTCCAGAGCCTGTCGGCTAAGAAAAATGAAAAGCGCTATGGGGACGAGAGTGAGTCCCTGATTGATTCCAACCTCGTCCCCAGAGCCCGCTTATATTTTGGTCAGCACCAAGAAGACGGGCTCTGGTCTTAACTCTGGCCTCAAAGTGCCTATGAAGTAAAAACCTTTTTTGACCAATTCGCTTATTTATGTCTTAATTAACTCAAATTTGCGGGTTTAAGCCATCAAAAGCGCATTCTCTGATGTTTTTGGGAACCTCAAAGTTTGGATTTAGCAAGCCGAAATTGGTCCGTTTCGCGCTCGGTCAAACTCTCAGATTACACAGGAAGTGACGCAGTTGGTGGTTCTGAATACGATAGACGATAGCGCCATGGCGGATAAGAGAACGAAGAAGGGAGGGATGAACTATTGTGCCGCTGGTGGCCCCAATACAGTCAACTACGCCAACAGAACTGGCACAGAGATTTCGATGTATTACTCCTCAAAGGAGAAAAGTGTGGGACAAAACTGGACTCGATTCGCGCGCATTCACCGACAAGATTTCGTGCCAAACAAGTCATGTTTGTCTTCGGCACATTTTGACAATACCTGCTTCTTGCACAAGCCAGGTTTCCTCTGTGTGTCATCACCGCTTAATTCGTTCTCAGTCTCCGGAACCCCCTATTTACGTACTTCAAGTCAAGCAGCAAAAAAAACCGAATTTTCTTTCCTTTCCACCGAATTTCTTTTGTCATTTTGGAATAAGGGTGCAATATACTACAAAAATGTGCAAAAAGAAAATTTACTTCATATATAGGCACTTTAAGCTCTGGCCAGGACCGTTTTGACAGCTGTCAATTGACCATAAAATGGATGCCCAACAACAAAGATGTAAGCAGATAAGGCTGACAAGGTATTGACAAGGCATGTTGGGCGACTCCGTCGTCGTCGTGCGTACGCGCCCACGAGCAATACCGCTAGCCATGATAACCATGAGAAAATCAACTCATGGGTTTCGTTTTCTTTCCCATATGAGTATGGGGCTCCGCTTGGTGGCCCTTCGGGCTGCCGGAGCTCCGCTACAAGTACATAGCAATCATTGAAGAGAATGATGACACGTATAAACGAATTAGGAAAGCATGGAAAACTATAAATGGTTTTTAAGTAAAAGGTAAGTCTGCAGTCGGGCCTAGTGGCCCATCAGGCCGGAGCTTATCCCGGTTTCTGTAGCATGAAGCGACAGAGAGTATTTCTACTCCCCCCTGGATGGGATGCTAGTCCATCGCAGAGTTACCCCCAGCAGTAAATTCGCCGGTACCCATTTATACACCTGGGTGAAGAGAGGCACTGTGAGAGTAATGTGTGTTGCCCAAGAACACAACGCAGTGCCCCGGCTAGAGACTCGAACCCGGTTGCAGTGCGATATTTTTTCGCACATCAAACCTATAGTCGAGGAGCATATGTACTCCCGTGGGCAATTCGTGAAGAAAGCAAGCCACTAAGCTAGTTGCGTTCAGGGGACTTAAAAATAACAAGAAAAGTGATATTGCCATCTTTGCAACCCGCACGGAGGTCTTTTAAGGGGTATTTTGAATAATGACGTCAAATGCCTAGCATGGAAACGAGGCTGCGGATAAAACTGTATCATATCTCTTACAAACAGGGCTCAAATCTCCGCATATTATCAGGATGTGTTAAGTATGTAATAATGTATGACTTAATCTATTGTTTTCAGGTCACGTGATCACCGTGACATGAAAACGAGGCTCCGAGTAGTTAATTTAAAGTTGACAAAGCCCGCAAAATCAAGAAGACCTTTTTCCAAAATCTGTTGCTTGTTTCCAGGGTATAAAACAAAAATATTCTTTAATTAGCAAGATAATTGAGCAATATCATCCATTTTTCTCGTTTTTATGATAACTTTTCTTGCATTAGAGCTTTATAGAAACCACAGGGAACACATCCCTAAGAAGAACGTTTTTGGTTGTTGCGAAAAAAAGTAACTACATGTAATTCAAAGAACCTGTTCTATTTTTCTGATTGAAGTTTACCTGATGTGAATACTAACACTTGATACAGGGTATAATAGACTCCTGTTTCAAAATTTTACAACAACTGTAAATTTCGAGCTACAGCTAGTAGTGGAGACAAGACGTTACTTCTGGTATTAACATTGGAAGCGGAATCTAAGTTCACTAGTAATCTTCACTGTCAAAATCATTATCTGAATCAGATATGTATTCGTACTCGGCTTCATCATCATGATCGTCATCGTTGTCATCATCGACGTCTTCAGGCATATTCTCGCAAGCTTCGCCCGTATCAGTCACAGTCACAGAGATCTGTGCAGTTCATTTCAGCCTTCCTGCACTGGCAGCGCTTGGTGGTACACCTTTCCTTTACACATCTGCACTTCACGAGATGAATGATGGCCTCTGGTGCGGGGGGTAGTGTCGGGAATCCATACCTTGTCCTCTTCTTTCCATTCCCAGCCGAAGTCCTTCGGTGATGGCAAGGCTGGATTGGAGATCCTGTCACTATTCCATACTAGTAACTGATAGTGGGCGCGAAGAATGGACTGATACAATGCAGCTAATGTCGGTGGAAGTCGTTCTGATTTTGCTTGCTTCTTTGTGAAGAGCCACCATCTCAACGCCTTGACTGTGGAGATGTTTGTCTTTGGAAGAAAGAACTGGCAGACAAGCTTTTCTACTGCTTTCTGGGATTGGCTGCTTGGCAGATCACTTGTCCCGAGTGTTGATAATGCGCAGATTACATCTTCACTGGCTTCATTAAAAACACTCCAGCACATAGGTTTACCCTTGTTGGAGAATGAGCCAGTATTGTCCGCACCTGTCAAGGCATGGAAGGCCGGTAGTGCTGCCGTCCTTGAAGGGCCAAGAGCACGAACTATTGGCTGCAGCTTGATCTCGCGGTGGTTCTGACCTTTGCCAGTCACAAACACTGTATTCTGACAGAGATCGGGATATCGCCTCAAGGAGAGAATAAAAATATCTGTGTCTGGGGAATGTATCCTGATTTCTGTCGCTCCATTTTCTGTAGCATCTAGGGCATGCAGGAGGATCTTCGTGTCAGCTTCTTCGTGGTCACTCTTCAGATACGACATATCTTTCTTGTTTCCCTTGCATTCACAACCCACCACCCGGGTTCCATTTTGCTCTGCATGCTCGAGGGTCTTCTGCGCGAAGTATTCCGCCAGCTCATTCTTTGTATTAGCATGGGAAAGCAGCTTCTTCATCGTGACCTTGGCGATATGCGTGGAAGACGTTATGCGGTAAAAAACTTAATGCTGGTTCCCCTGTCTCTTCCTGCGTGTAGCTTCCTTCAGGGATGACGGAAGATCGTATCGATCAAAGATGAGGCGGATCTCGTCACTGTCTCCATACTTCTCAAAGATGCGACATGTAAAGTGATCTGCTAGGTGCGAGCAGCTTTTAATCCACTCAGGCTTGTCAAGGGATTGTACTTCAGCCATTGCATCGATGACAGAGACTCTCATTCTTTCCCCCTGTGTCCGATTTATGTGTTTTCCATAAGTTTCTTTGAACACACGAGCAGTGTTTGGCATTTTTTTCATGTAACAATGTGGATAAGGAAAAAATACTAATATATATGGGGGCAGCGTGGCCGAGTGGTTAGGGCGCCGGACTTGAAATCCGGAGGTCACGGGTTCAAGTCCCGCTCTGACCACTTAGCTGGAGTTGTTTCTTGGTGGACCCTAGTTCAACTCCTCGGTCATGCTTGTATATAGCCAACTGGTCCGCCTCCCGCCAGTTGGGATTTTTAAGCTTGTTATGTTCATTTGAAATATTTGTTTCCCTCAGTTTGAGTGGCATGTCTGAGAATTAGCTTGGTGTAGCTAAGTGCATGACCACTATAATCATTCATTTGACATTTTTTTTGACATATATTTTCAAGAACCGGAGGTGATGCTTCTCTGAGATGGACTACCTGTGATTTTTTTCTAAGCTCTAATGCGAGAACTTTTATTATAAATCTGAGAACAATGCACGATATCCCTCAAATATCTTGTTAAATAAGAATGTTATTGCTTCTTTTACCCTTGCAAAAACGTGATGCATTTTATTAAAAATTTTCTTGATTTTGCGGCCTTTATCAACTTTAAATTAACTACTCGGAGCCTCGTTTTCATGTCACGGTGATCACGTGACCTGAAAACAATAGATTAAGTCATACATTATTACATACTTAACACATCCTGATAATATGCGGAGATTTGAGCCCTCTTTACGGTGGCCAATTAACATTATCAACCCAGTTGATAAAACCAAATTATACTGCAATTTTTGTTTGAAATGACGTCATTATTCCGGTCTCTTCGGGGTATTCCGCTTCCTTGAGCGGAATACTTGGAATATAATTAGCGACTCTATCGAACGGACATTTGGGTTATTCCAAAGCAATCTATTCTTATTCTGGAAATAGGATTTCTCGAAGGCCACCAAACGTTTTCGCACCCGTGACTCTGAAACCATAGCAAAATCTCAAAACGTCTGATTATACAGAGCTGTTTTATTCACATGTTTTTGATATGAACAGTGGTTCCCTTCATACAAAGTTTCAGGCCTGTACACTTCTCTGTTTTTTTTTTATGCAGATAGCTAAAAATGGCTTTACTTGCCTGACAAGTTTCCGGAGCTCTCGAGAAACCAGTCCTCGAATCAACACACTCAGGGCAGACGCAGACTCGCGTGGGTAACGCGCGAGCTTCGTGATACCTCCCAGCATTCTTGGCAAGGGCAGTTGGTCCATGTTGTTGTGCTGTGGTGAACTGAAAACGTGGAGCGAAAATGCAAGGTTATTCCGTAATAACCCAAAATTAAGCTTGTTTTCATGTTTCATTGCCTCGTTTTGTTCTTAGGGTAAGATTTTTTTAATTTCTCATTTTGTTTTCTGTTGATATTCAGGTCAAGTGTGTCACTGGAGAGTGGTGTTGGCGCGAGATGCAACCCGGAGTGCTGATTTATTATTAAAAACAGGTAAGCGTTAATTTACATCGAAAAATCAGTGTAAAATTATTGTACGTTTCAGTTGATATTGTTATTTACGCGTTTTTATCCCTGTTAGTTCCCGGGCAAAGCATATCCTGCTTTGCAGTTGGTTGTGGGGGTTGTTGACCTGGAGGCGGAGGGGGGAGGGGATGGGGGATGAACTCCCCTATAAAAATGACGATGGTTTTCGTCACACGTTTTATGGGAGGGGGGATTAATGAATTGGAACTGCTTAGAGCACTTTACCCTAACCTTAATATTAAGCCAAGAGATTAATGTGGCCGAACACAGTTTTCGCGCACGCTCTGCAGTTGTTGGTGCTGACGCGAGGCAGCGCGTGCACAAGGATAACACAACAACAAATATGGAGCCAAAAGAGTGATGAGTTTTTGTTCCAAGGCGATTTTATATGAGGCATTTTTTCTCAAAATGATAGTATGTTGTAAACTTAGGTCTTGGTAAAATGGTATGTCAGAAAAAGTCAAATTTGGCAGGTTTTTAGTGTTATCGTGAGTACCGAATTTCAACAAATCCATATTGACAGATTTTACATCTGAATGCACTCTAAGACTAATAACTAAGGATTACAGCTAAGACTAAATTAAACAAGACGTTCGTATGGAACATGAAGCCGCGCTCTTAAAATTTAACTGAATTGTTGCTTAAAAAGTTAATTATTATCGGCTTTTGCTCGTAAAAACACTCAGCATGAAGACATTGCGTGACTCAAATATAATTTGTCTCTTTGGTGTTTGTGTCGTACCGCTTGACACAAAATGTGTATTTCACACTAAACAGATAACTTAAAATTCAAAATAAATGACAGCTGACGAGAAACGGCTACAGCTGTAGATCGATCCGCCAATTTAAAAGGAATAACACGGAGACGTGGGAATGTTTTTACAAGGTAAACAAATTCCGTGAATGACGTGGTGCTCTTCATTTATGAACGCCACATGTCCAAACATGTTTTGGCCTGGCCAGCTACATGGCTCGCTGACGTAATGCCCTTTTTAGTGTATTCAATATTCCCTTCGAATCCAACGCTTTGATGAAACCAAAAGAAAATAATATTTTATACACTGTAAGTGCCCCTAAGGCACGGGTTTTATCCCTTGTTTTGATTTAGTAATCGTTCAATTAATAATCTATTAAGTCACAATAGGTCTGTGGAAATGCGATACTACTTAAGGAACGCGTGACGAGGCACCTAGTGTGACTTAATAGATTATTAATTGAACGATTACTAAATCAAAACAAGGGATAAAACCCGTGCCTTAGGGGCACTTACATGGCTCCCCTTGAAATCACCGGATTTCAAAACAAATCGAAACATAATTAAAGAAACAAGTTCAGAGTTCATTGACATGTCCGTGTCTATTCCTCCTTTGGAATGTCTTCGTTGAATGGCTCCCCATGCGGGAATCCCGGTCTTTCCTCTCTTGGCAGCAGCAGGACAAGCTTTTGAATGTGTCTTTCCAAAACTGATGGGGGGTGCACTCTCTTGCCAGTGCTGGAGATATCAGGGTCTCCAATCGCTACCTTGAATTATTGAAAAACAATATCCGTAACATTTTCCGTACATTAATGTTTCAACTACTTTTGGCGAATAAACATCACAGGTTGTGCAATTCAAAGTTTGGCCGACAACGAAAAAAATAAATTCTCCCGAGCAAGAGCCGCCCAGGCCTATGGCCATTTGGCTAAATACAGTGCTTTCAATAAGACCCGGCACCCGCTAGAGCTCCGGTGGGTACTATCTCCCAAATCGCCAGCTATTTGACCTGCATTAACGTGCAATGAACAAATAAATAGGAACAAGCAATTCACCTTGATTTAATGGTTAGTTTATTAGAAAACTAATAAAAACGTTAAAAACAGAACAAATGTTTGATTTATACTCTCCCTTGTGATTTTATCACTGAATACGCTGCAAGTTAGTGGTACCTGATTTAGTTTGCGTCGTCGTAAACATCCTCGTCACTGACAGTCACACTCCAACATACTTCACATAACATACCTTCTGATTTCTGGATGCCTCGTTTCCATGCTACGTCCTCAAACATGGCGGACATCAGCAGACGTATCAATATTGAGGATCGTCAAGAATTTCTGTGATTTCATAGTCCTTGATATTATTTAGCATCTTTAGTTCTCTGACATGCTACAGGGAAAGATATGAGTACTGCTAAGCGTGAAGATGTTGGTGTACAACTCGAGAACACTATCTACACACAGGAAGTCATGGACCAAGAAAGCCTCAGTTCAGACTGAGAGCAATGATGACGAGCGGCCACACAATGTATGGATACAGAAATAGCAATGGCAGTAATACTATTTACACTTACTGAGAGTGATTCAGAGAGTAGCGTAGACTCTGACTCCAAATATGATTATGAGCAACAGAGCTCTCAAGTCTCATGCATTACAGTCTTTCCCGTAAAACTGTGAACATCAGAAATGTATATGGAATGTTATTTTGTTACAAGAAAAAAGCTAATCAGGTGTGAGAAAACTAAACCGCAAACACCAACAGTAATTAGTTTGTGGTTTTGAGGTTTGTTAGCATGTCCTGAACTTTGCTGTGATTGGTCACCACATAATCAACATTCCTGAAATATTTCAGGTGTTTGCGGTTTTACGGCAAAGACTGTAAGCGTGAGAGGATATATGAGTATATTACTTTGTACGTGCTTCAAACTCTTTATTCTTGTCCAGAGCCAACGTTTCTCTGGTCAGTGGGATCTAAACAGTTGCTTTCAAAGCATCACTTGACTTGTTCAGAATGAAGGAAAACACGTCTTAGTTACTTCAGTTTTGTCAAATTTTTCTGGGGTAGCGTGCCCCTAACCCCCCCTAGGAAAGTTAAGCCTGCGGCATCACAAACGATGGCTATGCTGTCGAAAATCTCACTCTTTGCTAGCAAATCAACTTTGTGAATAACCTGTCAGTGGGCACTACAGAAAAATAAACCAACCAAAACTCAGTTGTGGAAATGTTCACTTTATTAATTCAATAATTTCAATAATATACAAATGCAAACTTGTTTTGTTAAAAAAGCTGAAGACTGTAAGTGCCCCTAAGGCCAAGGGTTTTATCCCTTGTTTTGATTTAGTAATGGTTCAATTAATAATCTATTAAGTCACACTAGGTGCCTCGTCACGCGTTCCTTAATTAGTATTGCATTTCCACAGACCTATTGTGACTTAATAGATTATTAATTGAACGATTACTAAATCAAAACAAGGGATAAAACCTGTGCCTTAGGGGCACTTACAAAGACGCTTAGTTCTTTTGTATTGTATGCATGTACCAAATGTAGGCAATTCTTTTCGGTCATATAATAAACAGACAGCATGATTAATAAATATTTTAGTAATTTTCATTATGACTTGCCTGGTTATCTGCTGTATATGCACAACTGATGATAAAGTTTATGGTAAACACATTTCTTCATTTACTGTGCATTCAACCATGCACAAAATTTTCCTTACAAAAATAATGAATGCTTGGGTGTTTTTAATATTTTGCGTTTAGTCAATGGAAATTGCATTTCTGAGCTTTCTCATTTCAAATTTTTTCTTGGGGGGTGAGGAGGGTGGGCATGCCCCCAGACCCCCCTAGAGGAAAAGGGGCAGAAGGCCCCTTTTAATTGCTCCAGCAGGTGCTAACATTACATAGCCACCCACTTGAAGTCTTAGTGAAAGCACTGAAATAGCATGTTCAACATATATTTTAACAAAAAAAGGAGCCTGGGCTTCTTCATTTGTGAATCTTTGTGTGTTGCTTATGTATTCACAATGGTAATTTGTATATAATAAGCCCAATTATGGACACATTTTGATTAGTTCCTTCTTGTGATGTACAGTGTATTGAAGGACACACAGTGATGATTGTTATATTTTGTTTCTTTAATTTATTAAATAAAACAGATACTGTAGATTCCATGTTGCCGTGCGTCTGTTCAGTAATAGATCACAGAAGACGTCAAAATGTAGTAAGAACATCAGAGACGCAGTTGGCTATCGCCTCGTGTGTCACTTTTTTGTTCCTACTACATTTTCACGTCATCAGTGATCTATTGCTGAACACTGCCACATGGAATCTATTAATTTTGTTATTAACCTGATTTATTAGCATTACCCGATCATGACATTTTGATCTGTGGAATAATGTACCTATAAATGGGCTCATTTAGGCCAATCAGAATTATTCAGGTCAATCAGACTGGTTGACTGACTGATTGACTGGTTGATCAATCTATATCTTTCCTAATTTAACCCTATTAATTAATATAATTATTTCACCACTAACTTATTTGAATTTGCTATCTTACTCCTGATAGTTTCTTGCCTGTGCAACTCACTGAACATGCACAGTGTGTGAGAAACCAGCCCTTACTGGAAACATTGGTTCTCTGCATCTTAGAAATTGAAGTTAACTTGGGTGAGTTCAGTTTTTTCCTGTTCCAGCGTGCATGGTCATTGAACAAGTTACTGCAGTTGGGGGAGAAAGTTTGCTTGCCATCAGTTAGTTTTGGCCAAACCATGTGACATTTTTGCATATAATGGATCTATTATTTTCATTTCACAAATCTACAGAACAAAATGGATGATTCATTTGAACTTGTTAGCTTTCAGTGTGCTTTTAGGAGAAATTTTCAGTTCCCTCTGTGGTGGGGGTGTGGTTATTCTCTAGAGCCACACAACCCATTCTTCTTTTGAGGGTGTCATTACATCAAAGTCTAATTCGATTCATTGATTTTGCGTTGGTGATCAGAGTTGTTTTAAGATGAGGAAACTGTGTGTAAACTCTGGATCGAGAGTGTTCATGGCCTTGCGACGAATATGGTCACCAATGCAACTAAAATTTCATCCCTGGGTACTAAAAGTTCTGGTTTTGTCGCCAAATGGCTACTACATGTACATTTCTTTGTATTGATGATGCATATCGGCCTTTTCTCAGACGTTGTGTACCTACAGAAATTTTAATGAAGTAAAAACTCGCATGTAAGAACCTACGTTTTTTACAGTATGACAAAATAGGTTCTTGTATTTTGGGGTAATCGTTGTTACTGACAATTTAGGCTGAGTAGGTTCTTACTCAGGTTCTTAATTTATATCGGAAGACAAAGCTGTTGATTACCAGAAAACAACAAAATAAAATTGGGTTTGTTCCTTCACTATACATCATTTATTCATCACTGAATTGGCATATGTCTAACAAAAGTGACTAAAAAATGTATAAGTAGTTACTGGTAAAAGTATCTTTTCAACAAGAGCTGTGCATTAAAATGTACCACAATCCTCATATAAGAACCTGCTTATATTTGCTTGGCTAAAAAGGTTCTTATATTTTGGAGGAGTTTGAAATCGCCCTACAATGCTTTGCAAACCGTATAATGCCTCATGCATGCCTATGGATTGTGTCTCTTTTAATGCAATCTGGCGACTAAAAATTTGAATTTGGCGACTATTTTTTACCACTTAAAGTGCCCATAACGTCAAATTTTTTGTTTTCTCGACTGATTCCTCATAAGACCGAATAAACTTTCCCGAAAAAATTTTTCGATTTTGTTAAAACGCATTTTTTTTATAATTTTTTAAAGACGTTCAAATTTGCCGCCATTTTGGTCCACCATTCGCACCAGTCCTCCTCGATTTGAACTGAGTCGTGACGTATGTTCAGGGACACGTGACTTGATTCGTGACTACTGAATTGTAAACAAGATTAAAATTTTGGCTCAGAGTTTTCTAAAAATGCCGGAAAGGTGCGTTGCCGCTCTCTGTAATAACGTCAATGACCCAGAAAACAACATCAGTCTTCATCAAATTCCGTTTTTCGGCAAAACATGCCCGATAAAACAGAGGAGACGAAACCGATGGGTAAACTTCGTCCTCGAAAGAAGAAAGAACTGGCTGCCGGGAAAAACCTCCTCGCTGTGTTCAGCGCATTTCACAGATGACGATTTCACGAGGCCCCTAACTTTAGGGGTTGTCAAGATGAAGAGGGAGCTCAAAAGAGATGAAGTTGGGGTTTGTGTCTTCCCTTCGAGGCATGTACGCCGAGAGAATTGCGACGAAGAACCACTTTCGAAGAAGAGCAGAGAACAGCGAATGGTAAGTCACGTAGCCAGTCACTTGTAACACGTGCTTGAGATGTATATATTTTATTTCGTCGCTCCAGTATTTTTTGACGTCCTTTTACAATATTCCGGGTCGGATTTTTATTCTTATGCTTTTTTTTATTTTGGTTTATTCGTATAGATCGTGAGATCTGCGAAGGCAAGACTGAGGAATCTCACTGCACACGAGAATATCGAAGGTGCTACAGCCTCGCACACTGCCACTTCCGGACCTGCTACAAGCGGAGAGGCGGTAAGCTGTCCTGTTTTACTTTAATGGACGGTTTCATACAGATTATATAATTAAATATACATGCCTAACTGATCGATGTTCCGTGTTTTAGACCCAAGATAGCAGTGAAAATGCTACGAATACTGTGCAGAAAGAAGGCGGAAATGAGGCAAGCGCTGCGGAAGTAGATGTAAGACATATTTGTTGTTGTGTTTGATTTCTAAACGATTCCTATTCATACATTAATCCAGGAGAATGTGACCCCAACACATAAGCAGAAATTACAGTATTGGTTAGCATTATTTTTTTATTCAATGTTTATAATGAATACTTCAAAATTTTAAAAGGGAGAAGAGGACATGCCCAGTGATCATGTAGGATATGAAGCATTAGCTGTTGAACAGCCAGTGAGTACCTTGATTAATTTTATATCCCCTACCTCTCTGTTGACTGTTTGATGGAAGATCTGTATATTCTAGGAAATTCACCTCCCGGCATACCATACAAGTCACATTTTTTTTTTAATAGGCACAAAAAGAATCCATGCTAATTAGCCACATAAGTACTAGTGTTGAAAACTGCAGCCTTCACCCTGCTAACACGTGCAAAGCCAGTACACAGGTAAATTACTCACTTTTACTATCTCAAGGTCTGTATATATAGGTGTGCAAAAAATTATTATTATCAAGTCCCTTGGAATCTCTCTGGTTCCCTTAGTGCATGACAGTCAAAATGTAACAAAATTCTTATTATTTGAATATGTCTAATTAAATTAATCTTTCTGGTGCATCCTAGGACCAATCAACTCAGACACTTTCCGACCAAACCTGTAATTTTCTTCTAAGGGAAGTAGATGTGCTGAAGAGGCAGTTGGAATCGGCCCAAGATGCAAATAGCAATTGTCAAGGGAAAAATAAACAACTGAAGCGTAAAGGTTAGGTGAAGCAAACAGTATCACATCACTTATTTGCCACATTCTCACACACAGAGATGCATAATACTGTACAATGAAAATGTTGTACGGAGGGTTGTTATATAATTTAAGTCAAAAATTTTAAACATATATTAGTGAGGTTTGGTTATTGGACGAGCACCACAAAAACTGAATTTTGACCTATTTTTGTTTCAGTAAATGCATTAACTCATAAAGTAGAAGATCTTGAGTGTCAATTAAATATGGCTCATGAAGAAATTGCATCTAATTTGAATGATTCAACCAATGTTGGTGCTGAGGATGCCCCCACTGATGATCGGGAAATATATCAGGAGGATTTAGATGACGATGATAATGAAACCATCGAGGAGGAGCCAGACCTATTTTCCTCTGGTGGAGATGATCTGTTTAGTGAGAGTGATGAACAAACAGACACCGAGGATGAATTAACAGAAATAAAAATCAAAAGGTAACGTATATCCCCAAAAGGTTTCTAGAAGTTCACTGTACCTACCATTATAGAAATAACATGTGTATGAACAGGGCTATAATTGCTCAAGTACTCATTTATTTTATGGGTAGGCTGAACTGTTGGTAATACTAGGGACATACATGATGGAATAGTAAAACAACTTTGTGAATAATATTGTGCAGCCCTAAAGATATTTGTTTGCCAAAAGATAATTCTTTTACTTATCACCCCCCCCCCCCCCCCCTCATCCCCTTTGAAAATGGAAATATTTCAAAACCTGTTGTTCCATTAGGTGGGTATCAAAGGAGCTCAATGTGTACTTTCCTAATACATAAACCATATACATTGACTTTTTTAATTTCTTTATTTATTTTATATTCAGCATTCCTCTTTCAAACAACCATAATCTAAGGACAGAGCCAAAACATATAGTGTTCTTATCAAAACTCCTGCTGCTGTTCCACTTTTGCCACATTTGTCGGTCTGACATTCAACCCACTGTGACAGCGAAGCAGAATGGCACTGAGGTTGTTATAAAAACATCTTGTAACAACCCCAGTTGTGGAAAAGACAACACCTGGAACAGCCAGCCTCTTGTGCCAGGCACCAAGACTGCTGCTGGGAACTTCCTGTTATGTATGGCCACACTCTTTGCTGGTGGTTCCTTCACTAAAGTAAAGCAGATCTTCCAGCATATGGGCTTATCATGCATCTCATTAAATACATTCTTCACCCATCAAAGGGTGAGTTAAACTTGATGCAGTAGTATTCGTTTATGATAGTTAAGCGCGAAAAGTGCTTAACCTGTAAGCTGTACATGTGACCTAGTTACACCCAAGCTCCTCTCTGGATAAGGGGGGGGGGGGGGGGGCAGGCCTTCCAATATTGGAGCCATGTAAAATCCTGTGCGAAAGATTTTTGCAAGTTTCTATAGCTACATACGTTAGTTATTTAATAGAACCTTTTTTCATGAATCCATGTTGCAGAATAAACTGTTCCCTACAATCCACCTATTCTGGAAGCAGTACCAGGGAAATTTGCTGTCACAGCTCAAAGATCTGGGAGGGATAACCATAGCAGGTGATGGGCGCCATGACAGCATGGGGCACTGTGCCAAATACTGTGCTTACACTATATTCTGCTGCACATTACCTCGCATCATCCACTTTGCACTTGTACAGGTATATATATATTTAACAAATTAATTATAATTTTTCAGGAGATTCCATATTATATATGGCTTTTTTAATGGCAAGGTGAGCTTTCTAACATTTTAGAAAGAAAACAAGGCACTTCTATTTTTATGCAAGGTGGCCTCCATGTATCCTTGTTTTTTAATTACATGTATGTGAGCCGACTTAATCAATATTATTTAAAAAATTTATTTACACCTTAGAGCAAATTAATTTGCAGAGAAATCAGGCAGGAAGCAGTCCGGCAATGGAATTTCTGGGGTTCAAGACCTGCATGACTTTTCTTATTGGATGTGGTGTAGTCATCACCACATTTATATCGGACAGACATGTGCAAATTGCAAGTCACATGAAGAATGTCTTGGAGAACATCACTCACTACTTTGATCTCTGGCATCTGAAAAAAAGTATGAAAATTTTCTGTGTATTACTTTACTGGTTACAGCATTGTCAAACTCGATGTTCTTTACTTTTCACTAACTTGTTTGCTTGACTAAATAATCTTGGGCAGTTGTTATGGTGCGGCCTAGGCCACAAATGCTCCAGGGGTAAAAGTAACTAAGATAATTTAAGAAAACTGACCACATATTAATAAATACTACAATGGCTCTTTTTATTAAATGCTCTATATAAATTGTTCAGAGATCAGAAAAGTCCTGTCCAAGATTGCTAAAGAAAAGGGAAATGAAGATATCCAAGAATGGGTGAAGCCGTGTGAAAAACACCTCTACTGGAGTGCGACTACCACCTTTGATGGTAAAGGATCAGTCATCTGGGCCAAGTTTAAGTCATTTTTAAGTCACATTATAAACAAACATGATGGTCTTGATGAGCCAGACTTCAGAAAGTGTGCTCATGGAGAGATTCCTGATAGGAAATGGCTGGATCCAGGTAAGGTATTCTTTTTGTAAATTATGTAGGTTAGCATTACAAGCCTAGAATACCACCCTTATTAACACTGTATTGGCTTCTTTCTATTATTTTTATCCTATTTATTATTATTATTATTATTATTATTATTATTATTATTATTATTATTATTATTAGTATTATTAGTATTATTAGTATCATTATTATTACAAAAGTGAGTCAAATTCATTCAGAACTCAATTCTTAGCTTTTCATTACTAGACCATGCTGGTTATGATAAAATGAAGAAGGCTCTGAAAGCAGAAAGTCTAAAAAAGGGTATAATGAAAGCTTCTCCACTGGCGCAGACAGACTGCCTTGAAGGTTTCCACTCAGTGCTAAACTTGTTCGCCCCAAAGTTGATTGCTTATTCATACATTGGAATGTACTGCAGGTATTTCCATTTTTTGTGTTCCTGTTTGTTTGTTCCAAAATGTACTAGACAAGTTATAATTGTTCAATATTTATGACAAATGTTCTTTTCTTTGTTTGTTTCATTCTTTACAGGCATATTCTAGCAGCACTGCACTTTAATTACAATCTACACAGGGATGACAAAGTTAATGAAGATGACAGTGTCCCCTTAAAAGTGAGCTACCCAAAGTTTAAAAATGGTGAAGCAACTGTTAGAAGTCGAAAAGTCGAACAAAACTTTGGTAAATAAATTAGTTTTATTATATCAATAAAACTAACAATATGGTTTTTGATATTGAATGCATTCAGTTGCAAAGTCTTGCTAAAAATGTCTTTTTTAATTCTGCAGGTTGAAAAGTCTATTTTTGATAAAAAAATATATATTTCTTTCAATAATACCCATTTCAACAAATAATTCAAGCTACAGGTTTTGAATCTGAACACACTCCAACTGTAGGAAGTGTTTGTTGAAATCATTTTATTTGTGCATGCTCTTCCTTATAATTCCCAACTGTGATACACTGTAAACAGTTGGCACAACCTTCAATAGAATATATAAGCATTGGCAAAGACCAAGTGGGTAAAATTTCCAAAGCAACATTTGTTACTAAGCTCTGCCCACTTACGTGTAGACTTTCTTGTAGACTATGTTGAAGAACTTTTCCAGTTCTTTCTGGGACTGAGCAAAGAACAGCTTCAGGGTGCAGTACAAGACTTGAAAGAGATGACACCAGAGCCAATGAATTCCATGCTGGTGGACAAGCAGCCCAGAGAGGAGGCAATTAAAAAGAGGGCAGACAGGCTGAGCATGGTAACAAGAGATGTACCTCCCACAACAGATACTGGAGAAGGACCTTCCACAGCACCAGGTAGGCCAATTGTCATGTTTCATTAACTACTAAAGGCAATCTCATAACAACGCTTCAAGAGTTAGTTAAAAATAAGCCATACACACAAATGATAACAATAATGATTTGGTTGTTTATTTGCAGTGCCACATCAGCCAGAAGAGCGAAGTGGGGAGCAGACTACAAGAGCACGCCCACTATGCTCTGCTTGCAAAAACCCAATGAGAGGGCATAGGTTTATTGAAAACTGTCCCAGAAATAGAAAGGAGTAACAACATCTGTAAATATGTAATCCCTACAAATAAACATGTCACACATGTGTCATCAGTAAAAATATCTCTCATGTGCTGCAGTTTTTTAGCCTGCTTCCTGTACATAAATCGAGAAACATTTTAAAAATAATTTGTGTGGTTTATTTCATTGTGTAAGAAAAGATTTACAACTTTATAGCACAGCAAATAAATGCAACAGAATAAAAACGAGAACGAGCAGCACAAGTGCTATTGATAGCTAAACATCTGTGGGACACTTGAAAATAACTTCAGCTAAGGCAGGCAATAAATCAACTGAACTTACTAACCAAGTGGTTAAAAATTTTTAGTGGAATTCAGGAAAAATTTAAAAATAACTTAATACCAAATAAGGTTTGGGAGTGGATTTACTACCAGGAATGACATAAAGGAAATAGGAAATGGGTGTTTACTCTCCTACACAACAGGAACTAGGTACAAGAAATATGTGGGAATAATACAACTACACAAGATAAACCAGGGTGTGAGAGGAAATAAAGAAATTAAGGAAAATAACTAAAACAAATAACAGAAATAACTTAAATTCTAGAAAATACAATTACCAGTAGTTTTGTTGCGAGCATTGCAGTAGTACAGTACAACTGCATGTGGTGAGATTTCTGCACAGCCCATACATACATTACGTGTGCATGCTATTTCACATAAAGTATAGAGCTTGAATCGCAACTTGTATGTATAACAAATGTATAGGGATGTGCAGACATCTTATCTAACACATTCGCAGTGTTGCTCACTACTAGCAAGGAAAACAGTATATTCATATTGCAGTAAAATAAAGAGCAGGCCAAGAAGCGAAGTCCTACATTGCTCTGAAATCCTGAAAGTATAATGAGTTGGTGGTCATGTAAAGTATCATTCTTCATTCATCCTCTACTTCAAACCCAGTGGGGGTCTCGTCCTGTTGAACTGGGAATGCCTTGCGTATTGCGGTGTAGGCACATGCAGGGAGAGGGATCCTCTTCTTTCCCAGGAATCCATACACCAGCCTCGAAAACTCTCTGTAAGCAACAGATCGGAGATACCTACAAGACATCAAATGAAGAAAGTAATAAATACACTCATAATGCTTTTTTACAACTGATAGAGGACAAATAGGATTCCTGCGAGGACAATTTTTTTTAATATATCAGTCAAAAAACTGAGAAAGAAATCAACTATTGATAAACATGAACAAAGCGAATCGACTTAATATAGAGATAGTTATATGTCCTACATCGGTGAAAGGTACGTATAGTTGTGAGGGATCGGAGCTCTAAAAAAAAATGAAATTAATCGTGATTATCTGACCTTTCTTCGGAGCCAGTTTTCTTGTACCCTTGTTTGTTTCTGGTGCGGTACTTTCCACCAGCGAGCCGTAGACTCCACTTTTCTAAGCAGACAGGTCTAAAACCAGGGTGTTCCGTGATGCAGGTTAATTCTTTGCCGTCTGGTAGGTCTTCCTTCACAAGGTCGCTCGTGAGTGCTTCGCAGCATCCTTCCAGCTCTTTGCAGCAGTAGCACTCACTGATATTTACCAGAAAATCACAACTGCAGTTCCCACAAGTACACCTAAATGTGAAACAAATCATTCAAAGAATGTAGCTGCAGTTTTACGGCTACAGAAGCTACTCATGTAAGAAACCAACAAAGGCGTGCAAAAACATAGGTAACTTTTTAGTCAGAAGTGCATTCCAAACTAGTGATCAACCCGGAACTTTTAAATGCGCTCGCGCACGATGCAAAACATGCCCTTTCATTCACAACGTTGACAAAATATCGGGACCCAAGCGATCTATCAAAATCACTGATCATTTCACCTGTACCTCAGCCAATGCCATCTACTGTATAACTTGCACTCTTTGCAAAAAGTTATACATCGGCGAAACAGGGAGACGACTTGGCGACCGATTCCGAGAACACCTTCGTGACGTAGAGAAAGACGACAAAAATGCATCGAAACCGGTCGCGAGACACTTCAATCTCCCAAATCATTCTAAGCAACATATGGCAGTCTGCGGCCTTTCCCTTCACCAAGGAAACACGGAAAGCCGTAAAACTCTAGAACAAAAATTTATTTTTCAAATCGGCACTCTTAATCCTCACGGTATCAACGAACGCTTTTCATTCAACTAATTTATTCCGAAGTTTTCACGTTACCAGGCACCAGCCAATAGCGAAGCTCCATCTTTTTAGACACACGACGCACAATTCCTTGATTCGCTCCGACGAAGGGCTAACGCTCGAAACGTCAGCACTTGAATCTCTTTACGGTGGCCAATTGACATTATCAACCCAGTTGATAAAACCAAATTATATTTGAAGTACAATATGTTGACACGGAGGAAGAACAGGAGGCAAAATCTGCCGAGAATGACCACGAGGTCAGCGAAGAGCCCCCCACGAAGAAGAAGCGAGATGACAAAACTACGAGCTTAGAAGAAGCTGTGACAAAGCTGGCTGACTCAGCCGGGGCTCACAAAATGCCTTCTAATGAAGGAAAATTTGAGGTACTTAACAGCTTGAAACAAGAGCTGAAGAAAGAGGAGACGGGCCCAAGTGTAAACACAGAGCTGGCGAATGTAGTGAATGCCATGCTCAAAGAAGGGCTGCCTGAAGAGA
The DNA here is from genome assembly GCA_947652115.1 of Blastomussa wellsi. Taxonomy (NCBI): domain Eukaryota; kingdom Metazoa; phylum Cnidaria; class Anthozoa; order Scleractinia; family Plerogyridae; genus Blastomussa; species Blastomussa wellsi. The sequence goes on from OX393573.1 coordinate 9,886,440, forward strand.
AACTTCAGGAAAAGTTGAACAAGTATCACAGACCAGAGAACTGTGAATTCTTGACAAAAGTATGAGTCAATCAACCAGTATGGGACCACCTTACTCCAACAGTCCGGTCCCAAGATGTTAGACTGCAAAAGGTGCAGACATCCATCTTCAAAGGAATGTGCGCGTTGACAAATATGATCGACAAACTCCTTGAGCACTTGTCGTCAGCGCTTGGTGACGGATAGAATTTCAATCAAACTTCAACTTACAGGTAAGTCTCGTTTAATTTTCCAATTCTACTCTATGTATAATAACATGACAGTGATTCAGATCTGCTCTCTCACAAATCAAGGTAGTGATGACGACGTCTTCTACAAGATGCTTCAGAAGGAGATTTATGCCACTGCATTCCACGCCCTATTGATTCTGCTTGGCAATCCAGATGCCAAACTGGGATCCATCAACACTGGCTGAGAAGGCACAATAAGGGATTTGGCACCATGAATTATAATGGACTAAGATTTCAACACTCTTTACATTTAAAAGAGCCTTGTCATAGACGGCACTTGTTTCATGCATAGTGACATCCACAAGTATACATGGACGTCACGAAATGGCCATGGCAGAAATCAGATTGACCACATGGGGATTTAGGAGCTCCCTTCCCAAGGTCAAAGTACAGTGAGGAGCAGATGCTGCAAGTGATCATCATCTTGTCATATGCAAGATATGACTGAAGCTGGCAAGAAACCAAAACTAATGGCAAGGACCATCTATGACATTGCAAAGTTAAAAGATCCTTTGCAAAACCGAAACGTCAGCATAGTCCTGAAGAATCGCTTTGAAGCCTTAGCTCTAGACAGTGAAGGTCCAAGTGTGGATGATGCATGGACAGGGTACAGAGGCTACTGCAATGCAGTGGCCAAAACACCTGGAAAAAGAGCAAGAACACGAAAGGATTGGTGGAGGTCCTCCAACTGGAACTACATCAAGGAAAGGAGAGAGCTAAAACAAAACTTCATGAACTTCCACTCAGTGTGAAGGAACGAAAATGCGTGAAGGAAAGAAAAGTGAAGAGCTAGAGACGACAGGTGAGGAACCTTGGAAAGAATTGTGGAAGAAGCAGAATAAGCAACACACCAGAACAACCTGAAAGATCTATACATGATAATGAGACTACTAAGTGGAGGCCTCAGGAAACCAAGCACTGGAATACAAACTAAGGATGGTAAACTTGTCACCACAGAGGAAGAAGTTCTTGAAAGGTTTAAAGAACATTTCTGTGAAGTGTTGAATGTGGCTTGGGAAGAAACCGAAATCGCAGAGGGATTTTCATTCCAAGAATTGAGACGAGCCATAATATCTCAACTGAAGAATGGTTAATATCCTGGTGCAGACAAAGCCAGCCCTGCAGTCCCCTTAAATCAGCTGCTGAACATTTTCAGCCAAACTCTTAACCAGTTCAAAGGTCCATCTGACTGGAAGAAAGCACCACTGGCAAAAATATCAAAGAAAGGTGACCCATCTATATGGTGACAACCACTGAGGGATATCCTTACTTTCAGTACCACACAAGGTCTTCTGCAGAATGTTCCTCTCTAGGATGCAGGAGGAAGTTGAAAATAGATTACGACAAGAACAGGCCACCTACCGTAGTGGACGGGAAACAACTGAACAGATCCCCATCCTTAGAAACATCTTGGAACAGAGTGCTGAGTGGCAAATGCCCTTGCTCATCAGTTTCATCGATTTTAAGAAGGCTTTTGATAGTTTTTGATAGTGAGAAAAGATAACATAAGCAGGAGCTTTACAAGTATGTTGGAAGCACCTGTTGTGTTGTTCAAAGGGGACGTACATCTGCCTGGTTTCCTGTGGAGACTGGAGTCAAGAAGGATTGCATTATGTCTAGATCTGCCTTTCTATCCAACATGAACACTGGCTGGATAATGAATAACATCAACAATGCAAGGAGAGGTCTGACATGGAGGCTCCAGGGATGTAGCTAAGAAATTACAAAGCTGGCCCACAAACAAGCTCAGCCGACTTTTCTGATCATTGATCATTGAGTTTTTTCTCTAGTGAAATTTAAGCCGATGATAAGCTCTCTTTCAGCTGGTGAAATTAGCTGGTAGCCGGCCCTTAGCTACATCCCTGATGCTCACCACAGGCCTGGAAGATCTTGACTATGCAGACTACATAGCCCTCCTCTCAAGCTGGCATAAAGATCTCCAAGAAAATTGCAGCTGCCTCCACAATATACTGGACTCCACATCAACACAAGACAACGGTGCGATTTCCATCAATGGTCAAGAAGTTAAAGATGTCAACTTCTTAATCTACCAGGTCCACCATACGCTATCCTCAATCCTGTCTGGAGGTCAAAAATGTACGGCAAACACACCGAACTGAGAATTCTCAAGAGCTGCATGACCTCTGTCCTCTTGTTTGCCACTGAAATGTAGAGGTTTGCATCAGTAGACATCGAGCAGCTGGATGTTTTCCATTGGAAATGTCTTAGAAGAATATGTGTCATATTCTGGCCATGTACCATCTCTATGACAGAACCAGAAAGCGTCCCATCTTGGAAACTGTGAAGGCAAGGCGATGGAGGTGGATCGATTATGTCTTGAGGAGAGGTAAAGGCAACAACTGCCGGGTTGCTCTCACCTGGATTCGTAAACCGGCAATCATACAAATTTGTATGGGACCTTCTTGGGGTAATAACCCTCTCGAGGGGAGTCAAAAGGTCCCTTGGTGTTTCATTGATATTACATGAAGTACAGACTCTGGTTCTCTTTGAGTGGATTACAAGTGCTTGTTTACATCAAATTTGCTGAAATTCTGATTTAATTATGGTTTATTGGGGCTACAAGTTAAAATTGAAGGGCTGTGATAATATTTGCTGTGCATGATCCAGAGTATAAAATGTCCCTGAAAAATATACCGGTTAAAGGGGTGAGGCAGTCGAAAGAGTGCAGCAGGCCAAAGACCATATGGAGGAGAATCATTGAAGCAGAGTGGAAAGAACTGGGCTGGCCAAACTGGAATGAGGTGGAACAGTGTGCAAAAGACCATGATGGATGGATGACGATGCTGTGTAGCCTTATGTTCCACTCGTAGGGGTGAAGAGGATTGATTGATTGATTGATTCTCTGCAGTTCGTCTGTTGCCCATTGGGGCTCTGAATACTGTCATTCGTGAACCCCTCTTTCTCTTGGTTTGTTGTTTTTCAGTTTTGAGGTCCTCTGGCTTGGCGTGGGAGCTAATTGCTGGGTTGCCAGGATTTACCAGCTATGGGAGCAGTCTCCATCTCGGAGCTGGCTGCCAATAGTGGAAGCTCCTGGATGTCTCGGTCACCCAACCTCCATTATTTGGTGATGCAGTTGTTAAATACAGTGGAGTTAAAAACAAAGCATTTGTGTTGCCTTGAGGTTCAGCAGAGTTCTGTTATGCACATGTGCCAGTGAATTCACTGAAAGTCAGCGTTTCCTTGTGGCCTGCAGTGTTTTGTGATGCATATGCGCCAGTGCATTTGTTAAGTGCCTACATTCCCTTGCGGTTTGTCATGCACATTCACCAGTGCATGCTTAGAGCTGGCACTGGTATTCCTGTGCAGTCAGCAGTCTTCTTTTGTCCAAATGTGTGTGGATTTCTTGAACTTTCATCGAGATGTTTTAATTTTGTAGAGTTCAAGTGAGCGCTGTTTCTGCCTGGTAGCTGATCTTCGGTATCGCTGATGTTCCTCCTCCTTTCACACCCTAGGAACTGGCTGCCAATAGTGGAAGCTCCCGGATGTCTCGGGTACCCAACCTCCATTTTGTTAACATGTGGTACAAAGTTAGTTTATACTGGGTACTTGTTGTAAAGCAGCTCCATTGTGGCAGGCACAGTGGTTGGGCTAATAGTTAGTGTGCTGGACTTCAAATTGACCATCTGGGTTCACTGTTATTGCGGGCCAAGACTATTTACTTTTGTGCCTCTCTCCACCCAGAAGTAGAAAACAAAATGGGTACTGGTAAATTGCTGGGGCAATCTGACCGAACCTGATGAGTAAGTGGCCTGCGATGGACAAACATCCACTTTCCGAGTAGGGGTAGAGTAGCAATACTCCTAGCTGCCTACTGCCATTCTGGTACCCCCCGCCCCACTCACAGTCCTGTCAATCTCCAAAATTTATTCCTTACATTTTATCCTTTCCACTGTACTGGTGAGTAAAAAATGATTGATTTATTTTTCTTCAGCCAACAGTTTCTGGACAGTAACATTGATGGATCAACTCATAAAAAGGAAAAAACTTCTCCATCATAACAAAACGTAAGTACAGTTTCCCTTTAGCCTTTTTAAGAAGATTTAGTCTGGTAGCCAGCTGAAATCTCTGTACTTTTAAGGTGGCTCAATACAGTTTTTCTTGACCATACCAAGCATTTTCAATTGGCAATTTAGCAGCCTTGTTGGACTTGGATCAATATCAAATGTGGAAAAGGTATTGGTCCTACTGTATATTGAAGTGTGATATAATACACTGTATATATCGTAGGGAAATAGATATTTCCATGGTAACAATAAATTGTAAACCAAGAAATCAGTAAAACTGGAATTTTATGTGTATCAGATTTGATGTACACTGTACAAAGTCATGTAATGAAATTCATACCAATGTCTGAGACCTTCACATTGCACTGCAAGACATTGGTATACTACGTCAAATTCAATACGCGTAAAATTCACTTTTTGCTGATTTCTTGGCTTTTGTTTATCATTTCTGATGATAAAAGGTTTCGTGAAGCACTTTAGAATAAATATAAGTGGTATAAAAATAGAACGATGTTTCGATGACTCCATGTCATCGTTATCAAGTTCGAAGTACATGATAGAATTGATTGCATAATAATAATATTATAATAGTAGTAGTGTGAAAATATGTAGGGAATTAAAAAGTGAATTAAAAAGGGTATTAAAATATTGAATTGTTATGTAAAAAGTTTGGCACAAATTGAATCCGATTGGGTGTTGAGTTTTGGTTTTATGTTCCTAATCAACAGCATCGCAGATTAGACAGTCAAACTTTGTGCAGCATTTCTTTAGAACTATAAATTGGTCTTGTAGATTAGTTGGTTGCAGCCCGTGTTCTCCTTCAAGTGTTTACCAATAGAAGAATGTTTATGTTCGGCGATGTGTTGAAAGAGGTGTCGGGATGTGTATCCGACATAGTCTGTATCGCACGGATCACATGAAAATTTGTAGACAACACAATGTTGGTTAATTAGGGGAGGTTTGAAAAAAATAACTCTCGCACGCATTGCGTGCCTATGTTTGTGAATGTCTTCATGTGCTCTATTGAAGAGAAGCTGGAAAGCGGAAACAAGTTGCCTTCCTTCTACAGAAGATACATGGACGATACCTTAGCCTTGGTTCCCGATATTCCATCTGCTGAAGCCTTTTTGACAACATTGAATGAATCCCACTCTTCCATTAGCTTCACGATGGAATTAGCAACCAACAATAAACTACCCTTCATTGGAATGGAAATTGAAAAGAAAGGAAATCAACTAGCAACACACGTCCACAGGAAAACAACCAACAAAGGCCTCTTGTTGCACTATCAAAGTCACGTCGACAATAAGTATAAACACTCACTCTTTAAAACAATGTTAATTCGCACACATCGTCTTTCATCTTCTCTACAGATTATGTCGGATACACATCCCGACACCTCTTTCAATGCATCGCTCAACATAAACATTCTTCTACTGGTAAACACTTGAAAGAAGAACACGGGCTGCAACCAACTAATCTACAAGACCAATTTACAGTTCTACAGAAATGCCACACAAAGTTTGACTGTCTAATCTATGAGATGCTGTTGATTAGGAACATAAAACCAAAACACACGCCCAATCGGATTCAATTTGTGCCAAACTTTTTACATAACAATTCAATATTTTAATACCCTTTTCAATTCCCTTTTTAATTTCCTACATACGTAAAGAGGGCCAGGAGATCGGAGATGACGCAGATGACGAAGACAACGAGTTCGAGACGGAGAGTGAAGGCGAGAGCGATGGCGAGTAAACTGTAAACTTGTCAGTTGAAAGCTTCACAAACACAAAAAACGGCTCCTTTAGGAGCCACCAAATCTATAAAAGTTAAATGACCAACAATTTCACTTTGTGTCTCTTTTTATTGTGTCTTATAGTATTTCAATATTTGCAAACTTGACTACAAGCCGATGTCGGAATTTTCGCGATATTTCATTTGATTTTGACCACTGAGATAAAAAAAAAATCTATCAAACTCTCGGCTATAAGCCGAGCCCCCTTGTTTGGACTTTTTTCGGTAGATCTAAGCCAAAATTTCTGAAAAAATAGCTCGGCTTATAGGTAAATAACTACGTATTTTCACACTACTACTACTATATATGCAATCAATTCTATCTATCTTCGAACTTGATAATGATGACATGGAGTCATCGAAACGTTGTTCTATTTTTATATCGCTTACATTTGTTTATCATTGCCATGGAAATACCAATTTCCCTTAACGCCTACCAGAAAGCCTGCTAAATGGCCAATTGAAACTGTGTGGTATGGTGCAGAAAAAACTGTATTGAGCCACCTCAAATGGAATGAAGATCACTATAGACTCTTTTGCAAAAAAGGCTGCCATATTCATTCTTTTGCATGTATTTAGATTAGCCACACTAACCTCTTTTTTTGAGTTGGTAATTCAAAAGAATTTTTACTGGCAAGAGAGATTAATCATGAGGCTAAGGGAAATGCTTACAAAAGGATTTTAAATTGGCAGTCATTTATGAAAAGGGTCCATGAAACCAGGTTATTAAAGGGCCCTAATCAGCCACTCCCTTGTTATTGTTTACATGTGAAAGTTTCAGTATTATATTTTACGGGGAGCGTGTCAACAGCTGAGAATTTGCTGAAAGTAATTTAAACACTTCCAGTACATAACTTACAGCAATGCATTACGATTTGCATAATTTCGATGGCATCGAAAATTACAGAGGCTGACTAGGGCCCTTTAGTCAATGAAATACGGTAATACCATAGTTGACCATCATCTAATTTCTCCTTGCACTATCAATACATCTTCATCATAGTGGTGATAACAATATAGAAGATGATCATCTCTTTGTGAGATTGTTTTCATTTAGCACCAAAATTTGAGATGAATGTAGGAAAAAAGAAATTTAAAAAAGGGTAAGGGTAGGGTGTGAATATAATATATAATATACTATATTTGCATGGTTATTAGGTGATTTCTTGAATGTAAGAATAGTTTTCAATCAAGTCTTCAGATTAAGGTGGCTCGATTGGATTTTTGAGTGAAGATACCTTTCAACTTTGAGCAGCTAGTGTACCACCATAGAGTATCTGACAGAACATTGATTGCTCCAGGTGCACTAGAGAAAGATCAAAGTTTCAGATGAAGGTAATTTTATCGTGATCGGAGTTACCATAGCAACGTAGTGACGTCATGCCCCACTTTACGCGAGACCGAATAACCTGTCATCAAGGGATAATTTGGAAAACCCTTCCAGGATCTTTAACCTGACATAATTTTCTTGAGGTCTGCCAAATTTAAAAAAAATTTAAAAGAGCGATTTCGAGAAAATAATTTTTAGAAAAATTTATCTACCGCTTTTTAAATAGTGACCATTTCAATAAAAATAGGGTAAATTTTGACGAAAACGCAAAATAACACTTCACTCCTGTTGATATTCAAGCCAGTGTTTTCAGAAATCGAATAGAACGATTTTGCTAAGATTTTCTCCAAATGTAATTGGATGCTATTCAATTCATTTCAGACCCAAGTCATCTGACATGAGGCCTGGTGAACAAACGTTTTAATAGCCTTCAGGAACTAATACGATTTTGTTGTATTTTAACACCTTAAAACTTCGCCATACATTTTCTCGAAATCGCTCTTGTAAAAATTCTTCAGATTTGACAGACCTCAAGAAAAGTTCAGGTCAAAGATCCAGGAAGGGTTTTACAAAATTATCTCTTGGTGACAAGTTATTCGGTCTTGCGTAAAGTGGGGTATGACGCCACTACGTTGCTATGGAAACTCTGATTACGCTAAAAAGTATTTCATCTGAAACTTCGATTTTTCTCTGGTGCACTTGGAGCAATCGATTTTCTGTCAGATACTCTTTGGCGGTACACTAGCTGCTGAAAGTTGAAAGGTATCGTCGGTACCGTAATGTTTATTCGTGTAATGTAAGGAGGAATCTTTCAACCATGCAGTGTGATTATGTGAATAATTGTAGTCTAATGGAAACATGGCTAAAAAGTACAGAATTGTAAGTCTTTTTGGTTTTGCAGAACGTTTAAAGTAATTATTATAATTTGTTTCTTCTTTCAGGTTCATAAGATATTGCAAAGGAGAGGGAATGAAGATGCCAGCAAGTTAAGGAAGCAGACTGAAATAAAATGTTTTGAACTTCCTTAGCATAGTGGTTAAAGCTTTTAGGAAGGAAGATTATGCGTGGACGAAATCACGCGGAAAACAGACTCAGTCAGAAACAAAAGGAACCAATAAAAACTAAGTCTTTTGGCGAGAGGTATTCGCGCTTTTAAAAGGGAGCAAGGAAAAAAAATCGAAGTCTGTTGGCGGGAAAATTGTCCTTGGAAAAAAAAGTCTGCGTTATTGAATGTTGTCTGGTTAAGAGTCAAAAATATACTAAGTCTTTTGGCGGGAAAATTCTTGCACTGTGCAACGGATTTGCCCCTTCAAAAGTCTAAGTATATGTTTGATTTCTGACTAGACTCTGTTCAAACTCGCAGATTTTTTTTTTCTTTTCGGCAACCCTACATAGACTAAATGTAGTGCTAGAGATAGCCTACATTTTGACTAGTTTCCAGGCCCCTTTTAAAAGCGCGAATTATTTTTTGTTCTTTGTACTTTTCTTGAAGTCAAAAACAATTGAAACTTGAAAGTGTTTATTTCTTGTTGTTTTTAATTTACAAGGCAATCTTTAATTAATCAACATTTACAACACTCTACAGGCAGTGTTTAGATGTATATGCTTGAATTACTCAAGGATTATTTAAGTCTGCATATTATGATTGTAAAGTCAATTGCTAAAGTACAACAAACAAAAATGAAAACTGACATGAATTTCGGGCTAAATTTTTCAAGAAGTCACGTTATACAAGTCTTGATGAAGAGTAAAGAAAATACTGAATGCTCTCGCTTAAAGACACCGAGTAACGATATAACCGACGTACACTGATAAACTGGTAATCAATGACCTTCGCGGGCATTTTCCGCCATTTTGAAAGAAGTGGAAGCTTGACACAAAATACAGTGTCTGAATAAAAATAGGATGCCAAATAATTCCCGTTTAATTCTGTTAATGAAGTGTTCAGGCGAAACCAAAAGATTTTACTGATCGTGTTCGAGAGATGTAAATTTGCTTACATGCATCAAACTTGACCAGTAAAATCCTAAGTTTACGGGCTCAACATTTCAGAAATAGAACTTTACTTCGACTATTTGACATCAAATTCCTATACAAATACTGTGTTTCACACCCTGTTTCCACAACATTCAAGATGGAGAATCAACCTAAGAAGTCATCCTAAGAGATTTGCTATAAAGTCCGACCTGACCGTCCAAAATTTGGATAATAAGCTGTAAATTATGAGGTGATGGCTAGGCCGTCGTAAATTCAAGGAAAACCCATTGTCTTAAGCTCGCTAATCCTTGATGCACGGCTTTTAAGATGTTCTGTCATGTGATTACCTCTAGAAGTAAAACCAGGCTATCTCGTCGTGTCTTCAGTTGTCTTCGCTGTCCTGGATTATGATTCACATCATTAAGCAGCGCTGAAAGACTGGAATAGAACAAATCTGCATGTTACAATGAATGAAAGAACTTTTAAACGAGTTTAATTCAGCACTAAGTTGGCTAAATGCATACTGAATCGCGAAATCAATTTTGGTCGAGGTGGAATACGAGCGAAACCTAAAACCAAAACTACAATTATATTTACAAACAGATATAGAACGCTAGAATAATTTCCTTTTTTGAATCACTAAAGTTCTACATATTTTAGTAGTCATCGGGAATTGAAACAAGATAAATTCACTGAACATGTCTTCGGATCTTCATTGAAAATATTCGGTGGCCTTCGGAAATCAATCGAGACCTTTCCACTGGTCTTCGGCTTTTAGGATGTTCTAAAAAATAATTACTTCAAGAAGTAAAACCAGCATACCTTGTCTCGAGTGTTCGTGCTTAAGAATTCATGTCTTCAGTTGTCCTGGCTGTTGTGGATTATGATCCACATCAGTAAGCAGTGTTGACAGATACTGGAATAAAACACAAATGTACATGTTAAACTGAATGAAAGAACTTTTAAACGATTTAAGTGAAACTCTTACACCAAGCTGGCGGAATACGAGCGAAATCTCCTAAAACCGAAACTACAATTATATTTAGAAACAGATACGCCGCTAGAAAAGGTAATTTTTTTTAATCGGACTAAGTTTCTACATATTGTAGCAGTTATCGGGAATTGAAAAAAAAATAAAACCGAACTGTACATGTCTTCGGATCTTCCTTGAAAATTTTCGGTGATCTTCGAAAATTAATCGAAACCTTTCATAGATCTTCCCCACTTCGGGACTTGTCGGAAATCGTCTGCCGCCCTTCGTGACTTGCACATGGCATGGTTATAAGTATAATTTAAAGCAATCAAATCTGAAACCCAACCCTTCCCAATTTGAATACTCAAGACACTAGTGGCATTAATCCTAACTCAGAAAAACGTGTTTATGCTTTGTTTTCACGATAACGCCTTCGATCTTGTCCATAACAAAATTCTCAGTTCTTATTGGTTCTGCGCGCGCCTATTTGTCACCTAATTCCATTTTTAAGAAAATCCAAAACTATTTCGGACTCATTTCATAACGCTATTCAGTTCAGTTTCGAACAGACTTATTACAATTAACTTCAGTACAACTCCAACTCTTAGTCAAAACAGGGCTAACTGCGTCGGGAATTAAATTATCGCAACAAAAGTTGATCCAAATTAAAAGAAGCGCACGTTCCTGAGTTTGCAAAATGCCAGAGCCGAGTAAAGTCAAATTTTCCAGTCTGTTAAGATGGCTTACTTAAAAATTAAAATACAAGAGAGTTGGCTCTCATCCTTGAACACCGTCTAATTTACATTTTAGTTTTACACATGGAGGTAAGATTTTTGCAAAATTCCTGTACGTGTTATTGTTTGCGGTTTAAAAAAATCCACCGCAAACATAAATCCTTACAATTTTTCAGATTTCCTTGTTTGAACTCGGCAATGTTTAAAAAATAATTCTGTATGACCTTTAAGTGAGTTTGACTCTCGAGTGGTTTGCGTCATGTCGGTATTTCCACGAGAATTTTCGGTTATCTTCGTAAATTGATCAAAAACTTTCAAAACAGCTTCGGTACATCAGAAATTGTCGGAAATAGTCACACTTCAAATCAGTGCGTTTCCCCGTCAAATGACACCCTTTTTGCATTTCTTGATTAAGATTTAATTGTTCCATTGTGTAGCCTAATGAAATTGTTTGAGCAAGAGATTAAGGTGAATCGACTGGATTTTTCACGGGCAACACCACTCAACTTTGAGAATTCACTACGTCACCATTACTAAGGCTATCGAGAAACGATTACGACAGTAAAAGAAGGTTGAAAAATTGTTATGATTAGTGTTATAATGGCATCGGAATTGTCATAGGAACGTAATGTCGTCTTTCCTATTCCGCGACACCTGCAGGAATCGCTCAACGCAGATTGTTCCTTCCATAGTTGCCTCGATGTTGGAAAAGTTTGAAAAAATGTATGAACGTGTTATCTAAATTTTTGAGGCTGAAGTTTCGGGGGATATAAATACGATAAAAACATACTTGCGATATAATTGGATATAAATTTCGGCCTTTAATGTATTAAAGGTTTCGTGTTGACAAGAGAGTCTTCATTATTCATGGTATTGTTTTCAATTGTCATATCCACGTGCGCAAAGATCTAGAATAATTTTACATTAAAATGAACGCTCTAACGATCAGAGTGAAAGTTATGGACTCGATTACAACCTGTCAGATTTTTGTGGATTTATAAATAGACGAGCGAGCGACAAGCTGTTTGTAGAATTTCGTTTTTTAAACAATATGCAATGTTCCAAAACTATTTCAAAGAAATAAAACGCCGTTTTTTAATGGCCGTTCTATTTAATGACATTCAACTTCACTACAACTCGTTGAAGCTAATTCCTTTGGGAATTAGCTTTCACGACTAGAGTTTCCCCTAGAGAAGCGAGTTTTTGTCGATTGATAACTGGGCGCAGGAGTTACTTGTGGAATTCCATTTTTTGTTTGAAAATAATATTCAATGTTCCAAGCCTGGTTTAACAGGCCGTGTTTCGAATGGCCGTTCTAAAAAATGACATTTAACGTACCGCACGGGAAAAAATCGGACATGTTGAAAAAAAATAAAGATAGTTCCTCTGCTTAAAGACTTCAAAGTCTTTAAGCAGAGAAACTATCTTTCTTTTATTCATTTATTTCTTTCAAGGATGAGTTTTAAGGGATCAAAGAACACAGAAATGTCACACTTTTCCAAGTTGGAGCACCTGAGGGTGTGAAAATTGGTTAATTATTAAACGATCTAAAATCAAGAAATTTGTATCTATCTTCACAAACAAATAGTAATGGACAATATTTTGAAAAGTGCTTTGAAATATATTCAGCAGAACAGTTTAGTAAGCCTCATTTGTAAATGTTCAATTTCAAATTTGAAAGATTTTATTAACAATTAATTTTTTCCAACTCGTAAAGGCTAATTCCTTTGGGAATTAATTTTCGCAAATAGAGGTCACCCCGAAAAAGCGCACGTTTCACGAATTTTGCAAAACTCCAGAGCCACGTTAAGTCATATTTTCCAATACCTAAAATCGCATTTGAATCTAATGAAACAACCTGAAGATGGCTCACTTAAGAAAATTAAAATGCAAGGAGTTCGCTCTCCTCCTTGAACACCATCTAATTTGCATTTTAGTTTTACACGTGGAGGCAAGAATTTCAAAAAATTCTTGTTACGTTTTGCAAATTATAAATCCACTGTTGATATAAACCTCACAATTTGCCCGATTTCCTTGCCTGAACTCGTAAACTTTCACAAAAGATAATTAGCAACATTGACCGAAGAAGTGAACTTTAAGACAGTTTGAATTCGCGCGCGCTAGCTATGAAAATATTGTGTCAAAATGCAATTATCTCTTGCTGGTTAAAAGAAAATCTGCTTCGACCGTTTAAATGCATTAAGTGTTATTTAGAGGAAGCTATTATCCCAAAAAAATAACCGTGTTTAATCTCATGGAAGTGGGTTTTTCATAAGTCGTAAATGACCTAACCTTTGAAGTTTAGAAGAAAGAAACTAACCACCGAGGCTAATACATGCGAATAGGGAAGATATTTGTTTGGAAACATTGTTTTTGTTATTTAAATTGCCAACAAGTTAAACAAAAGAGCTCTTTGTTTCACCAGCAAATAGTTTTCTGGTTGGCACATTAATAAGAATAGTTGACTTTGAAAAACAATGCTAAACTTCTTATATTTCCTTGTTAAACATGCAAGACTGGATTCTCCGGGTGCAAGTTGAAGATACTTGCTTTGTAGTTCACATATAAACTGCTTTCTGTGCTCTAAATTCAAATCTTAGGCAGACATTCAATCAAATGAAGAACAGGTTGGTATTGCGGCGAATAATACAAAACTACTTGAACTTTCCAACCAGCAACCACAGGCAAACCAGCCCGCATGTACAAGTTTGTTTCCAATTATGGTACTCACCATGTTACTAGTCTGTGTTTCTCTCCTCTTGCCAAGTGCTGTCAACTGGAAGGTTTCTTGATGATTTTTACCTGGATATACCAAAAGACAATATCAGACCGAGGTGATAAAAATTCATTGAATAATTGAGCCCCTCTCTAAATCGAAACAATTTAATGTCCTGTGTTATTGTTTAAGAAACCAGGTATTTTGCTTTTCACAAATTTTTAACAGTTATTTATGCGGTTTGTTGATTAAATGAGATAACTTTTCGGCTGTGAACTAAACTGTTAGACAACATTAAAAAATCGAAAATTTGCAAAAAATAAGTCTTGGGGTACATATAGAGAGGCTCAAAATTACTGTTTAGTTCTAGTCTGTCTTCCCAATTAAAGTACGCCCAATTAAAGTACGCCCCGACAACCAAGAAATATTCCCCTCAACAACAACAACAACAACAACAATACAACAATCTTTAAGCGACATTTTTTCGTTAAAATAGATTTAAGGATCGGAGCTCTCAGCAAACCCTGATGGGCTCTTAAATATCAAGTGCATATCTGGAAAATAATTTTGTTATCCTTTGGTATCTTACCAGCGCGCGTCCTTAAACTACTTAGCGAACGAGGCTTTAAGCTCCGACTCTTGCGCTTGGTTCCAATAAATGTGCTATGAAAGATCAATTCATGTTCGAGCACCTACTGGATACTTTTTGAACTGATTTGCTTCTCCTCGACAGCTCAATCTTCCTTCAGTGTCACAACGTTAACAAGGTTATTAAACTCTTATAAACTCTTACCATGTTTCGCGGCTACTCCACCAGAAGTGAGTTCTTGGTCCATACCAGCTCTTCAAGCGCAATGTACTCGGCAATTCCTTCTTAAATTTGATGATTTTCCTGAAGATTTGTCAACAAATTTCACCCCTTCTTCGAAGGAACCAAACACTAAGTTCGAACCACGAGGAACCGAAGATTAAAATGCAAATTATAATCATCACCTCGATTTTGCATGTGCGAAATGTGAGGCGAGGTTCCCTAGCCATATTGGTCCCTGACTTCACTTTTTCCGAGAACGCTGCGTTAAGGCAGGCTTGGTTGAAGCCGGAGTAGTCTCAGTGTCTGCGACGCAGGCTACGTTAAGGACGTTTCCGCGAAAAGTTTATAACATTGATTTTTCTCTTAGACTTTCACCACTGTAAGATACCGAGTTAATAATGTCAGAAATGTACAAATATCGGGGGTCACTGACTTCCACGTAAAATTCGCGGAAGAACGCTCTGAATCGCTAAAATCGGCCTCGTCAGCGAAATCAATATGGCTAATTTATCTGTAAGCCCATATAAAATATTGCAAATAAATATCTGAAGTGAAAGGTTCTCTGTCGAATATTGTTTAAGGTTATCTATTTAGTGAATTTGTTCAATTGATGAGGTTTTTAAAAGTTAGCGACCACAATTTCATGAATTTTATGAATTCGGACACCTTTGTTCCCATCACTGCTTTTGATGTTCCTTTACGAGCATTTTCAGTTTGTTTCTAAATAAACGACAGGAACAAGAACGAAAACTCTCGGAACAATCTCCTTCCAGAAAAGATTTTATTTTCCTTGCCACATCACTTAAAATGACAACATCACAACTAAGAAAATACCAAGGGGAAAAATTAAACTTAGGTCACAATTTTGGGGAATGATGATTATGATGATGACGATGACGATGATGATGACGAGGACGAGGACGAGGACGACAATGATGATTAATGGCGTTGATGACGACGACAACGACGACGATAGTGCGCGTACTGATACTTGATAGTGCGCGTACTGTCTGGTGTGAACTAAAGTCTTAAGGTGACTCCGTATTTATTCCGAGCGAATTCGTCATTGCCAAACTTTGTGTCAGAAATTTTACGACTTTGGCGCGATGGCAATGAAACTTTGGGAAAAATTTTCCTATGATTCAGTAATAATATAATTATATTTGATTTAACTGATGAAAAATATTTTCAATGTTATTGGCGTTTTCATGGACCTACCTTCTTGAACAAAATCGCATCCAGCAAAACATTTTGCGGATAAATTTTGTTAAATTTCTAGAATCAGCGTGTATTAACTCAATACATATCATAGCCAAGTTTCAAGAAAATCGTTGGAGCAGAATTGCGAAAATCTTAGTCTCTTATATTCAGCTTTATCATTGTTTTTGATATTCCGTATACTTGATGCTTATGGAGGTGAAAATTGCCAAAATGTTCACATTTTCTGCCATTCTCTCATTTTTCCGTATTGACTCATCTGGTTGTACCCAGACTTCTTCAATGCCCGTCCGATCCTTAAATTTTTCTTTGCTTCAAGCTTTCTAGCCTCTCCTTCCCCATCGCCGCTCCCCCGGGTCTACCTTTATGACCAGTTTCGATTTTCCTTACACAAGTTCTCTCAGTCGTTGTGACACGTATAAAGACAAAGGGAGTCAATAGTCATCCCTGGAGGGCTCGTTGTGACACGTATAAAGGCAAAGGGAGTCAATAGTCATCCCTGGAGGGCTCCCGTACCATTAGGAAGTTCAACAAGGCTTCCTTTTTGGAAGTACGCGCTAAGTGTTTGTGTACATCCTTACTGCGCATGCAATTCGTGTCGCCAAATCACGCCACGTCATGCATCGAGCGTGCGCGTTGAGGAAAACATACAAAAGGCCAGAAGCCGTTGCGTTAAATTTGCCTGCAGTTTACCCTCTGTTGTTTTTTCCATAAACAGATTTTATTTACAATTTTCAACAAAAATTCAGTCTGGAAAGCTGCAAAGTTCCTGTCATCTAACGGCGCCCATGAATTCGCGCCCGGGGTCAACCTGCAGCAGTTGAGGCCATTTGAGAGGCGCGCGCTTGTAAATCTTCTGGAAGGCCTGGGCGTCCTCATCAGAATTTTTCGAAGTCAAGGGTTCGGCCTCTTTGAAGCGGCTTGCCTCGTCGACAAAGGTCAGCGCGTATTTGGAAACTTCGCGCCCGCGGGGCCGTTTTTCGTGTGGCAGAAAAAGAAGGTCCGCTTGGTCGACCGCGTTGGGTGTGGACACGTGGAATTTTGGTCGAGGAATGCGCCTCACAGCGGGCAGGTATATCTGCCAGAGGGCTTGCTTGACGAGCCACTTTTTTGCGGTGTCTTCTGGTACCTTGCGGGCTGCCTCGGATAATTTTTTGATAGCGGCAATGCCTTCCCAATATCCCCCAGGGCCGTAGTATATCTTTGCGAGTTTGGCATCCATCGCGCTATATAAGTAAGGAGTTAAAAAGTTTAAAGACACCGGAAGGCTGGGTAGCCCAGAGCGAGCGCCCCGGCGCCGACGAGCACGAGTTCACCCTTTTTCTGCTGCTCGCTTGGCCGATAGAAATCAGAGAACTTGGGCTCTTTGGGGGGTATCATTCGTTCTTCAGGATGCGCCTGGTTGTAGAGTTTGAAGGCGTAGTCAGTGTTGGCGGAGTTCTGCTTGACCTCCTCCTTTATTTGCGCGTTTGTCGCAATCCAGTCGAGAAGTTTGGTGCGGTCACGTGTGTATTTTACGTACGCAGCTTGATACGCCTCGAGAGCTTTATCATGGCGCACTTTTTCTTCTTGCGCTGCTTTGTCGCCCCCCTCAAAAGCCCTCGCGAGATAATTACCGCCAATAAAAGCCGCTGCGTTCAACACAGCCCCGCCAGCCATAATCGCGATACTTGCCATGCTTCGTAAATTATCAGAGGTATTTTCAAATGCAGAATTTTAGGCGTTGGTGGGAAGGATTTTCTGGTCCTCAAGATACTGTTTGAGCGCAACGCTCCCGGCCATTACAGCTGTGAACATTGCGTAGTTTTCGATAGAATTAGAAGGGTCACCTGTAAAACTTTTCTTGAACGTTTTTTTGGCAACCCAGCCTATGCCAGCAGCGAGGCCGGTAAGGGTGGCGGCATCCATGACTGTTTTCACGAGCTTGTTGTCGGACATGTTGGTTATAGAGAAGAGAAAAAAATATTTGATTGAAATTATTCCTCGCCTTCTTCTTCCTCAAATACTTCTTTGAAATGATCAGGATATTTGGCAACCCAAAAGATAGTTTTAAGGCAATTGTACGTGAATGTCCCCCAAATTAAGCCAATGCCTGAAACGGCTGCGATGCTTATCGCAAACTGTTAGAAGTTTGGTACTTTCCACATTTTGTTATACAACATAATAAAATAAATTCAAATGAATTTCACCTCTGGCTAATCCATCGGGCGAATGCCTTTTTGGGCTGTGGTATTCTTGATGGCTGCGGAGATGCTTGCATCCTCACCTGAGGCGCGGGTTCCGGTGCAGGTGCAGGTACCGGTTGCTTTCCAAAAAAGGCTTGACATAAGTCGTAACAAGCGTAGCGCCAATTCCAATGATAGAGATCTATTGGGTTGTGCTAAGACCATTTGAAACTTTGAAATCAGCTGCAGCGGGCTCTGGTGCGGTCTCTGGAACCGGCTCAGAAGCAGGCGCCGATTGTTTTCCTTCTCTCTTGCAATTATGGCAGAAGTCTCGAGAAAAGCTTTTTCTGTGCTTCGCGGGCCTGCCTTGTTTTCTCAGCTATGCAGCAACTCGCTTGGGATTTTTTGCTGGCCTTGTGGTTGGAGTTGGGGTTGTCGCTTGCTGTGTGATATCGCCTTGCGAATGTGCGCTCTCAGGTTGTTCGGTCGACATTGTGCAAAGGAATTGTTGAGCAAATATAATAATGCAAAGCAAATATTCAATAATGCAAAGTAATTATTCAATAGTTGGCGAGGAATACTCAGTAATTTCTTCCGATTTTTCTTCGAACTTACTCTTCAAATGCTCATTAAAATCAATGTGTTTTGTGGTGATCAGCGCCGCGTTGGCCAGAGCAAGAAAACGGCCGCACTTTAAAGCAATGTTGCCGGCCAGGTTGGAGAGCTCTTTGTTAATGATGTAGTCATTTCTGAGTTCTTTTTGATAAGCATCGATGTCGTTGACGTCAACGGCCATTCCGACCGCTTTGGTCACAAGAAAAATGAAGCTGTCAATCAAGCTGTCAGTTGTCTTTGAGCGCACGTATGTCTCGTACCGTTTGGTGTATTTCTCAACATCTTTGTCGCTCAGGCGCTTCACCTGCTCGTGTGTTAACTGCACCCCGATGGCCTCTTTGGCTTTTCCTGTCGACACCAGCACGGCCAGCTGCTCACGAAGAGCTGGAATATGAGGCCCGGGCCCCGTTAAGCCTGCCACAACATCTTCAGCTGGCCCGCTCGACGGCTCGGCTTCCTGCAGGTTCATAACTTCCGCGATTGCATGCTCTTCAGCCATTGTAATATCTTAAAACTTTCATATTTTCAATTCAAAATAACTTAACCCCGTAGGGGTGCCAAAGCGAGAACACGAGATAAGTGAACTTTCGCTTTTTCAGCTTTGAAATCAGACCTTTGTACTCATCATGGGAGAGTTCCCCGGCGTAATCATCAAAGATGGCTTTCGTGGTCTTGGCCGCGGGGGTGTAAAGAGAACGATCGCCGCGACGTTATCCCGGAAGGAGGCTGTTATGCTGGTCATCTTCTGTCGATATGTAGAGCAGAAAATGCAAGATTTACCAGCTGGCCTGTGCGCCCCTTCACATCTTTCGAGGCTGCACAGTCATCGAGGATTATGAGCGTGTTGGTGCCCTCGAAAACAAAGCTCACGAGCTTCAACCAAATTTCCACCTCGTGTTGCACGCATATTATCACAAGCATTCGTGGATCATCAACACCAATTCGGGGGTAGGTTTTGTTGTGCGCGAATGTCGGGCAGATGAGCACGATGTAGTCGAACTTGCCACGGAAAGGGCCATAGATCTGGTCCACCACAAACCTTGATTTGCCTGAATTCGTCGGACCAACAATGAGAACGTTGAACGGGATGTTGCTCGGGTTCATTTCTATATCAGTATTGCAAAAGCATCAAATTGCCGCCCCAATATGTTCATCTGCGAGTCACTGATAACAAAAACGTGGCAGTTCACATTGCCTGATCCACTGGCATTCCTCTCGAGCTCAAGCTGGACCCCGTCTTTGGTGTTCAAGAGGCGCGTACCACTGCCGTGCATCGACTGATCTGCCATTGAGCGCAAATCGATCAAAAGCCCGAACTTGTCATCGGTATAGAATTTCGTCAGATTCATGTGCGGCGTTTTTTGTCTTGACAAAGAAGCGGCTGGCTTCCTCCCAAATGCCCTTACCTTCGATGCCTTTGTTGTACAGCATGTTGGGCGAGCCGTTCACCGTAACGCTGACTTTCGTCAGGTCAAGGTTGAGGTACTTGTTGAGGCCAAGTATATATTCAAGGTTATACAATTTAATTGTTAAAGGAGATTACATGAGCAAGGCCTAAGGTCAACTGAACTATTGTACAATCACGTAGGATATATAAGTCGAGCGCGGTTACTAAGTAAGAGAATTAAGGGCTAATCCCACAAATATACAATGGCAGAAGGTGGACACTTTCGATACGACGACCCCGAACTTCACCATGCTATTGACCACGATGACGATGACGATGACGATGAACAAGAGGCCAATACTACCCGTCCATTTCAGCCTGGCTCTGCATCGACACCCTTCCATAGTTTCGAACACTATGATGCCTGACACTTCTTACACCGAGGAAACTCCTTTGGTGGGCAGCAGTGCGCAATCAATGAGAGAAAAAGCGTGGAATAGTCTCAAGGGAATGTTTCCAGAAAGCTCGGCGACAAATCTTGAAGCTTCTTACAGCCTAAAGGGCAAATTACAGGTAAAAATGGCTGGAGTCGGGAAAAAAAATATGCCCTTTTCACCAAAGAAAGGTCAACAGGAAAAGAAAGGCTAAATCCAAATCTTACAAAAGAAATCAAAGACCAACTTGGGCAGATGGCACAAGAAATTATCGCTCAAGACAATGAAAGCATAAGAGAACAACGTCAGAGATTGAGAGAGACCGAACAACAATTAAGAGATGCTGAAAAAATTGCTGCAGGAAAGGAAAAAGCTACACAAGAGGCTCAAATCTGAGAAACAGAATTGAGCAAACTCAAGCAAGGATTGATGGGTTACAAGATGAACATGGTTCGAATGTTGAAAGTGAGGCAGAACTGCGGAGACAGCAGCAACTGATAAAAAATCTTAAAATAAATTTTGAAAATGCAAAAAAAGAGGTGACAGCTCTTGAAAAACAAGCAAAAAGTAAAGCCAAAGAACAAACCCGGATCGACCAACTCAGGGCAAGCCTCGCGGCCAAAGAGAGCGAAAGAAACACCGTGGAAAAAAGGCTAAACGAAACAACGTTGGATGAACAGCGTGAGCAAGAATCCGACCTTCAACAACAAAATGATGAAGATCAGAAAATCATCAACAATGAGAACGCCTCACCCTCTGACAAAGAAGCCACGGAAGGAAGAGTTGCGGAAAGAACCGAGGAGCTCGCGTGGTTGCAAACGCAGATTGAGGAAAGAGAAAGAGCGCTTCCACTTCGTGAAAGGGTCAAAGAGCTTTTCAAAAAATATAGCGTGACAGTCACAGCAATCTTTCTTGCTGCTGTTATTGGCGCCATCACCAGCTCTTTGTAGAAATATCGTGAAATCAAAGAGACTTTACGCTCAAACTTCACGAAAAAACAGACCGATTTACGCCAGCCGGATATTGAAAAGATAAAAAAGCAGGTTCTGCAAGAGTTTCGAAAAAAACTGGCGGCGTCCAGCACAAATTTGAACTAACCTTTGAGAGAAAAAACACAAAAATCTCTCTGAGTGTTAAAAAAATTAGATAACGCGTCACGTGACAGGTCACAAAAGGACAAAACCTTGTCGGGGGTGCTTCGTGGCGCGTGTTCCGCGATCCCCGATCCTCGATTCCTGATCGCCATTCATAATTTTCCTGGAGTTATGGCGACTTCCAATTAAAAACAGAAGCTTTACTTGCATATTATAAAAACATGATTGCGTGCTTTCACTTGTTTGTGCTTTTTTGCTGGATCATGCAACTCCACAGTGGCAGAAAAATATAAGAAATATCGCACACGAAGTTGTCGAGTGTCTCAACGAGAAAGAGAAAATAAAACATCCAACTTTTGTATGCGCGTATGCAAATTTCTCGTGATTCAGCTTTCACGGCCCTGAACAACCCCTAATTCAAGAACGACCCCGATTCAGTCTGATTTTTTTTTTCATGGGCTTTTCAGAATTTTCATGGGCGCTTTTTAATTTCAGGGGCCCTTTGCAATGTCTAAAAAAGTCAGTTATGTCATTTCTATTTATCCACTTTGTGTCCTCTCAATCGTCACTCGCCTTGACGAAGGGTCTGAGAGCGCTGTATTCATTAATATCCGGCCAAACATAGTGTTTAAAACCGGTTTGGTAGCACGGTGCGCAGAGTCGTCTCGACCGCAGTGGATACACTCCAAACAGAATAGCGCCTTCACAATCCTTTTTCGTTTTTGGCAGAATGGTGCTGTTAAAAGCTCTTGATGTAACTCATTCCAGCCCAGCAGAGCCCTTCTCTCCCGGATTTTATGGCAAGCGTTTGTTTTGTCCATTGTCTTGGCGTATATACTTGGGCAGATATTCTTCAATTGGAATGTAACATTGGGTGTCGTTTCTTTCTAAATTGCAATACCCGAAAAAGCTATGACAACGCCGGTATTCACTGAATAACAATTCAAGTCAGGCTTGCCGTAATCAGACTGTGTATTTTTCACAATTAAATTATTCTTTGGCTGTTGCTTTTATAACATGTATGCAACGCTAGGTTGCCAAAACTTTTTGGTTACAATGACAGGTGGTTGTCGAAAACTGGTTGTTGTTTACCCCTCCTCCTTCCTCAGTAGTAGACCCGGAATTAAATGAATACACACCTGACCTTCAGGCATGTATTTTCCTTTTTAACCCCCCCCCCCCCCCGCCCCCACCACCACCACAATACGAAGTGAGAAAAGCGAACTTCGTATTGTGAAGGTCAGGTGGTATTCATTTAATTCCGGGTCTGCTACTCAAGATAAAATATTCTTTTAAATTTTGAGCTAAAAAACGAGGCAAGAAGGGCTACTTTGAATACCAACAAAAGAATATTAAGATGGTGGCCATTTTGGAATAAGGTGTATGGTCTCCCCCGCTGTTTTTGCTGTTTACTGATTTCACATATTTAAAATTCTTTTCGTTGCAAAACGAATGCCAGAATAAATAATGCAGGCTTCGGCGCCAAAATTAAACCTGTTTAAAAATGACTGAACAGGAGGTACAAAAGAGGAAACGTCACAGCCGAAGATCAACCCATGGTCACACATCAATCGATAGCTAGCGACCACGTTCAGAACAGAGGGGGCAAGTTTCTAAAGAAACTGTGGTGCTGCGTCGGTGGGAAGTATAACAATATAATTTGGTTTTATCAACTGGGTTGATAATGTGAATTGTACGCCGTAAAGGGATTCGAGAGCTGACGTTTCGAGCGTTAGCCATTCACTTCATCCACCGTTCAAAAGAACGATAACAGGATTCTCGCAGTTGTGTCTCGTCATATCATATTAGTAGACTTAGTAGCTGAAGCTTGTCACCACAACACGTGATACACGGGCTTTAATTTACCTAAGGGACGGACCATTTTATTTTTAAGGGGTGGGGGGAATTTTTCTGGGTAGGAATTTTTTTCACCTTCAGGTTGAGCAAGAATTTTTGGATTGTGAGCTTGTGAAAGATTTTTTTCAGTTAACATCGTCATAGGACCTGGAAAGTAAAAAGCCGCTTGCTAGATTCATTTTTCGCATGGCTCGCTTTCCACGATAGCTCTTTGGGCGCTTTTTCTTGTGCAGGAATGTTTTTTGGTAAAATAAAATAGTCCGTCCCTAAAAGATGAGTATGTCCATCTAGAATCAGACGTTTACCAGATGCTTTTCGATTCCATCAGATCAGAAGTTCTTGCAAACGACGAAATAGATTATATGAAATGATAGAATGACAAAGAAGCAAATAAGAAAGAATCCCCAGGCTGAATTTGGCGAATTATACTCCTTTTGAAAATCTGATAGAAACAACAAGTGTCCTCCAATTTGACACCTGTCAATTTGACACCACTTCACATGCATGGAAAGGTAGGACGTTTCCCATTGTCTTTCCGAATTCCCTCTTTTGGAAAGCAAAAAAACTAAGTCACTTGGAACGATTTTTCGTTCCTTAAAAATATATAATATAAAACACAGTTAGATGCCTTCACCATAAAAAATTATTTTAATAGCATTTTAGCTTCTGGGTTCAGTATGTAATACTGGCTTAACATAAAGAGGTACAACTGTACCACAATTTTTAAATCCATTATAACACGTTTTTAATCCTTTTTATCATTAGTCAATGACTTTTTCAGTTATGGTCGTGTTAAGAAACTGACAGCCCTCTGTCCACGTTTAGTTTTGGGCCCAGGCTTCGCCTCGCCTCCTTTTGACAGCGCTAGATACCAATCAGGATTTAGCAATGATTGATAAGAATTGTATTTGCTCTCATAAATCTCTTTGAAAACACTTCCTGGCCGAGATGGACAAGTCTGGAGTTAAAAAAAAAACACGAAAACGTTTTAGTTGGCAGTGATTATAGGATTGATTGGAGTACCTTGCAAGTAATTTTAAAATAACTACTCTGAGTAAGTTCAAATTGTTATTGGGTTCGAAGAACGCCTTCCAATCGTGTAAGTCTCGCGGGATGTCTCGGAGGTGTGATCATGATGCCAGGCGATTTCAGGGTTTGGACGCCATCTTGGACTGGCTGGCTGGCTGGCACAAATAGCCTCGATCTCATGTTCGTGCTTTGTCGAACTGCTTTCGCACTTGTATTGATTTATTTGGGCTATCACTGGCAAAGATGATTGAAGCTACTTATCAGAACACCAGAAGCCTGCCTACTGCTGGTGTCTTTTCTGATGCTGCAATTCGCCCAAGCAACACATCACATTATAAAACTCAGATGCTTTTCATTTCATCTACAAGAAGAACCTTGTAGGGAAGATTGTACAACTCCTGGTGCGAATATATAACAGAAGATTTCGATCAGCGCCGTGACAGTCTTTGTAATAGTGAATTTTATGTTTGCATTTTAGCCTGCATGTGTTCCCTTGGCTGCGTTGATTTGTTTGCATTTGGCGTCTTGAGGTTTATGATTATTTGGCTACTGCTACTAATTGCCGATTTTTTAATGTTTTGGCTGACAATTAATCAGTGCAATCCACAGTCTGCGGTTTTATGTACATGGTCTGCAACTCGAACGCACTCCTAATCTTTGATTATTACTAGTTAATTATAGAGCGGGTTTAATTTGAGTATCGTTACCAAACCCAAACCAAAGTAATTTCTTTGACCAATCACAAAGGACGAAGAAAATCCAATGAACCAATCAAAATTCGAAGTTTATACCTAGCCGACACAAAGCGCGGGAAAATGTGCACGCGCGAGCCACGATAGCGATTGGTTTTGTTTTACTCCTGATTGGTTGAACTAAAAGTGCGCGAGGTTTTTACACCAATCACTGAGCGTAGTGAAGGTAGGTAGGTAGGTATACTTTATTTAATTGAAAGAATCGCGCTAGCCCCAACAACACTCAGCTGGTTTCCATGGAGGGCGTGTTTCCATGTGTGGCGGGCTGCAATATTGTTGCGATTACATGACAAATTTTAACCCGGGCTGAAATTTTTTCCAAGAAAACAACCTCACTGCACATGCTCACGTTGCCTTTTCAGCCCGGGCTGGCGTTTTATTTCGATTTACATGGGCTTTTTGCGGCTTTTTCAGTTTCACAAACCGGGCTAGGATTTTCAGCCCGGGCTGAAATCCAACCCGGGCCAAACCTTCTCCATGTAATCTTCACGTTCATTTTTAGAGGATTTCTTTCAGAACCCTGGATGAAATCTGAGCCCGGGCTGAAAATCGCCATGTAATCACCCCCTAAGTACATGATTAATTATATGGTGAGTCTAAAACTACAAATATTTAACTATAAAACTAAACTAAGTACATGTTATAAGCTAAGTACAAAAAAGTACAAAATCAACACATGTGGCATGACATGACGCAATTACGTTTTGATGCATTTATTAAATGAATGTATCGATTCCGCTAGTTTTGCTTCATTTGGGAGTTGGTTCCAAAGCATTGCGCCGCTATATTTAAAACTTCTTTTTAGAAACTCTCTCTTCGGTTTAGGAAGTGTTAGAAGTGAAGCAAAACCAACGCAATTCGCTAATAGACCTTTCAAGCTACGTATGTAAATTGTCCACTTCAGATCATGTGATGCTCTCCCGAGAATTTCCCCTTTGTCCATTTGGAAATTATTCATTCATTTCCGCGTAGCTATGTTTGAATTTGAAAGAAATAAGTCTCAAGGGTAACATCACGTGGTCTGCCGGAAATGGGGCAACAAACAAACGAACCTTAAAAGGTCTATTATTTTTAACAATCATCGCTATATTAAAATTCAGCTCCAGTTGATAGCGAGGCCAAGAGGACACAAACAAAAGAAATTAACAAACATTCATTTTTTTTTTGTTTTCTTTGTTTGGGTCCAAGCTGAATTTAAGGACGTTTGCGCGTTTGCGTCATCCATCGAGCGCGCGCGCTGAGGAAAAACAAAAGGGCCAGAAGCCGTTTCGTAGCTTTGCTGGTAGTTTACTCTCTTAAATGGTCGGTGACCCCTACTTATTTTTCCATGAACTTATTTTATTTACAATTCTCGACAGATCAAGGTGGGAAGTTTAAAATCAAGGTGGGAAGTTTAAAAATTTAGAAGTATTCTGCCCAGAAGAAATCGAATCCTGCTATCTTGCGGCTGCTAGGCGAGTGGAAATGTGGTCGCTAAATGCGAATTTTCTCTTCAAGGAACCACACCAATTGAATAAATTCACTTTATGGGTCCACCTAAACAACATTTGACAGAGACACGTTCATTTCAAAGATTTATTTGCAAAATTTTGGGCTTACAGATACTGTAGTCGTATTCGCTAACGAAGCGCGATTTTTCAGATGTAGGGTGTTCTTCCGGACATTTTATCTCAAAAACGAAGTCGGTGACCCCCAATTTTTTTTACATTTCTGACATTAGTAACTCATTATCTTACAGTGGTGAGAGTTTCAGAAAAAAATCAATTGTTGAAAATGTTTGCGCGAACGTCCTTAAAAGGGCACAACGACTTACCGTGGTATATAACTCTCCCTTTGCACTCATGGCGATGTATTTTCCTGACAACTTCCCTTTTATCATGACCTCAGCTGTTGCAATAGACTCCATTACAACATAAGCTGTAAAAAATATAAAAAAACCTAAGAACAATTGAAATTAAAAGAGGCAACAAAATACTGGTGAACCCGGATTATTTGCCAATATTGGTAGTGACAGTGGGCGCGATCCATTCAACCAAAAATTCCGGTATGAATTTCCGAAATTTCCGTATGCCGAATGGAACGGTATTTTTCACTTGAATGAACCGGGTGACGTTAATATGCGCTTGTAGTCCGACTCTCTTGCTTGTTATTCGACGATTTTTTAAGTTAACAGGCGCAATATCTTGAAGAACACCGAGGAAACAGAACCCAGAACCCGCAAGCTGCTTCACAAGGAGAAAGTAAACTAACTTTTATTTGTGGCTATTTTGAGCTCAATCGTTCGAGATATGGACAAAAGAAACGCACAAACTTACCCCCACAAATTGGGCAAATACCCGCACAAAACGCATCACAGCAGACATCCAAGCATGTCCACCATGTCAAGGAAAAAATTCTTAGTCGCGTGAGACGAAGAAACATAAGCTACGTTAGCCTGTCGCTGTGATCTTTTAGGACTTTAAGGTCTTGAAGAGAGCTCTTATCCGACAGCTTGAGAAATGAAACAGAGTGGAAATGTAAAATGGAACAGAAAATTTCCGGAATTTCCAAATTTTTTTCCGAACGAACGTTTTTAGCCAATCACAAAGACTCCACAAACAGACATGTGAACCAATCATAACTGGAAGAAAATACTTGTCTGAGGAAGGCGTTGAGCACGGAATTTAACTAAGTATGTTGGGAAGCCATTTAACTTGTGATTGGTCCAGAGAGTGGCGCGAGCTTTTTTAAGCAAACACGAATTCTTTTCCATACTCGAGGAAAACAGTTTTAATTAACAAATGGATTCCATGTCGCCGTGCTTCGATTCAGTAATAGATTACTGAAGACGTCAAAAAAGGTAAGAGCAAAAAAAGGTGTGTTACTGATGTTCTTACCAAATATAAACGTCATCGGGGCGTGTGTCCTTAAATAGATTATAGCAGCAACCAATCAAAATGCGTCCACAATTGGACTTATTATATAAAAGTAGTTGCCAAGTGAGACAGTTGCTCTAGGCTTGCTATCAATCATTTGCGCACCGACAGACAAAAGAAAAAGTTAGCCTAAATTTTTCAAAATTGTCATTTGCAATCCGTGTCAATCTTCTCCACCCTTGTTCCTTTTTGGTTTAGTATCACCTCTTTGGTGTTTTTCTTCCTTAATAAACTATAACTTTTTGGTTTCGTACGTTTTAAGGTCAATTTTGTTTGTTGCAAAAACTAACTCAAAATACCGTTTCGTAGCTCCTTTAGCTGTGACAAGAGTTAATTAACATGTGCAAGTCAAACAAAGTATCTGTAAACGTTCGTAAACTCCCAAGAAAATGTGAGAAGGTTCAATTGACAGCGCATCATTCAAACAAACGGCAAAGCCTTATCGACTCTCGCTTTTACCACCTAAGGAAGCAAAGGTCGCTTCAATTTGAAAAGCGGGTGGCGAATGAATGCAGTTTTCGTGATAATAGTACTCCAACATTCTATTGACCCAGCTGAGTGCAGTGCAGATTTTATGTGAAGCAAAATAATCATTTCCTACAATGTGAATAAAAAACTTGAAAGCAAACTTATTAGTAAAAAAGAAACTTCCCGACATCTCAATATGTACCTGTGTATAATTTTCCGCTTCAAACGATTTAAGTTATATATTGAAGTATATATTGTGATGCAAATTGTGAGGAGATAAAACAGTGTATAAGAAGGTACGCAACGGGGTATAAACAGATCTATGTGCCAAGGTAGCTTGGCTGAGAAGTTTTCGGCAAGAAAACCAATGACAGCCTCAACATGATCCTAATTTGTGTTGTGATTCTATTTTTCATGTCCTGTTGAAGGAAGACAATGCTATTTGAGTTAAAGGCAGTCAGAAGCTTTGTTGTTCAGGATTTGGGCTCTGTCACAAGCGAAACTTGGTTTTTTTGAAACTGAAACATGCATAAGCAATGAGACAACGAAAAACACTTGGTTAGAATGAGCGATAAGAAAGTAAAATTCTAGTGCAGTGAAACAACTTTAAAAAAGCACGGGCGTCTCCAGCAAAAAGTTCATTTAACTTCCTTTTTAAATATCCTAAATATCACATATAGGTTTTTGTTAACTGAATTTATTGGCTTCATGATTTCGACGGCCAGTTTGGCTCAAATATAGACAACTGCTTAAAAGCATAAGAATTAATCTTTGAATAATAATGAGGAAGAGTATACGACTCCTTCTTCAAGGTCAAAGATTGCTTTTTTAGTTATCTTCGCCTTCATATCGACATTGCACATTTACTTATTGTATGTATAGAGTATTTAGCGGTATGTCATGTACGAC